>VZTE01003245.1:1627692-1953914 GCA_013397775.1 Eulacestoma nigropectus | reverse complement strand
GCCGTGCCCTGGATGCCCCAGCGGCGCCGGCGGCAGCAGCATGGAGCGGCGGCGGGGCGTCCCCGGGGGCTGGCCCTGCCTGCTGGCCGCCCTGGGTGCCCTGCTGGCTGCGGGCCGGGCGGCTGCCCCCCGTGCCCGCTTCTCGCCCTTCTTCTTCCTCTGCACCCACCACGGCGAGCTGGAGGGCGACGGCGAGCAGGGCGAGGTGCTCATCGCCCTCCACATCGCGGGCAACCCCGCCGCCTACGTGCCCGGCCAGGAGTACCACGGTAGGTGGTGGCGCCCGCCGTGCTCGGCGCTGCTCGTCCCCGGGCGGCCCCGGAGTGTCCCCCGGGGGGGAAAGCGGAGGGGGGAAGCGGGCGCCCCGGACGGGAGCCCACGCGGTCGTGTGCCGTGCCCCAGGTCAGCCCCGTGGCGGGGCTCGGCGGAGCACCCCGACCGTGCGGAGCACCCCTCACCTGTCCCGGGCGCCGGGACCGCCGCCTGCGCCCCCGTCCCAGCGCCGCTTCGCCTCGGCGCGGCTCCCGCCAGGCGCAGCCGGGAGCGGAGTAAATTCCGAGTCCCCGCTCCTCAACTGGCCCTAGGCTGGATCCAGAGCCTCACAAGTTGCTGGCAGTCTGTCCCTTTCCCACTTCAGCGGCTTTCGGAGCCGGCTTGCACCGAGCGCATCACCCTCTCCTGGGGGGCTGCGCGGTGCCGCAGCTGGCGGCTGCCATCGGGTCACCGCGATGTGTCACCGCGACCACCGGCCCCGCGCGGCCGCGGCAGTCGGCCAGCCTGTTGCTCCCTTGCAAGGGCCACGGACGACAGCCGGGGGTCAGGCACTCACAGGTGGCTTTGGAGATTGAAGGTCGTGCCCGGAATTAACAAATAAACCTGCTTTTTAAGCGCCCAGGCGGAGGAGAGTGAACAAGAAAGAATAGGCAAAGTTGTTCACAAAGTGGTGTCTGTGCTTAGGGGCTGTACTGGGTGAGGGGCACAGCCCAGGGCTGAGTGGGGCCTCGCAGGCGGGTACACCACTGTGGGAACCTGCTTTCGGCTGCAGAGTGCCCCTGGAAAGCAGCACTGTGCGGTCCAACAGCCTCAGCACCATTTCTCTGTATATAAAACGTCCACGTGTGAAACATTTTTTAATTCATAACGGTGGGAGACTGCTTAAGGCTATATTCACTAATCCTTCTCTCTTTGTGTCTGTTTGGAGTTTGCAATGCTACAGAATAATAACAGCTAATTCTGCAGTATGCAACTGGAAATCAGAGAAAATGACAATAAATGTTTATTTAAAACACCTTGCTCAAAACCAGATACTGTAGGATAGTCCTTGGCTAAAGATGGAATTAAACTTCTGACTTTCATATGTTCCAACTCAGAATTTAAGTTTCAGGTAAATTATTGAATAGTTGAGTTATGTGAAGATTCTAATTGAAATTTTTACTGTAAAGACATAAAGCCCAAACACATCAAATACTCATTTTCACGCATCCTGAAGTTTTTGCCTATGTGCAAGCTCTAACGATATAGTTTTACTAAATATATAGGAAACTTTTAATTTTAAAATACTGGTATACTTTCTAAAAACCCACATATATAAGTTATATGACTTCACCAGATATTTTTTTTCCTTAAAGCCTTAGATCTTACAGCCCATAATACACACTGAGGTTAGGTAAATTGCATTCAATCTGCTGAACCACAGATGTGCAGAGGGAAGAAAGAAGCTGGGATTTCCATTTTGCATTGTTTTAAATGCTGGGTTTTTGAAATTATGTTTCAACCACGTAAATAAGAGAATCACCCCTTTCCTCGCTGCTGCCGTGTTTTCCAAGACTGCAGCCGGTGTTTAACATCCTTTTCTGGTCTAGGGATAGAGGCTTGTAGCGGGCAGGGCAGCTGGAGCGCGGCGGGCAGGGCTGTCCGGCTGTCCTGCAGGGTGAGGAGCAGAGCCTCAGAAACAGAGGTTGTTTCTCCAGGGATGCTCTTCCGCCGCTCGCCCTTTTAAAGGGGTTTTTGAATTTTGAAGCACCAGCTTGCGGAGCAGCGCCCCAGCTGCGCGCCAGACCTTTCAGGTGGCCAAGGGTGGGTTTTCCGTCGCTGTTTTGCGTCTGACCGAGCAAAATGCGGCGTCTTTGATTTCTCCCTGTCCGCTCTCAGATTTTGCGGAGCCACTGCTGCCCCGCTCCCCGGCCCTGCGCATCTCGCCCGCGCCCAGCCCGCTCGGGGAGCAGCTCCTGCGGCATCTCCCCCGCAGCCTCTGCTCACCCCGCTGCCCGGCCAAAACTCGCCCCGCGGTTGCGCGTTCCCGTCTGAAGCAGGCACTGCTGGAGCGGCCCTGCCCCGGCACCATCGCTGCCAGAGGCCGACATCTGCGCGGGGTGCAGCCCAGCCATTTCGGGGTTTCTTTGAAAACCACCGTGTTAAGCAAGTGTAAAGAAATCGGACGCGTTCAAAGGATGTACACAGAAGGAAGTCCACAAGCCGAACTTGAAAACTAACTTGTTAACTCAGTGCAAGGAGTAGGTACACCTCGGTGTGAGCCAGACTCCTAATTTATATCAAACTTGCAACGGTGATTCCTTTTCAAATTCGTGCATTGATTAAAAACCTACCCATGGCAAGCCATGGCAAGAAGCACTGTCTATTTGCTATGCACAGTGCAGCAGACATATTCTTGAGCTAAGCACTCTTAATCAGTTAGATATTTTGAAATATGTAATTTGAGTATTTTTAAATATAACAATTATCAATGTCAAATATAGCACAAGAAAAAAACCCCAGAGTATACAATCTGAAGAAATAGTTTGAAGCAGCATGGAATTTTATGTAGTACAGTTTAACGATGCTGAAAAATGCCAGTCTGTACTGGTTGAGCATTTATCATTTAAAAATAAAACTTTAAAGGTGGTCTTGCACGGACATGGAGAAGGATTTTTGATATGCTGCACAGAAGCACAGGACAAAGGCAGATTTACATATGTACAATGAAAATTCACCTGCTCAGAGAGCATATTAAAATGCTCTGAATCTTTCCAAGTTCCAGTGAGGCCCTCTTTTACTGCCCCTTCACTCTACAGGAACAGGTGACAGTGGCATCCAAGAATGTTGAATTTGAAGAGGAGGGAATTGGATGAAACCATATGCCAAAGGGCTGGATGAGAAAAAAATCTGATTAAAAAAATCAGCCACCGACTTTCTGCTAATTTGTTTAGACGTTTCCTTGGGCACTCAGAGGGGGAGTCAAACCACTGTGCAGCCAGTGGAGCTGTGACAGGGGCTCTCGGCCCTCTGCCCAACTGTCCCTCACACTGCCCAGCATGATGGGAGAGGAACAGCATGTGTTGCAGAAGATACTTGCCTGGGAAGCACAGGAGCTCCTGCAAGTGGCTTCTCTGGCACCCTGAATCTGGCACTTTATTTCCCTGTGCCTCTGAATTTCCTAAGTAAAACAAAGGCAATAATATTCTCTACTTTGCATAGTTAAATTAGATACTTTGGGATTTAGCACTTCTCCCCTAATACTTAAAATTACTCCAGAGTTGGCCCTAATCCTGCAAACAGTAAATATTTAATCACTGATTGAATAGGACCAGACATACACTGCATATAAATACACTCTTTTATATAAGAGGACTGACTTGATACATCAGCAAACAATATTATTACCTTTGGCAGACTTTTATTCCTTGAATTAGCTTATTTCAAATGTAATTAAGTCCTTGAGCTGGCAGAGCACTTATGGGCTTGCTCAAATGCAAACTGACAAAGTGTGCACTGGTTTAATGTAGGCACCTGCTCAGCTTCCTCTCAGCCAAGGGGTGGTTGTGTGTTTGGGGAGCAGCATCAGGGCTCGCTTGGCTTGCTCGTAGTTTTCCTGACAGATAGGGATGATCCTCTTTTGATTTTCTCCTGGGTCTTCCTCTGTAATATGCAGAATAGGACATAATTTCCTAAAAAAAAAAAAAAATCAAGCCAAACCGAGTATAAATTGAAAATTTTTATCCAACTCCATTTGGGTTTATTTGCAATCTGTGGTTGATTTTTTAAATCCATGTCAATGCGCCTTCAGTGCTGAGAGCATGTACCATGATTTACAGGCAGATAAGTACATTGGAACTGCATAAAGAAATAAGGATAAACTTGACTGAACATTGAGTCTTTACTGACCTTAATCACAGAAAGCTCAAAATGAACAGTCAGATTTGTAGTGTTTAAAAAATACAAACGGATTATCTTTACAATGTATTTGTTCTTATCCCTTAAGATTTTTTTTTTGCTGTCACTGCAAACAGTTCCTTTTTCCCAAGGTTTCAAATTTAGATCTTTTAGGAACAACTTTGAACTGTTTTCCCATGATTGATGCTGAAACTCATCATTCTGCCCTTAAAATAGTTTTCTTTAATGAGACTTGAGTTTGTATTTCACTCTCCATTGTTCGTTTTTTTTTTTTTTTCTAGAACGGATTAACCTTCAGTCCCCAAATGTTATCAGTTTCCATCAATGACTGCTACTATTCTTAGATATACTGTATATTGTCTAGAACTGTTGCTGTGATAGGTTGTAAAAAACAGTTTTTAACTATTTTGAGTGGTTGTTGTGCACTCTTTCAGGACTGATAAAAAGTTGTTTAAAGTCTGTCCAATTCCACCTTTGTTACTAACCACTGTATTTCAGAAATACAGATTGTGACTTAGTACCTATGTTCATAGGATTACTTACATTTCTGGTTGTCATTTTCATTCTAACTTGTTATTGTTCGGGTCATTAGTAAATAAAAAGATGTTTGAGTTTGAAGTGAAGGAAGGGAAGAAAAAAATAACTGTAATTTAAGTAGTGGTGCTGCTTGAGGTATAATCAGAGCTGTAACCGAATGGCAGAAACTCAGGCATGGATACTTTCTCTACCAGTTGAGCTGAAGTGTAGGAAGTTTTTAGTGAGTCAGTAGAAGTAAACAATGCACAGAAAGTGATGTTAGTGCAGTGGTAACAGAAGAGCAGATTTGCACCTCTGTTTTCCAGCATCAGCCCAAGAACCAGGTCAGCTGCTTGAGTCTTTTGCAGGCTATTCCTTCAAAACCTTTCATCTCACCCACTTAAAACGTCCTCTGATCTTTGGAAGAATGGAGATTTCCATCATTTTATGTTTAAAATTAGAGAAGTGTGGAAAAATTTTTGCTCATGGGAGTCCAGTTAGCTCCAGGGGTTATTTAGGACTCTTCTCTTAAGGGACACTTACATTAAAAACGTGAGTCTGGCAATAGGTAGCAATGGTGAGGGAGTTGTTAGGAATGGAGAAGACCCTTGATCTTCAAGTCTCTCGTTTCCTCTGAAGTTCCTAGCAGTATCTTGCAGCTGCATAAGAGTTTCATAGCACATAAAAATTTCATCTTGGGTCAGCATTTACTAAAAATGCCTTCATCCACCAGAGTCTCCAGAGCACACCCTGACTCTACTCTGTTGTATTTAGGATTTTCTTGCACAAAGTAAGCTTTGCAAAAGGAAGGCTGATTTATGAGTACTGAGGCCTGTTTGAATTTCTCAGATCTGAGCCTTAGTATGTTATTGAGGGAATATGAGTTTCTACGTCTTGATGTTGACCAATGCATTGTCTATATTTCTGAAGCTCTTGTCTGGCCCCAAAGTTCATGTGGTGTGTGTTTGCAAATTTTAAAGAGTTGTGCTTTTAGGATCCCTTGACCAGAAACTGATGAAGGGTGCCAACCTTAAAAGAAAAATGTAGTCAGGGTCACAACTGACAGCCTCTTAAAAACTGTGTTTCGCTAGGGAAGATGTTAAATTTCAAGGGTTTTGGCTGTCATCACTAATTCATGGGCATCATAAGCACCAGCAGATGGTTCAGCCAAAGATGTAGTCAGGCACAGGATTGATGAAAGGAGGTAGAAGGTCCACAAAGGCCTAAATGAGCCTTTCTTGCAAATTTGCAGAAGAGATGTAATCTCCGGTTAAATCCTTTCTCCCCTCGTCAGGGGGCTGCTCCCCCCTGCAAAGGAGACTTGATTGCCCCAAATAAGAGAAATCAAAGCCAGCATGGCGTGCTGGCATGACCCAGATTTGTGAGGTGACAGCTGACTGTGGGACAGACACATTGTTGGCATTGCGGGTCCGTGTAGGGCAGACTGGGCTGGGCTGGGCTGTGTACATGAAAAAATGATCTCTGCCTCAGTGAGTTCACTGTCCGAGGCCTGGAGCTGGCTGTGGGGGCTGGCATGTGTGCATGAACCTTTCTTATGGCACGTCACCTAGCACTGGAGTCAAGGAATAAAAGAAACCTGTAAATGGTTAAAGGGTGCAAAAATACTGTTTCAGTGGGAATATTGCACGTTTTCTGATTTCTGTGTTCAGAGATATTTTCTAATATGCGTAATTTATCAGTGGAATTCATTGACAAAATATGTCCATGCAAACTGCTTTTAAGTAGAAATTTCTAACATGTATTTTTCTTATAAATAATTAATATTCATAATTATATTAAAATAGGTATATATACATATATATATATAAAAAACAAGAAGTAAACCTTCAAGACCGAAGGTGACCAGTAAATGATTTATAAGCAGGTTACTGTTGCATGGTGGCGTGTAGGACATTTCTCCAATGTTTCCTGCATTGTTTATTTCACCAAACCCGTGTTGGTTCATGAGAACAGGGCGAGACTGGTGCCATTTCTCATTTTCCTTATTGTTGCCTTGATCTGGATTTTTGGAGGCTGCTGCTTTTGAAATACTGTAGCTTTTTATGATGGTGCAATACTACAGTATTTGCATGTTGACTGGCTGAAGTATGATTTTAAATCTGCTAATAACCGTGGTGATGAAGCTGAGATGGATTCAGACGCAACCTTTATTTGCTTTGTGTCTCTCATGCCCTACGACTGTGGTTTAGATTCATCATGAGTGTTTGCTGCATGGAGAGGGAAGGAAATGGCACTGTCTTACCTCTGAGAATAAGCAACCTTTCATACCAGCCCTTGTTATGAGAATTTCAATAGTCTCTGATGAAGAGACTAGTTCAGTCTTTCTAACATGCTTCCTTTCTTTGTCTTAACATTTCCTGCCTTTTCATCAGGCATGAAAGGTGCACAGAGTGCAAATGTGTGTCTGGAATATTTGTGTAATTCCCACCTTCCCCCCCGCCCCGAGCTGGGACTCACCTCTGGGATAAACATAGGACAAACCCTGCAAGTGCAATCTTTGACATCTGTCAAAGCACGCTAGAAGATTGCATGGGGAAAGACCTTCCTAGTTTGTCAAGACCATGCCTTCTTGTTAGGCAAGTAGTCTTCCTCCATTCCTCCTTCCCTTGGGTCAGTCCTGGAAACTGAAAGCCATAGCATGTGTCACACAGTTCCTGCTGGGCTCTGGCAATGGACGGTGGTGTCATGGAGACAGAGGTCTGTCTGGTCCATGTCCACAGGACCTTCTCCAGGCCCCTTCAGTGCTCAGACGCCTCCCACGGCTACACATTTTACTCTTTTCCTAAAGGGAAGAGAAGGGTCAAGGGAGTGAGGTTTTTTGAAGACTTTGTTTTGTTTTAATGTATCTCTCACTAAACATTTGCCTTAAATAAGACCACGTTGGAGATGTGTATATCCCGCATGGAGAGGGAGTACTGGGATTTGTGGGGGCATTAGGGTTTGTACCTGTTTATTCTACAGTCCAGGACCAGGCATTACTCTGTCCTTCTGCAGCTGGAGAGGTCTTGGCTGGGGCTGGAGATGGCACCCAGTGGCCAGGCGCAGAGCCACAGGCTCCTTGCCATTGTCTCCTGCAACCATCTGGAGTGGCTGCTGCCACCATGGCATCAGTGTTTCCTGGGCAGCTGGGTTCAGCTTAGCTTCAGGCAGAGGCACCTGTGGGCTTGTTCTTTGTCTCACCAACCTCAGCATCACCTGCGTCACTGCAGACTCCCTGCAGTGTTGTTGTTGGCTGTTCATCCTTGTCCTGCTGCTGTCAGCATGGCTTTCTCTTTGGGGATGCTGTTCGGTGATTTGGCTTTTGCATGCTGGTAGAGATCTCCACAACGCTCCTCTCTGTCTACCCTGGGGGGATCCTTGGTCTTCCCAGAGAATCAGGATATCCCTGACTTCTATCTTTTAGTGTTTCCTCATGACCTGTTGTAAGCAATGCATTTTATGTGAGCATCTCAGTCTAGAAATCAGGATATGTCCTGGGGTACTGGACATGAGTGACTTGTGAAAGTTGCTGGGGAGCAGGAAGGGAATTCAGACCCTTTCCCAAAGGCGTTTATCCCAAAGTGGAGACTGTTACAGTCTTTATAACATCCCTCTTGCCATATTTTTCCATCCTAGGAATGAAACAGAAGTGGCTGTTCCCTGCTCCTCTCTAGCACTTTGATATTAATATTGGTTGTGAGAGTTTCATGAGCATCTCCTTGGGAAGAGAAATCAATGGCACTTTTCCAGACTGTGTCTATTGAAGTTTAACCTGCAAAAGCCCTGCGTGATGGCAGACAAGAAATCCATCTCCCTTCAGGTGCAAGCTTTACCTTACACTACCCTAAGTCTTGCATCCCACTCCCACCACCTTCTCTCAGACTTCTACATTGACCTTACTAAAATTTCGTGTGCTGCAGGTTTCTCTCTGCCCTGTGCAAGTGCTTCAGTGCATGCCCAAGTTCTGTCTCAGTTTCCCATGTCCTGGGGTGACAAACATCCCAGGGTGTATCCAGCCCTGCAGTGGGACCGCTGCTCCCCACAGACCCTCTCTGAGGGGATGCCTTGCTCCACTGCCAGGAGGGAGGTTGTGTGCCTGCCTGGGGACAGCCTGTCCCCAGCTCCTTGCTGAAGAGCTGGGTGCCAGCAGGGGAGAATCAGATGGATGGTGGCCCCGCATGCGTTCACCCTCATCACCTCCTCCCCTTCTCTTCTCTGCCTGCTCAGAGGAGGGAGCAGCTCCAAGGGACAGTGCAGCGTATTTGACTGAGATGCTCAGAATAAAATTTGATTTAGTTTTGCTAGATGAGAAGTGTTATTAATAAGCCCAGCCTTCTGGGTGTTGGGGTTCACTGGGTGTTGGAAATATATGTGAAGCCATGTGTAAAACTATTGTGTCTCTCCTGAAGCAGAAACCTTGGGGCGTGCATCCATGCAGGGTGGAGGTCTCTTTGCTTTTGCAAGATACAGCAGAGGGGGGAACTGGAGCAGCAGGGTGAGCAAATTAATCCTCAGAGATGGGGCTGAAGGTCTCTGTGTGTTTCCCAGAATGGCTTCTGCTCACACATACTCATTTGTGACTGCTTGTTTCCCACAGGAGACAGGGCCATGCTCTTGGGCTGAGGGAACTGAGCTATAAACCAGACCAAGATGAAATGCCAGGAGCTCTTGCAGCACGCTTAGCAAAACATTGATTGCCTCAGATTAGACAGTTACTTATTCCTCCCCATGTCCACTTGAAGGGTGGTTTTGTAAATAAACAGGTATGACCCAAGAGAGCTGAGACAAGAGAAGGGTCTGCCTGCCAGCCCCAGCCCCAGCTGTGTCTGTGTCTCCTACTGTCCATTCCTTGCTGCCATGGAGGGCTGGATGCTGGCACGTATCCCCTGTCCCCTTCCAGAGCCTGGCTGCAATGTGGCTGTACACTGAGCGGTCCAGCTGGTGAAAAGCACACAGAATAAGGGACCTCACTCTTTCCCTCTTTCCATCTCTCCAGTGTAATTTTCAAGAGTGCAGTTAGATAATCAAAAGTTGACAAAGAAAACAACTCTGTACAGAGAAATCCATCAAGCAAGCTCCCTTTCATGCACAGGCATGCATCCAGAAGCAAATACTATTGTCCCCTCCTCATCCTGCTGCATCCCATCTGCAGGCAGTTCCGGCCCCATCTTGGATTTGGAGAGATTTTCATATTGGTTGTCCACAAGTGGCATATGTAGGTTGCTCCTTGGGAATATATGGGGTAACAGTGAAAGTTGACTACCTCTCCTTGTGCACAGGATAGTGAAGAGGAAGGAAGGAACTGGGAAAAGAGGAAGTACACCACACTCGCTGCCCAGAAGACTTGAAGAAATCTGGGAATGTTTTTCTCTCTATGGCTAAGAGGTAGTTTGTGGTTGCATCATTCATTAAGTCTGGTAGAATATTCATAAATGAGATAGCGAGGATGCAGAAAATCAGCTTTCCTGGGCAGGAGGCCTGTGTTCTTGCCGAGAAATACTTAATGGAAGAGCTATGTCTTCCCATGTGGATCCTGCATGGGGGAGCTCTTCCTGTGCTAGAAATGAAAGCAATGGGTAGGTGATCAGCCTTTTTAACATCTGAAAACAGCAGTGTGACCTTTTGTGGCCTCTCTTCATGTCAGGCCCTGGGATGTGAGAAGTCATTCATCACATCACGAGGCTTGGCAAGGTCTCTGCCATTTGCCTTCCACTGTTCCCACTGCTCTCCAGGACAATACAATGCATAGGAAAGAACAAGAAATATAGATAATAGTTATCTTTCTGGCTAAATAAGCTGTGGTTTCCAGCCCACAATAACCTTCCAGTGTTCCTATCTCACAGGGGAAATGCATTGCTAGAAAAAAAACAGCACTCCTTCCAGAATTGGACACATTCATCTGGACATGGACGAAACGATTATTATAGCGAGAACTGCAGAGAGAAACAAAACAGCCAAACTGGCCAAGGCAAAGATCCTGGTTTAGCAAACTATTTCCCAGACTTCCAGTGGAGCAGTTTGTGGGCATGCCAGGTGTTAAAATCAAAGAATCAGTACTTAAAAGTGGTTAAAGAAAATAGTTCCTGGTATATTTGGAAAAAAGAATCTCTGGCTGAAGTTCAGTATTAAACGTTTTTATACAGCAATTCTTCTGACTCTGGCCCAAAACAAGTGTAGTCTTCAGAACCTCATTCAGGTTAGTACAAGGATCCAAAACCTCTGGCAAATATTTTTATGCTTTCCAATTATTATAATTCATTTGCTGATGTCTGATACCCTGTCAGATAATTTTTCAAGTTGATAGTATTCTTGCATGACGAATCCCAAGCACAAACATGGGCTGGGTGGAGAATAGATTGGGAGCAGCCCTGAGGAGAAGGACTTGGGGGTGTTGGTGGGTTAGAGGCTGGATGTGAGCTGGCCATGTGTGTTCACAGCCCAGAAAGCCAAACATGCCCTGGGCTGCATCCAAAGCAGCGTGGTCAGCAGGGTGAGGGAGGGGATTCTATCCTTCTTCTCCACTCTCACAAGACTCCATCTGGGGTTCTGTACCAAGATCTGGGGTTCACAGCATATGAAGGACTTGAACCTGTTGCAGTGAGTCCAGAGAAGGTCCATGGAGGTGATCAAAGGGTTGGAGCACCTCTCCTATGGAGACAGGCAGAGAGAATTGTGGCTGTTCAGCCCAGAGAAGGGAAGGCTCTGGGGAGACAGTAGAGCAGCTTTCTGGTATCCAAAGGTGGCCAACAAGAGAGCTGGAGAGGGATTTTCACAAGGGCATGTAGTGACAGGACAAGGGGGAATGGCTTCAAACTGAAAGAGGGTAGGTTTAGATTAGATATTAAGAAGTAATTCCATGCTGTGAGGGTGGTGAAACACTGGAACAGGTTGTCCAAGGAAGATGTGAATGTCCCATCCGTGGAAGCTGTCAGTGCCAGGTTGGATGGGGCTTTCAGCAATCTGGTCTAGTGGAAGGTGTCTGTGCCTATGGCAGGGAGATTGGAACAAGATGATATGTAAGGTCCCTTCCAAACAAAACTATTTTATAATTCTCTGAATTTATTTAGCTGGAATTTCCATGTTCATAGTGAATAAATTTAAAATCTGGTTTTGTCAAAGACAAAATCTGATAATGTATTTGAATAGAATTTGGTAAAAGTTTTAACGGAAAATGGGGAGAAGGGAAATATTTGAAATACATTACTGTTATTTTCAAAACACAGTTCTTATTTTTGTTTTGGAGAAGTATCTTAATTGTGAAACTGACTGTGAAAAAACAAAGAAGTTATATGCATAATCAGAAAATGGAATGAGACTTTTCTGCTTGAACAAAAGTCTTTATCTAATTTTTTTGGGTTCATTGAAGATTTTCATATTGACCTGATATTTTAATTTATTTTTTTGTGCCGGATCCCGCAGTACTTCTTTTATGTTAGCTCAAGCTGATCTCTTATTCTTTCTTTTTCTTTTCATTTTGGTCACTGAACCAAAAATCGAACAATTCTACTTCTGACAAGTTGACCATTTAATTTCCGGCCACTGCACAGATCTGATTCAGACCACTCTCCTCATGTTTATTCCCAAAATAAATTGCAAAATCATAATTCACTCCTTAAGGCAGCAAAGGGCAATTGGTAGCAATACTAACATTTCCAAGGTAACAAACTGACATTTTCTATAAGGATACCTGTGGTTGCTGTGTGGCTACTAATGTGTAAGTTGACCACATATTCCTTTACATCTAGTCATTTTTCAGTTTTCTTTTTCAGCAGAAATATTTTCCCTGTTGCAGTGTTGGGTAAAAAAGGCTTAGAGGAGATCTCTCACTTGCCTCCTTCTGCATGTCTTACAGTTAAAGGGTACTTCTGCTTCTGATCTGGAAAACCTGTTGCAGTGCATCTACAGAACTGTGGTTCATTGAACTAGAAAAAGAGGCCTTCATGCCTTTAAAATGATCTCTTTTTTTCATGGAATGGTATTTACAGAGCTGTCCACCTCAAACAGAAATGAACTGCTGAGAGCAGACACAGAAATTGCATTTGGGAGATGCAGGTTTATTTCCTTCAGGGAAGTGATCCCTTCCTAAAAGGCAGTTTATTGCCCTGCTTTTCCTTCAACAAGTAGTTAATGCAGTTATAGAGTGTAAAGGAGTTTCAGCAGAGCTCTGATGTTTGCAGAATTTGCCTCAACCAACGGAGATGTAAAGGTGTGGGTTTGACTGGAGCTGGCAGCACCGGTCCCTCCCCAGCCTCAGGCAGCCCAGATTACTCTGTGGACCTTTTCACTCAAAGAGATGTAAGTTTTGTTTCATCAAGTGGTAGCAGATGTTAGGGAGCCTTTATGCTACTCATCACTGACAGAATGCCAATGCAATGGCATCTGGCTGTTTTCTTAGTACAAATGATGTTTTTAAACTCTAAACTGTCTTTGAGCAGTGGTAGTGGTGCATTACACACTGACTACTCTTCTTCTGGGACCTTGCCTAAAACCCCAATGAACAACTCCCCTCCAAGTGCCTTTTTCCCAGTTAGTGAGATTACAGTAGAGAGCAAATCCTCCTTCTAATTGCAATATTTTCCATTTGAGAAAGCACATTGTAAAATTAGTTACATTACAATATTTCTTTCAATTGCATTTCACTAACTGCTAAGAAACACTAGTGAGTGACTTGCACTGTAACTAGGAAACTTTCATTCCAGATTTACAAAACCTGCACTTTTTGCAGTTACCAAATATTTTCTACATGCAAACAGTCAGAAACAGGGAACGTTTCTTTCTAATTTATATTCTTTCTCTAGAACATGTAGATTTTTCATGAGGTGCAAAACCCATACAGATGCTAATAAGCATAGTACCTCAAATCTTCAGAATGGTCAAATTGTTGGCAAACAAAAATTGCATCTTCTGTCTGGGAGTGTTCCAGCTTTTAGCACTTCAGGGAGGAGGAGGACTGTCATCACCATGGAAGAGGATCAGTGCCAGCAAAGCCCACAGCTCCTTGATGCATCACGTAATACAAGTGATGAGACAAGACTTTTGGACAGCAGGACAAGATTTAACCCTGCTCTCTTCTTGAAAATTTTCCTAATTTACTTGTCTAGCAGAAAATCTGGATGGCAGTTTCCATCCCTCTTGGGGCAGTGCTGCACTGGGGCAAGGCTGAATGTGGCATCCAGGTGCAGGCAGGTGAGGCAGAAGAGATGACCACATGTGAGGGAGCAGTCAGATTTTTGGCTTACCAGATTTTTCCCCCTCTTCTCTCCTTTTTCAGAATTCTGGGCTCATTGCTCAGAGATTTTGCATCCACAGCTTCCATGTAGTGACTTCCCCCCACACTGCTGGGCAGATGTATCGGTGGGAAAAACGTGCCTGGTCAAACGATCTGAAAGAGTTTCCAGCTGCATGCCAGCTCAGTTCTCATCCCTTCCCTCTCATCTCATCCCTGCTGAATTTAATATGTGTTTGTTATGGTTAGCATGCACAGTGGTTGTAATTTGTTTGAATTACAGGGGAATCATCCTCTTTGTGCTTTTTTTACATCAAGAACGCTGTGCTCTGGTATAAAGAGAGATTGATGCCTTTGTAATTGGCTAGGCCAGAATTTGATGGCCCTTTTACTTTTGGGTTTTACTTATGAGTATCTCATAGAGGTATTTACCATTAAGAAAAATTGGGAATGAATGATAATAACACATTGCATTTTCTCCATTATTTTTTATTAATTTGGAAATGTTTAGGTGTAATTGAAGGATAATAATAAATTTATTTTAATTACACACTTAGGAGCATGTTCCATGATATCCTTTGTTAAATACCTGTCTGTTCTATTGTTTCTTTAGCTTTTCTGTTGCAGGCAATCAGATTGCTGCTAGGATGAATAGTTACATGTTGGGTGGCTAAACATTTAGTGTGCTCTTCAGAATCAGAAGAGGTGCCACAAGGAAATATATGTGAGAGACCTTAATATGTATTTCAGGGATCTGGGTCTGTAGCAGCTATTTATTATGTTTAATGTATGCATCATGGCAGGCCTAATGCAATGCCTGTCATGTGCCAAAAGATAGCTCTACTGTCTGGCGTCTTATAAACCCCCCTGTAATATCTCCCAGAAAGACCATGTTTCAGTGGCTTAGATCTGGTTCAGGTTTTGTATCGGTGGGGGCACTGTTTATATGGTACAAAGCTGGTAGTATATTGGGTAGGAATTAGGAATTACTAGGAGATCTCCCAGCTCTACTTAAAGAAAAAAAAAAGGTTTGGGATATGTTTAAATATAAACTTCCTTAAATTTGTGCCTATGGGCTCAGCCTCATTTTTACTTTCCAAGAACAAAAAACCCTGGAAGCATGCAGAGGTAGTTGAAGTTTTTGTGACCTATTCACTGTAGGAATACCTTTCGTTGAATTTGTAGCCTGCAAAATCCTGTGTTACTTAAAAAGCTACAAAATGGAACATTTTGCTATGAGAAATGGAAGAAGAAAGAAATGTTTCTCAAACTTAAAGCAGGATTTTTACATGTTAACTATAAATATATTGCAACTGAATGCTTTTAAGTAAAATAAAGCTGCTTGCTGTCTCTGCAGCAATGAATTGGGCAAAGGGATTTATCCAGGGTATTTCAGTCAGATGAATGGAGAGATATGTCCATCACCACTAACGTGATGGTTATTCCTGCTAAATATAAACCTAAATAAACATATTAAAGGCTTGATTATACTGTTAAGAAGATTAGTACATTTAAACAGAAAATACAGGCTTATGTGCCCTAAATGTGAAAGTAAAAGGAGAGGGTTTTACATATGGCACTATCACAACATTCAGTTCTTCTGAACAAGGTGTTTTCCCCATGGAAATACCTGTAAGGGATAATCACTGCACGCCGCCTCTGGGAATAGGTGGGATGCCTAAAGTCCAATCTCTTTCAAAATCGTAATTTAAATACATGCAGGTATTAATCTTGGCTTATTTGGAGTTGTTTGTTGGAGTAAGCATAATGATGGCATGTGATCATATCCACAAGGGCAATTTTCTGCCTTATCTCTTTTCTGTAAATGTTTGGGATAACTTTTAATTGCAGAAACTGTGCCAAATCTATAAAAAATATGTGTCAGATGGGAAAAAGGTTTGATGATGCCTCTGTGATATTTCTCTGAATCAGATCAATGAATTTAAAATATTTAACACATATTAAAGATTTCAGTGTCTTTTAATATTGTACTTGACTTACACAGCACTGTCTCTAAAGACTTTGTATCTGAATCTTCTGATGGTATTGAATTTGTGCCATTGAATTTAAGACTTTTGTGCTCATGTCATGAAGCTTGTTAGGTAGTGTTTAACATGTCTCCTTTTTAATTTTTTTTTTTTTTAATTCTTGTTCTTTATAACCTAGTAGTTCTTCTCAGTGAAAGATTTATAGTGAGGATGGGGGAAAACTTGCAGTTGTCTCCTGATAGATAGCACTCCTTGATTTCCTTTAATGTGTCTCTCAAATTAGATATTCTGCACCTCAATCACAACATCATCTTACTTTATCTTTTAAGAGTAAAATCACTGCGATTATAAATTAACTTAGAAATATCATCAGATCTTCTGCCTCGGGGCTTGTCTTTGTTTCTGACTCAAGCATTGCTCCATGGTCAAGTCCTGTCCAGAGAAAAAAAAGCTGCTTAATTGAATCCAGTGAGGGCTGCAGTTTGGATGGGCTGCTCTGTCTGGAGGCCGAGCTGGAGCTGGTGTTAACCACAGCCCTGTTTCCCTGGGGACTGGGCATGGGTGACTCTGCCTGCGGCTGTATCAGGGCTGCCAGGAAACGTGCCGGCACCCAAAGTGCTGTGTGGGTCAAAGTTAAATGCTTGCACTTTGGAGGGCAGACCATGGAGTTACGGACTGCTAGGTCTGTTGACTTCTAGATCTGTGGCTTTTCCACCCACTGGTTGCTCAGGGCCCCATGTGGAGCAGTGCCAGCCCCCCTGAGCCCCTCTGGAGGCCAGCAGCACATCCACCTGCTTGGCACTGGCAGTGTTTGCACTGGAAGGGGATGTCAGGTCTGGCCTGGGCTGAGATCCTTTGAATTTTCTGCCCTACTTCCCCATGAGCTGGCAGTGCCAAGGGGAAGGGCTGCCTGACCCATCCTGTCCCTTGGGACAAGCTGTGGACACAACTTTGCCTGTCCCTCTTTTGAGGCTGGAAGCTGAGTGTAGAACCTGGCCCTTCCTGGAGTTGCGTATGCTTTTTGTACCGCCATTGGAACTCTTCAAACCTATATTCTCTAAAATACTAAAAACTCCCAAACTTCGGTAGCTTTTACATCCCTGCAAGAGCTGCCATCCTTTAAACACCTAAACTTCCCTTTACTCCCAGTGGTTATTAGTATCATTGCATAGTAATGTTCCAAATATTAAAATGTCCCTGTATGTATTTTTTGCCTCTGTTGCTTTGGTGCTGTTATTGTTGGCATAACAAGATGCTGTAGACCAATATTACCAATATTGTAGACCAATAAATATTCTTTACACTGCTGTGGTGTGGTTGCCTTTTCTGCATGCTTATGCCTGCAAATAAATATATCGGTCCCTGAAGAAAATTTATGGGCTCTTTCTACGGCACTGTCAGTACACTGTCTGTCCTCCTCCCTCTGGAATGTGTTGGTTAATGCTGGTTAATCAAACGTAACAGGGATACAGGTCTCAAAGATGTGAGAGACCTGAAAGCTTGATGGAAATTGGTAGCCAGCAGAGTAAAAGGACCCAGGGTCATGCCATCACTAAAACTGAAGGCAGTCAGGTGAGCTCAGCTATTTATTGGCCCTAGGAGAACACAGACGGAGAGGGGGGCCCTGCGCATGCCCCAGGCACAGAAAGTCTTTAGCAAGACTCTACTGTACCCTACAGACACTGGGGAATGCAGCAATGAGGGACTGATCCCCACTGAGAAGTTTTCATTTCACTGCTGAAAATAAAAACCACTCTCCTGCCACAGGGTGCTGGGCACCAGGGCATGGCTGTCGTGAGGCTCGGTTCATGGTCAGGATGGCCTGGGGAATGTGTGGCCCTGTCCTGGGTGGGCAGAGGTTGGCAGTGACAGGGAGAGAGGCCCCTCCACTGAGGTGGGCATGGATGAGGGGCAGTGGGGATCCCCAGGGCAACAGGGGTGCCCCAGCACCACCAACCTCTGCTCCCACCCTTGCACTAAAGCACTTAGGAGCAGCAGTGGGGTTTGGGTTTCTAGTCATATCTAGAAGATAATTTGTTGTCCTGGACACACAACCAATTCTTCTGGTGACCATCAGAGGTCAGTGGCTTTTAAGCCAAAGGTTGATCTAGTCCCTGAAGCTTTTATTCATCTCCTGAATAAAGAGGAGCTGTCTGTAAAGGGCAACTGCAAAGAAAGAGCATAGTGATTCCTGTGGGAATAAATTCTCAGAAGAAGCAGGATGAAGGCAATAATACAAAGCCTTTGAAGACCCGTAGAGCTGAACTGCAGTGGTGTGAGCTGGGTGGAAGGTGGCTGAGGGCACTTGTTTGTCCCCTTGCCTGAAGCTAGCCTTGGGGCAAAGCCCTTCCCAGGCAACAGCCCTGGCAGAGATCAGTTTGGGACCAGGTACAGTGAGACGTGGGAGATTCTCAGCCATAAACAGGCTTCTTTGTTACCTTCAATGAGATATTTATTGTTATTAGGAAAACTCTTCCCATGAGATCATAACTTTTGTGTTGTGCTCTATCCAAGTGTGTTTAAATATTAAATGATTTATTTCTATATTTTCACTTGTCCTCCATGGGAATGACAAGGATTTTAACGTAGTACAGAAAATCCTTTGAGATCTTCAAATTAGAAGAGCTCTAATGGAATAGAGTACATTTTTTTAAGCAAAAAATGATGTGTTTGTGACTATAATTGATGATATCCTCATGAATCTCTTGAGTTAAATAAAGTGAATCAGGTAAACAAAATACTTTGTCTTGCTCAAATGCATTGTTGCAAAACCAAGAATAAAAAACATCTGTAACATAATTAATTTGATTTTATTTTACCAAAAACAAACACTTTTACTGAAATGGTAATATTTTAATTTGTGCATCATCATGGGATCACATTAAATTAAATTAAATTAAATTAAATTAAATTAAATTAAATTAAATTTTTGTATGAAATTTGCATTTGGGTCATGTTCTGTGGAAATGAGATCATTATTCCATCGGGTGAAATGTTACCAAAATGGTCCTGGTGAGGTGAGAATTTGGCCTTGAATTAACTCTAATGCAATTGTAATGGAATATTTTTAGGTAAAAGCAGTGATGCCAGAGAAACATGCCAACTTAGGTAATATTTAATACTTGAACTCCAATGCTGGTCAAGATACCACTTTCCAATTTCCCTTCCTGCAATCTGCCTGCCCTCTGCCAAGCACTGGTGTGTGATTAATTGACTGACACGAAGTCTGTTATTTACATTGCAGATATATTGTAAGTAGAGTCCAGGTGAAGCTCACAGCATGCTGCATATTTACTGCCATATGTTCAGGAGGTTGTGAACAGAAAAAAGTAAGTCTAAAGCCAGAGGAGGTATTAGAGGACAGAATAGCAAAGCTAATTATAAAAGCCTTCAAAAGCAGTCCCTGCTTCACCATTTGATGTCCCAATATGTAATTACAGAGAACTAGGAAATAAGGGAAGATAATAAAAGGAAGATAATAAAGGGAAGATATAAAAACCAGGGCATGCTGCTTTGTGAGAGACGAGGAAAACAGAGCTCCCAACGCATTTCTCCTTTAGCTGTTGGAAGTGAGGGAGGGCTGTGAAAGGAAGATGGAGGGGGCTAGTGTCCTGGATGGTATAGACAGGGGAGGTGTGAGTTCAGGGGGAATGGGCAAACTTTGTCAGTGCTGGTTTTTGGATGTAAACTGGTGTTTCACCCTCCTGAGGGGGCTTTGTACCAGGTGGGATGGCCAGAAACGGAGTGCTGGAGCCGGCAGCTGTATCATCCCTATTGGCAAACAGTAATTTGTTCCCTTTAAGCAAGGACAGCATGGGAGGAAATCACCCCACAGGATGCCGCCCTTGTTTTAAAGCCCATTATGGGCTGCCTGTGCCAGTAGAAAGTCTTGCTCTGCATCTGTTTATATCTGTTTATATCACTTCTGAGTTAGGCTTCCGCTACGAGGGTCACAGCGTGTCTCCTAGTGTTTCATGGAGTGGCTAGTAAAGGTAGGATAGTGAGGGTTATAAATTTTGATAAAATAGATAAAAGATATGTGTCTGAATCCTAGCTTTAAGTCTACATGTATAGTAGTAGATGAGTATTTCCTAGAAAAACAAAGGTGCTGCCCTGCATTTCTATCAGCTACACATGTAGTGGGGAGCTCGGGGTCAGGACGCTCTCAGGCACATGAAGCAGCTTCTGGCTGGCTGACGCAGGAAGGTGCAGGCAACGTGGGGGGCTGGAAATGACAGCTCTAATTTTGTTCTGGGGCTTGAGGAGAACGTCTTCACTCATGCCTCAAAGGTCCTTCTCCAACACACCAGCTCAATTATTTGGATGGTAAGCTGATTAGAGGATTTGAAACCAATCATCCAAAAATGGTTGATGCCAGCCTCCAACTGACACATCACCTTACTCTCAATGAGGGCAGAGATGAGATACATTTCAAATTATGATTTTGTAGAAGTGTTTCAAATGCCTTCAGAAGGTGTGTCGTAGTCAGCAGGGTGAGCAGGCAGCAAGCGGCTCTTTAACATTCCTTTGTGTCCGTTCTGGTTGGTGCTGGAGGTTTGTATGATGCCAAGGGGTGCTCATGTGCTGTGCCAGCTCCTGCTTCATCCTGCCAGGCAGCTGGGCTCCAGGGCACAGGGCTCCCGCTCCATCCTGGCAGGAGGCTGGGCTCCAGGGCACAGGGCTCCTGCTCCATCCTGGCAGGAGGCTGGGCTCCACAGGGCTCCCCCAGGCTGCCTCTTCTTGGAAGGCAAGAAAGGGATTCATTCAGGAAGAGAAAATAGGAAAAGAGAACTGTGTTTGTTCAATGAGAGAGCAAGTTGGAAAAGGTGTCAAAAAGATCGGATGCTGAAAGTATCTACTTGTCTACTCCTCGCTCTCCTTTGAAGAACTCCCAAAAATTCCTAAGTAAAAATTTCCAAATTCCCTCTTCTTTACAAAATTTCAGTTTCTTAGCAGATTTGCAACCTGACTTTGCAACAATGATTTATGCGAGTCTGCAGATTTGATGGGAGCAGTAAGGTTTACATGTGAATAGAACTCCCGAGAATGTGAACCATAAAAATTGTGGGGTTTTTTAATACTATTTTGCTATGAATCATTATCGGATGATTACATGTATATTTGTCCATGGTCTGCAGACAATTTAATGTTTAAGACACATTTCCTTACTTTTATAATTACATTCTGAATGGCAAATTTGCATTGATAAAGTCTTGCTTTAAATGTATGCTCTATTGCTGAAATTAATTATTGTATTTGTTGTACATTAAATTTCAAAAAGCATTTTTCAATTGTTGAAAAAAAAGGGCTAGAGAAAGCACATAAAATGTCAAAGGTGACAAAGAGACGAGCCCAGAAATGGAGGTGATTGGCTGGGGACAGAGAGCTTCTTTGCTTAGTGCTTGCATAGTGCTGAGAACTTAAGTGTGTAGTTATCCATTTCTGCTTTAACTTCACTCAAAGCTGTGGTTCAGCTTCCTTCGCTGTTCCTGCAGGGACTGCTCTCAGTTTCCAAGATGTCAGCTTGATGTAGACTGCCTCAGATTCTAAATACCTACTGCATGTGCCGATGAGGTATTCCAGCACATATGAGTACAGACGAATTTAATGGGAATCCTGGTACTAAAACCTTTGCAAAATTCAGATTTTAGATATTTCTATACAGACGGTCAAAGACTTAAGAGACCTGGAGTGACAAAACAGGGAGGGGAATGAAGGGGCACCTTTCTCAAAGTACTGATTTTTCAGAGGATTTAGAGAAGCAGTAGTTTTCAGATGTTTACCTTTTGGTTGTGTTTAGTTGAAATCAGCTAATGTGCTCAGCAGTTAGTGAGAGACGTGTTGGGGAAACACACTTGTGATTCTGTTATGCTGTTTTCCATATGGAAATGAGGCTTACCCAAATGTTCCTTGCTGGACTGCTTTCTCTTAGATGAGAGGAAGCAGAAAAGGACTGAAAAAACTCATGTTCAGATTTAAAAGGAAGCTAAAAGTGTAGGTAAATAGAATTGCAGATTTCAAAGTGAGTTTGTTCTGATGGAACATGCAGTAAGCTAAAGTGGGACAAGGAAAGAGGAAGATTCATGTGATCTACAGATTACCTTGAAGCCAATAGTACAGAAAAAGAGGCATTAAAGACATTAATGAAAATTTGTGTCCAAAAGTGTAACAGTTTTACTTGTGTATCTCATAGGAGGACGCTGACATAATTTGCATATATTTTTAAATATTTTGTTGTCTGGTGAGATTAAATGAAAGAACAAGGTCACCCCAACAAAAAATGAAATTGCCATGAAAATCTGAGAGTTCAGATAGAAAATGTACCCTCCTCATCCTTTACCATGATGACTTATGTTAATGGAAAGAAATCATAATATTTTACTCAGCTGTAAAATGGCCCTGGGCAAGTGGCTGACTAGAGTTTTACAGGCCCAGGTGAAGAATACTGAAGAGAAACAGCTTTTTCATATAAGAAGCAAGATTACAATCATTGAGGTAAAAGGAGAGAGAGGATGAGAAGCTGACCATGTGTAATGGCTATATATATTTAAATGTGTTCTCTGAGATTCTTGTGTGCCTCTAGTGTGATGGATATATCCAGTAGTAAAAATGTGGTTATAATAGTTGTCCTTCATAGAATAGTGTCTGACCTACCTGGTGTTTTAAAATCTGTTGAGGCTGGTTTTAGGACACTTTGTCACATCTTATAAAAACCGTTTTCTGAGCACTTGTACCAAAGTGCAGATAATGCCACAGCCACTTGAAATACTCCTTCAGTATGAAACCTTGAAAGAGCAGTTTAGTTTTAGCACCAACTTGCCTGAATTTGAAAGGCATTTCATCCTTGCAAGTAGTTAAACCCTTAAACCAGTTAACTGCAGGTGGTTACATTTGCTAATCAGATGGATGATTATTATACATTGGTAAAAGAAAGACAGCTGCAATTGCTACAGACGATTGTTAGGAGTTTTTTAGCATGACAATGCACTGCAGCACCTGCCATCCCAATATGTTTTACAATTTTGCTACTGGTATTATTTCCTAGACCCCCCATAGCACAGAAGGATCTGCGTAGTACTCTAGCTGGAACTTGAAGAAATTTTCATTTCAAATGCCTTGTTGAATTTGCTTATAACTTTCCAACAACCTTACCTTTTAGATCAATGTTTATTAAAAGTTTGCTTTCATTAAAATGGTGCATAGATGTTTTGCAGATTTATGTATTGCTATTTCTAATTACTGTCCAGTTTGAAAAAGGTTTTCACTTGCTGGAAGAAAATCAGGTTTCAGATCAGTAGTTTAGACTTTTGTGGTTCTGCATTTGTGTAACTCAGAGACTCCTGCTGAGACCTGCAGGTTTCCTCCACTTTATGATTAGATCTGTGACAAGTTTGAAGGAATTTGTTTTGCAAGCAAGAGACTTAGTTATGCATAAATCACTGGAATGGCATAGGTATGTCTTTGCTGTGCTATGTGTGTGGTATTTATTTCCATATTTGTCTTTTATATATATATGTGTGTGTATATATATATGTATGTGCATATTAGTCACTTTCCATTCTCCCTTAATTTAACTTCTGCCGATTCCTGCCTTAAGATATTCCCTAGATACAGCAATCTGGCCTGGGAAAACTACTTATTTGACCCCTCACACAAAAAGCAACACCCCTCAATATCAATTGGTGAGGCTGAGTGTATTTGTTAAAGTTGTGATTTCGTTGCCATCTGGATCTGCTTCTGCTGGCTACTTACTACTCTTCAGGTCAGTTTGGGAAGAGCACGATGAATGTGCTGTAACATCTGTGGTGCTTACCCATTGTAAAAGGTAACAAGTATTTAAAATATCTTCATTTAGCTCTCTGTACCGCTAAGAAAGTGAATTCTCTATACTTCCTCTTCTCTACAGCTTATCTATGTGGTGTGATCCATTCCAATAATTTCTTATTCATGATTGTTGGTTTGGAGAGTGAATACTAATGCTCACAAAGAACTATTTGCTGCTTCTTGCTGAAGTGTAAAATCACTGAGCAGAGACTCTCCTTTGTCCTTACAGCTTTTCCACACTAATATTACCTACATCTCATGTTTGACCTTTATAACCACTGTTCCCATCTTTATTTTCATTATTATCTTTATCATCTGTAGCTTTTTTAGTAACAGTTTGCAAATGGATGGACTGCTGTCTCAAATGCACTGAAATTTTAGCAGCTAAGATTCCCTTGAGATCCGGGGCCTCTGGGTGGGGGGCGGTGAGTGACTCTTTGTCCTTTCTTGTTGCCTTTGTGTTTTTGCCCAGGGACGCACTAGAGCACCACTTGCAATGGCCAGGATCTTGAGAAACTACATCTCAATGCACCTAACATTTAATATATTACAATTTTATTGTCTTATAAAGGTTTGCAGGGGGGTTTTTTTGCCTCTCTTAAATCTGAAGAAGGTAGCAGATTGTGTAATTCCTTAATTGTCTGAATCTCTTTCTCAAATTCCCATCACTTTCAATCAAAGCCTGTTTTCTTATATTTCAAAGGGGCAAGTTATCTCCCCAGCCTGGGCAGCAACATACACAGCCAATTAGGAGTTCACCTCTTAGCTTTTTTCCTATGTCTGCTGAAAAAATAGCGATGTGGAACCCATATCCACTATAATTTCATTTTTCATTTTACTGGAAGACTTCCTTTCTCTGATACTATTCTGCAAGTCCAAGTTCACTTGTGTAGGTACTTCTGTTGTTCTGTAATAATTTGGAGGGTTTTTTTGTAATTCTTTAATCTCTTTCTCAGTGTGATTTCTCATTTGTTCAGGCCCGTGTTAGAGTTTCTCTTTCTTAGCATATTTCAAGTTAGTCCAAATTTTCCCACTATCCTGTTTTTGGGAGAAACTTAGTCTGTGCAGTCAGATCAGGCTCGTTAATTGGTTAAATTCACCATTCTGTCCTGAAAATTCCCCAAGTCTGCCATGGCTGTGTCAATAAGAATCTCATCTATCTGTAAGGGGCTCCCTGACTTTTCTGGCAAAAACTCAGAAGTTTCTAGAAATTTTTTTATGCCAGCTTTTGTTCATCATTTTGGTTTGGCTTTAAACTCCTTTTGGACTCTTGGTTGAGGGTCACGTGGATGTCTTGTGACTTGTCTATTACTCGCACATTTTTGATGCAATGGTTGTAATGCCTCTCCATCAATAGTAGATCCAACTGAGATTTCCTCTTCTCAGGATCATATGAATCACTTGCAGTAAGAAAAGAAATTGGTAACTCCCATTTTTTTCTTTGATTATCTCCTTATTCTAAGGAAGTCTTGTTTCCTTCAATGTGTGGGGACATGAGATGATCTCTGAGTAATTTCCTTTAGCAATATGAGAGAGTCTCTTTGGCCATCACAGGGCCTTGGCATCAACTGAGTAAGTGTTTTGGTCTCACAGCTGTGAGATTGTGTCCTTACAGATTCTTTCGTGCCTTTTTTCTGGACTTCCCCATACTTTCCTCTCTGTTTTTCATAGAAACACGACCCTTCACAAAGCAATTACCTGCAATAGTTTCATGTGTCTATGTTTGCTCTTAGACAATGATGTTCAGCATTGGGAATGAAGGACCCACTTTTGGTTTAACAGGTTCTGTAAAGGGCTCTGGCTGCTGCTTACAAGCGTCTCGCTAGAGGACAGAATTATTGCCACTTCTGGAGTTCACTTACCAGCACTATTGTGAAATCAGCAAAGGGTAATCTCTGGGGCAGAGCTTTGTGCGTGTGGAAGATCTGGTCATTTGAGGCCTCTAGGAGTGAGTGTGGGTTAGCAGGACCACAGAGTGGTGCAAGGACTGAACTGGGGCATCTCTGTTCCTTTTATTATGTGTGAGCAATTGTGGCAGATTTGGTTAGTAGAAACGTAATGGTGTTAAAGGATGAGGCTTATTTTTCCTCAGAAATAAATGGAGAATAAAGATTTGAGACCTTGTCCTGATTTTGTTCTTGTTATTGTTGTTTGAGGGTAGGTTTTGTTGAATTTGTTGTTTTTAAAAATAACTCATATGGGAGCCAGGCTGTGTCTTGGCTAATTACAGACATATACTGATTTTTATGTGCTATCTCTTCATTTATAATTGCTATGCTTCTCTTTGAAATTGCCATGCTATAAACTTAATACTGCTGGTAAATTCAGTTTTGTGGTCTGCAATGAAAATTCAGGCAAAACTGTGCAGAATGAGAGTGATATATTGAATTTACACTGACTGAGAAGGGGCAAGAGATGGGCAGGAGTTCAGGTGTTGCAGTGTCTGAACTCCAAGCTGTCACTTGAAGTGATGTGGAAATGAGCATGTCTTCATAGCAGAGGCTTTATGCTGTTTGTTGTCCTCTTACAATTTCCATCAAACCTTGACAGTTTTGTTCTGTGTTGTTGTGGTGTTTTAACCAGGAATTTTCCAAGTAATTTTTACTTTATTCAGAGGTAATAAAGAAGAGAATCTGAGAAATATAAAAAAGCAAGCTTTTGAATAACGGAATCAGCATTATATGTGACTGACTCCTAAATAAGGTCTTCATGTCCTCATTTTCAACTTTAATATGCTTTTAAACACCGTATTTTAAAGCTACTCATAAATTAGTATACAGTTCTTGTATTTAAAATTACCATTATTGGCAGCAGCAAAAAAAAATTCAGAGTGCTTGCTTTTTACAGTGAGGGAATTTGTGGACAGCTAAATATCTCTATCTATATATATTTTGCTTACCACAGCTGCTGTTTTGGAGAAGATTTACTTTACTAACATACTAACATTAATACACTGCAATGTCTAAAATGCCTTTAGTATGCCATTTACACTCATCTGAGAGATTTCACGAAAGTATGATATTAGTAAGCCTTCGTGAGTAATCCATCATGCCTAGGAGACTTAATCAGATTGGGCATGTACTTACCCCTCGCTTAATAATTGTTACTTGCGTTATTACTGTCCTTATTTCTGTTTCATCTGTGGTGAACGTGCTCAGAATTTCAGTTGTAGATCAATACATTATAATCGTGGTTCTCCACAAAACACAGCACAAAACCTACAGCTACAATTCAGATTTTATGCGTAGTAAAATCTCTTGCTATTCCTTTTAAAGGACTATACAAAAGTTTAATATTTCTTCAGGACTGTTGAGGTAGCACCATTAAATATTAAAACATTTAAATGTGCAGAACTGATTAATTCAGAATATATCAGAGCTGCTCATAAATGTTTAATATCTGTGTTTTGCCTGATTGGATATAATTTAAGCTATGTGCTTCTTCCAGCACTCTAGGATCAGGTACTCATCTTTTATTTCTAGGAATGGTTTAAACATCATTCCTTTTATTACAGGTTAATATTAATGCCTCAACCTTCAGCTGTTATTGTTCATTCTTTCATAGAACCTATTTCAAAATTGATCACCTAAAGTCTGAGAGCAGCTGTTAAAGTTCTTTTTAAGTGTACATTTCACAAAAATATGGTTCAGTTAAAATTTGTACAACCTCTGTAGGATGAAAGCTGAAATTTTGTCTTTGCAACATTTATGCATTTCCTTAGAAAAGCAGAAATATTTGAGGGGAAGATTGGGACTATGCAAGTCCTGGATCTAGTCTGAGGTTAAACTTGGACCGGGTTGTAGCTGTGTTAGTTCATAATGAACAAATTACACTAAAAAGCTGAAGAGTGAATGTTGGTATCTCTGGGGGAGGTGGGATAGACCTGACTGGCATGTTGGCATGTGGCTGCTGAACCACAAATCGATCCGAACACCCAACTGTAGTGGTGAGACAGCCTCATGTGTTTCCTGATGGTGTATGAAACATAAAGATCTGTATGGAAGGCTATAGATCTATTTGAGACTTAGGTCTAAGTCTGGTCTTATCCCTAAATGCCAGTATCATTTATCTTCCAATTTACAACACCAGTGCTGTTAAAACAAATCAGCAAATCCTGTACAGACAAATTCTTAACCACGTTTTTGTTCCCCAAAAGCTACTTTCTGCAACAGTGCTCTGCCTGGGAGTATTTCCTCTCCTGGGATTGATACAATAAAGAGGGAGGGATGGACCTCATTTTTTAGCTGTTCGTTCTGCAAGGCCCCCACCAGGACAGTGCCCCACGGGGGTGGAAGGAAAACGAAAACTCCGTAGGAGCATCTGTCCCAAAGCATATGTGGTTTTGCATCACTCACCAGGAAGCATGCTTAGCATACAGCATTAGCAGTGCTCCATACTAGTTAATTTTCTTGCTTAACATACTTTAAATTATCTTCATTGCACTTAGTGCTTTATCCTGATCCTTCTGAAGTTAATGGCTGAAGCGCCGTTGCTTGTAATGAGGCCCAGCTGCCTCAGAATGCCTCGAATATAATAAAAGGACTGCCAAGCAATTTTCTGTGGTCCAACGTAGAAATCTTGCTTTGATTCAGTGCTTTTCCCTTTTGAGGAATGTTTCTCTACAGTACGAAGCAGAATTCTAGTTTCTGCAAAAAGCAGACTTGAAGTTTAACAGAGAAGAAGATGAGCTCAACAATGGTAGAGGTTAATACCCTGTTGTGAATCCAAAAATACCAATTCCAAGAGTGTTTTCTTGACTTAAATGGCTTGAATTTTTTGCTGTCTGACTTTCTGAGGTAGTTAGATGTAATATGTCTCTGTAGCACGTATTTCTCCTTGCCGCTGGAGACCTGTGGGAATGCAAAGTAGAGGAGGTTGCGCACTCTGTCTTATTAAAAAGATGCAAGACACGGAAGTTATCCTTGAGTGAGAAAGTGGAAGTCTAAAACCAGCATAAATCGTATAATACCTATAATATAACTTTTTTCCGAGGTATTTTGGAGGTAGATCTCGTCTTGAACTCTGAGACAAGTCCTGCAGCTCTACACTAGTGGGCTCGGAGATGCTGTCTAATGATAGCTTGGTTTCTTTTTGACTTCATTCTTCAAGACTTGAGGAACTGCCAAGTTCTCCCTGTTTTTGACAGGATAATATAAACAGCAAAATGAGTACATTGCCCAAACTACTTTTGTATGTGAGCTCACAGGAAAACTGTGTTTAGTCATGTTTATTTCAGGGTTAGCAATAAGGAAAAATATGTCAGATGTGAAAGAGAAAAAAGAAGTCATAAGGAGGCATTACCATATACTCAAGTAGAGGCAAAGTGCGCCTTTGTTCTCTAGGAAATGGAATAAATATAGTTCCAGCAGGAACGATTTATAATAGAAAATGCAACTTTTGCAGAATGAAAACCTTACTTGGAAAAAATCTACCATTTTTCTTGACTCTTTTTTTTTATTTGGAAAACAAAATTTTGGAAAAGGAGAGTTTGACTCAAATAAAATGTTGTTTTGTTTTGTTTTGTTTTTTTTGTACATTTGTTTTCAAGTTCATTGAATTGAATATGAAATTCACATTGTTCTTTGTCACCTCAAGACTAAATTGCATTTTTTGGCATGTAGTATCACAAAATCTGTGATTAGGATCTTACTGCTTTTACTGTATTGGAAGGTTGGATGTATTAACTAGACTGTAAAAGTTGAAGCACAGTCAAGTGCCCCCCCCCGCCCCCGCAGAGCTGGAGAGAGCACCTGGCACTAAGTGTTTGGAAAGGACATTAAAATGTTGATTTAGATTAAAATAGGGGTTTTTTCATTTCAGCTTAACAAGATGAACTGAAATATTCAATTCCAAGCTGAAATGATACTGGAAAAGATCAAAGTATTTGATTTTCACTGAAAATGTCATAGTAAGAATATTGTATCATTTATGAATTTCTAAGCATTTCAGCCTCCTAAAAGCCCATTATTATTCCCTCTTTTCATATTCAAGATAACAATAAATGTTCAAATAATATTGGCACTGCAGTTTTTCTATTATTTATTGAGGTTCATTTAGCAAAATTGCGAAGTCCAAGTTTCTTAAGATTCTTAAGGAGAATGCATTTGCCTCTGAACTAATGTGGTGAAATATGTACAGGGGTGGATTCCTAAAACACCCTTTGTTGTGTGGATTTTCAAATGTATTTCACTCCAAGCTTGCTGACTGCTGTCTTTTCCATATTTTGAAAGTTCAGTGTACAGTGCATCCCAGCTGATGCACAGACCACATTGATATCCAGATCCATCTTTCTGTACTCTGCTCATCTGATTCTTCTTACTCGTACTCCTGTGTGTGCGACACTGAGAGGGTTAGACAAATGTCATTCTTTGAATCAGCTGTGGAATGTAAAAGACAGAAGTGGAAGACAGTGTTGAATATATGGCTCCCCAGAAGCATGCTACTTATATTTATTTATACTTAATTTCTTCATAGCTAGGTCTTTATGACGTATAAAAGTGGCATGACTACTTTTATTGGTGTCTGGCCATTCCTCTGTGCTTTAATTACTGAATTAGAGGGAGACATTGAGGGTGAACCAGAGACTTCTGCCATTTTTTCTCAAAATGTTTGACTTCTCAGAGAGTCCAACTTCAAACAGCTGCAGTAAAACCAATGTAGAGTCTTCCCCTATGCAGAAAGTTTCTCTTATTTTCTTTTATTCAAGGCATTGCAGATTGACAGTGATGTTACTTGTTGAGTCAGGAGCTGGAACAGAATGTTAAATGTTCCTCATCCATATTTAGGCACTTGTTTCTTTTCACCAGTTGCTCAGAATTTTTTTCTAAGTGTAGGTATCTGTTGGTGAAAATACCTGGAGGATTTTCTCCTCCTAGTTTTTCTGTGCAAAAGGATGTTGAGGTTTATACCCATCACAGCATATTTGGTGTCACTTCCGCATTGACCTCAGTAATTCCTGAGAGGAATCTGATAAAAATGTCTGTCTAATCTTGCACAGGAACAGGGGGTTGGAAGAAGAGCTTCACCATTTAGGTAAGATGTTCACCAGCTGGTACACTTGTATTAATGGCCTATGTTATTATAGGTGTCTGGTGTTACTGGGACTTCTTTGTTAACAATATTCATTCAGTGATGTAAAGACATGCCACAGAACAGGAGACAGAATGACCAACTGGGGCCTGTGGTTTTGACTGTGCTCCCAGTGTTACGTTGTGCTTGTCCCGACAGTGAGGTTTGGATCAAATATACTTGATTAACTTTCCTTGTTTAGTTTGGTTTGTTGGGGGTTTTTTGGGGGGGGGCTGTTTCATTTCTTTGTTTCACTCTTAAAATTTTCATTGACAAACTGATGAGGAAATGCTAGGAAGATAAAAAGCCTCTTCATTCTTTTTTCTGGCAACGATCTGCTAGTTATCATGGCTCTTGGCTAGCTTGGCTTCTTGCTGAAGATACCATTGCAAGTTATTCTGGCAATTAGTTTAGCTCTTCCTGTCACTAATAACCTCTTGTCTAGGAGTGTGGCTGTGGAATTTGCACAGCTTAGCCTGTCAGGTGACTGACTTTCCCATGGTGTAACTGTGCTTTTTGATCCTTTTAAAATATATTTACCATTTTAGCCCTTTCCCCCTCCTATAATAATATGCAGAACATCACCTATTCTGGAGGTGCTTCTTAGTAATTGTCTCCTGTGGGACATGAAGACCTCTGTGACACAACAGTGCACAAGCCAGGGATCTGTAAGCTTGCAGCAATCCAAGGCAGGCGGCTGTGGGATTTATTTTCCAGAGAGCCAAGTGCCTCTTTTTGTTCTAACAAGATATGAGTCATAGCAGGGACATGGCTGTGAATACTTATCACTTTCACTGGGATGTGCAGAGCAGAAGGAATTTCAGTATGGAAAGAGGACATGAAGTGATTTGTTTAAAATCTGTTATTTGCTTGGGAAATTTGTACTGGTATTATCTGGGGTAGTTGTGCACGCCAGGGACAAGAACCATGCTGTTCCCCTTTTTTTTATTTTAACAACAGAAAGTGACCACTTGGGAATTTGCTGTATTTATAAAGTATTTAGCAAGCAACTAACTGATAATGACAAATTCAACACGAATCATTGTGCTGCAATTGTATTTTTATGTGTGTGCATGGTTTGGCTGGTTTCCTAAACAGAATGTTGGACTCAGACTTTTTTGTGAACATTTAGAGGTGGTAAAGTATCTGTTACCTGCCTAGAAACAGGAGTCTAGAAGGAACCTTTTTTTATCCTCAGATCCAACCCTTTGCCCAAGTGAAACAGAATCCATGGTGTGGATTTCCCCCAGAGCCCTGTCAAATGTTTCATAATCACAACCTGCCACAGTGCTGCTGTTCCAGCCCTCTGTCTTTCTTGTTCAGTAGTTGACCATTACAACAAACCTAACACAAAGAACAAACGGCTCTTCCTAAAGTGATGAACCTACAGCCATACCCTTCCTGAGGCAGCTGTCAGCTACTTGGGATGCTCAGCCTTTACAAACCACACTGTGAAGAATTGCACTGTAAAGGATAAGCATATGTATTGCCTGACTGTCCCCATCTCTGCCTCTGACCCATTTAGCCACATAACCATAAAGATGATACAAACAGATGCCACTGAGCTTTAATTTTGCTCTTACTTTAGGAGTTTTATTTCTTAAACACATGATTTTCATTCTTTTGACTCATTTTTCATTAGGTATTTATGAATGCCAGAGGACTAGTGAACGTTTTTCTTATTTTTTCAGATTCTTTTCCATGTTGTTCTGATTTGAACCTTTGGAAACAGGCATTTTTTATTGATTTGACCTTGCAGTATTAATATACAGTGTATGGTCAAAGGATTGTATTAACATTTCTTACAGCCTAGTCATTCATATGCCAGAATTCAGTATAAATACTGCTTTAAATTTAGTATAAACCCCACTATATTTTTCCCATATAAATCCTCATTTGATCCGCTCTTTAACTTAAAATGTCAATCAATCTCTAGGCTATTTAGTAGTATTGTTCCAGTTTATAGATGGGAGTTGTCTAGATTTTTTTTTTAATAGCGTTCTGCACCAACTAAATGGGGTGCGTACTTAAGCAGAATTGTTTTGTTGCATGAATCACACATACAAAATTAAATAACATTTTTGAACTCTTGTGTCCGTTCCCATAATAATACCGTTTGATGTATTTTGGTCCTCTTCCTTCTGTTCATGGTTCTCAGCAACTTTCAGTGCATTTCAATATTCACTTTTCCGTGCTAATTTTCTTTATTTTCTCCCTTCTAATCAGGACTCTTGTGCACTCTTGCCCCCTTTCTCCCCAGGGTCTATAGCCAACCCTCCCAGAGCCTCACTTGGTAACAGCTTTGGGTCTGGACAGGCTGCAGTTCAGACTCTGCTGGCTGTGGTGGGTACATCTGTTGTACAGAAAGGACTCTGAGATGAGCAGTTTGGGTGAGGAGGATGATGTTCTGCATACTCACACTAAGGCAGATGAATTTCAAGCCCGGTATTAAAAAAAATACCTGCATGTCCCTTGCACAGCTGCTATATTGGATGCCCAATGTATTTAGCCTACAAAGCACCAGGTTATTTAAGGTCTCTTATTTCTGCAGTCCATTAAGCAATCTTGTTAAGCTCAGGTTTAAGGAAGGTAAGCACAAATATATTAAAGATAAATGGAGTTGGAAACTTTATTGCTCACTCTTGTTCATATCTAAACTATAAGACTATGCCAGCTTTCACTTGAATTATATCACACAAAGAATCCACTCTGAGGAGGGAGGACTGTGGCTGATGAGGAAGTGTCATTGTCGTAGCTTGATGCCTGAAGTTAAAAGTGGTCAAAATGATAATGGGAACTTATTAGGAAGGTAGCAGCATCATATACCATGCTGCTCAAGGTAGTAAAATTTAATGCTGTGTTACTGAAAAATGATGGTGGTGGTGGTGGGGAACACAGGCAAAAATAATGCAGAATATGTGGAACATGATATTAGGAGTGAATTTCAAAATATATCACCTCGATGCTAAGCATGAGTAAAACAAATCATCACATTGAACCTTAGGAATTATGAGGAAAGGAGTGCAGACTGAAACAACAGGCATCATTTTTACCACTGGGTATGCAATACAGCATTATGCCCAGATTTCTATGTTATGGATGCATCTGGTTGCCTCTGCTTGGAAAAACTATAGTAAAACTATAAGTGAAGAGAGAGAGAACATCTTCCTGGGTAATGGGAAGCTAAAGTAAGTTTCCTCAGTTTTGGGAAAAGGATAGTTGAGAGAGCTGTGGAAGTTATTGATAAATGTTGAATTCTGTTAATAAAGCAAATGTTTCACTGATACTGAAAATACAAGAATTCAGCAAAAAGAGAGCTTAAAAATAAAAGAAAAATACTTTCATACATTATGTAAGTAAATGGTGGAGCTCCTTGTCACCTGAAGCTGTAAAACTATAAACTGAGTGTGGGTTCATTCAACCCCCTTTCCCTGGTCATTGATAAAGATATTAAAAAGAAACGACCCAAATACTGAGCCTGAGGAACGCCACTTGTAACTGGCCACCAACTGGAACACCACTTGCAGCTGGCCACTGCTCTTTGGGCTCAGCCATCCAGTTTTTCACCCAGCGAACAGTGCACCTTTTCAAGCCATTGGCAGCCAGATGCTTCCTTGTTCTCCAGCATCACTTGAACTCCTGCATTTCATGATATTTGCTTATCATAATTCATGTGTCTGTAAGAGGATTTGTTTTATTTTAGCCTGAGGTAAGCATGTTCAACAATCTGGTTTTAGATGGTGTGCTTCCTTAGGTAGAATTAAGACAAAAGTTCTTGCCAATGTTTAGATATTACTGAGTTATGATAAATTCCTAGTAGATAATTATACTTGCTGTCTTTTCAAGCCAGCCTTCATTTTCTTTTTTAATGCTATTGTTAATTGTGTATTGAGAGAGTGTTTGTCTTTTGAGGAGAGCAGAATAAAAGGATTTACCAAACTCTTCTGAAAATCCGTACAGTGCAGTAATATTCAAACCTTCTAAATAATTTATTGAGAGCACAGCCAACAATATGAAATTTTCATGTATGGGTATCAAACAAGCAACCTCACATAAACTTGAAAGGCATGAAAAATAAGGTTAGGCTTCAAAATAGGGGTCAATATTCTCAGGCTTAGAGTAATAAAAAGGTAATCACAATAACGTTTAATTTGTTTTTAAGAAAAATTTTATGTCCGTGCATTTCACAGAAGCGTGACAAAATTTGATTTTGAAACTTAATAAGGACAATGGTAGTTGCTGAATAAGGACACAAAACAGTTCCAACATACACCAGTGACCAGGCTTGTTTCATGCCCTATGCAGCTGGTGAGGTCTGGGAACGACCATCATCTCTTCCCATCTTCTCCCCGGACTTTGGATAAGAGAAATAATATACTACCACTGACAAAATATGTTTCACAGTCATTTGAGTCTAACCATCATGTAAATACTGTTAAAGCATATTTTACTGGCTTTTATGTTATGCTGATAACTCTGATATTAACAATATTTTGTTGCCCGGAGGTGCATTTTAATAAATAATATGATTTGGTTTGTGTTTCTTAAGCTAAAACTATAAATAACTGTCCTGTTCAATCATTACAGAAAATGGTATTTAGATGTTTATTCTTGTTTTGGCTATGGTACACAATTTAATTCAGTGGTTGAATTTTTAGAGACAGAGCTGATGTACATTTTAGTGAAACAGATTCTGTTTCATATGCAGGTTATTGTGCTTACTGCTTAAATTCCACTAATACTATTCAGGCCTCTGTGAATTATCAAATGGAATAACAGACATTTGCTGATACCCTTTGGAGTGTTTTGGTACTACAAGGGCTTACTAAGTTGCTAAGCATTAGTGATATATTTGGCATAACACAAGAAAGAAGATAAAGGCAGTCATTGTCTCTGATGTCCTCGGGTGAGCTCTGGGTTCTGGGATGCTTAATTCCTGCTCAGTTCCCTCTGATGTGGGCAATAGTTGGGCATTTTAATAGAAATTGGATAATTAAGTTACTCTGTGTGAATGGCTTTTGGTGGGAACAATCTCAGTTTAGCCATCTTCGGTGTTGACCGATGAGCTTTACAGTCCAGGCTCCCTTTATAGTCAGTGAGGAGAATCAGACATTTCTGGAGCGTGATTCATCTGATCTGTTTTAAACATCAACATTAGGGTGAGATTTACAGCCTTAATGGGGTGACATAAATAGATGTGATGTTCTCTGGAGCTTTATATAGCAGTAGCACATATTCACTGGGCCACTGACTGAAACCTCCATCTTCTCCTTCCAAGAAGGCTGCTTCAAAAGGAAGAGCGGACATGCCTCTCTGTACCAGCTGGTATTCACTTTTTTCCTATACAAAATGCAATGCCTGCACCTAAGGGACAATGGCCGGGCCACACAGGCACTGGAGCTTAAAATATTTTAAAACAGTATTTTGTTGGGAAATTCAGATTTGAATCCTCTTACCTAGGTGAGAGCCTTAATTGCCCATCTGTTGGTTATAAGCAGACTGCTATGATAGCAGCCAGTCTTACCTCTCCTCTGTCAGGTCTCTGGGCTGTGCCAAGGTGTTTGGTGATGCCAGCTGGAACAAAGCATCTCTCTGCTTAACATGGCCAAGTTTCTGGTGGCTTTGAATACAGTCAGAAATGTATTTAAGTTAGGGATTTTAATACATGGGAAGTGAGACTCCTGGGTCTTACATTGGAAGCCTGTTCACAGGTCTAACCATGGGACTCTTCACTTTTAGTGAGATGGGAGCTCTGAAGCATCTTGGACCATGTAAACAAATGTGACCAATCCTTTATAGTTTAGGAATACAAGAGTAAGCACTTTTTATATTGCTGCTGATGTCATCATCACTGTCTTGTTATGAACTTTCAAAAGTACAAGTAATGTCTCTGCAAATAGTTTGTTTACAAGGCTGATAGGCTACTCTTTGCATCAATGACAAATGATGCCTCTGGATATCATGTTAAGGACATCTTGCCATACATATGCAATCTATTTTCAGTTCTCTGTTGTTCATTACCAATTTAGGAAAGGGTTTGAAAAGCTATAAAGACATAGAGATTTGAGGGAGCATGGGACAGAAGAACTGAAACTGTACTTTAACACAAAGCAAGGCCAGATCAGATTTTTAAGCTGTCTAGAACAAAGTTCAAAACTTGTGCATTTTTACTCCCCTCCATCCGAGAGTAATTGCTAACTGGAATTACTGGTGAGGGCATCACAGGTTAAAGATGGTGCTGTTCCATACAACTTCAAGAAAAGCTCACTGGTGTGTTATTGTGACTCAAGTGCTTTGATTGTGGGCTTTAGAAAACCAATACCAAAGTGAGAATGCTTTCAGTTGTAAGACTGCATGTCTGTTTACTTAACCATACTGAAATGTCTTTTTTCTGCTTTCTTCCATCTACTTGGGGAAAATCAAAACCAGTATGAGTAAGAATCCTGTGGGTTTTCTGCTTTTGTTGTTGCTGAATGATGTGTAGACCTGTGATTCATACTGTTCTTGCATGTCTGTCTGGCGTTCATATTTGAAATAGCTGTATAATTATGAATTTCTCGATTTTGTGTTCTTTTGAAAGCAAAGTATGTCTGCGAGCAGTAAAAATTAGTTTGTTGTCAACATGCATTTCACTAGTCTTTTTAAAAATTTCTTTTTTAGTAATTAGGTTCTGAGTGTACTTCAGTATATACACTTTCTGGATTCTTGTAACAATGCATTCACCATTCACTTACAAGTACATTTATCAGCACACTATTTGGAATGCATACCTGTAAAGCTCTACCTGACTATTTATAGATTTCTAATCACTGTGGTGTCTTAACAGTGTCTTGTTTTTAAATAAGGCATCAGGGCTTATTCTCTTCTTACTAGCAATTTAATCTGCTGTTGGCATTTCAGGAGTGGTCTGGTATTTTAAGGATTTGGACTCAGTATTATCTGTGCCCTGACAGCACTACATGCCCGGATGGGTCACTTGTGTTTGGCATTGCATGAGGGTGGCAGAAAGGTACCATTGCCTGAAAAACAAGACCAGCTTGGGAAAGGACAAAGAGCATCTTCCCTGTGTTGAGGAGACTGAGGGGAGAGGAGTTGTAGACATAGCAGTCTACAACTTCCTCACAAGGGGCAGTAGAGGGGCAGACAATGATCTCTTCACTCTGGTGACCAGTGACAGGACCCGAAGGAATGGCCTGAAGCTATCTTAGGAGAGCTTTAGGTTGGATATTAGGAAAAAGTTCTTCACCCAGAGGGTGGCTGGGCACTGGAACAGGCTCCCCAGGGAAGTGCTCACAGCACCAGCCTGACAAAATTCAAAAAGTGTTTGGACGATGCTCTCGGGTACATGGTGTGACTCTTGGGGATGGTGCTGTGCTGGGCCAGGAGCCAGACTTTGATGATTCTTGTGGGTCCCTTTCAATTCAGCATACTCTGTGAATGTAGTGTGATGTTGACAGTCTTTGCTATATCAATGTTAGTCTGCATTCCTTTTGCAGGATCCTGCAGCACTCTGAAGGGACAGAGGCCCCTCTGAACAGTGCCATTGCACACCTGACTTGCAGAGGCTGGTATATCTTTTTAGGACTGAAGCCAAAAAAAACCCAAAAGAATTACTTCAGCATAAATAATTTATTTCCTAAGAGGAAGGTTTCCAGCCATGACTCAGGTGTGTGATGATGCAATATTACAGTGTTATAGGGAACTGGTTTTGACCTTGAGAAGAACCTAAAAAAGTGCCTGTCATTGCTTTGATGAAAGAAAGCCTCATTTCAGGAAGTCTACTGTTTGTGGTGATCCCATTTCACATACAGAATTATTTTCTGTTTTCTTTATGGTATACAAAAGTGCAATTTTACACTGTGACTATGTCTTGACTCACTTAAGAAGTGTGTGGGGCATCAAAGATCTTTGCCTTTATCAACTCCTTCTTGTACTCTGTGATTGTCATCAACAGCAGCTGCAAATTCTGTGGAATTTCTGTATATATCAGCCCTCTTAGTGACATTTAACTGGTGCTGAAGAGCAGCCAAAATAGGTAAGACCTGTCAGTGGCAGGTATCTCCTGAGATGATCCCCTTCCTCCACCTGGCACTCTTTCTTTTACAGTTTAGATGCATTGGCTATATTTTGAGTATTTCGAATATCAGTCAAAATACATCTGTCTTTCTGGAGAGTAGATCAGTCCCTCGAGAGAATGTGAGGCAAATTTTATGCAGTTACTTACACTGATTAATAGATTTCTGTAATAGTATGCAGTTTGTGGGGCATGTAACACTGGAAACAGTTAAAGCGATGTTCATAAGGGTAGCATGAATTTCTTAGAAATATTTGACTACGACTACTGTTCAAACCCCATTTTGTCTTTCCTGTTATGCTGCTACCTCCACCTATGGTATGATTTCAGCAGCATCTTTGCCAGTCTCCTTCTTCCTGACCCTCTTCCTCCTCGACACATGTCAGCTCCTGGCATTGCCGGAGGCCCTGCTGTTCCTTGTCCCATGGGAGGCACCAGCTCCAGGGCTCTCGCAGAAACTTGTCATGCAAAATGAAAGGCTCCTCCAGAAAAGGCTGCTGCATCCCCTCCCTTCCCAGGGATGGTGGCATTGGTAGGATGAGACCAGCCTTGTTAGCGACTGAGCACAGCAGCAGGTATGTGATGAGTGTGCAGGAGTTGCAGTCAGCAACTCCCCATGATTTTTGGTGGAAAATTGAACTGAGGGCCTCATGGTTCTCAGAAACACATTTTGTGACCACAGCCGTTGTACAGAAAGAAGGGTAGGGCAAAACAGCACCAGAGGATACTTCCATGTTGTTTCCCACACCCAATATGATTTTTTTTTCATGGAGCCATTTCCTAGGCTTTTACAAAATAAACTGGAGTTGTTCACTAATCCATGTATTCCTATCCATGTGTTTTGTGGACAGGAATGTTTCATATCCATCATGCAAACACTGTTCACTTGATTTAGAAGGTGGACTAAGAGTACACAGTGGACTGCTTTTGTTGCTGTTGACCAGCACGTGAAGCTGACCCACACTTAGTTGTTGGGTTTTGTACCTGGTCTCTCTTCCCACTCGCTCTGTGAGTCCCTCATACTGAACCTTCCTAGGGTTTCCAGGCTACAGGCGCAGATCCCATCTCCCACTTTTCATCACCTTCTCTTGGCTACTTTCTCCAGCTGTGGTCCCCTCACTCCCATCGCTCCCCATTTTTTCTCCAAAAATGTCTCTTCCCCTATTCCCTGTCCTGGTTCCAGTCACCACCTCCTCCATCCTTGTTCACTTTTGCCCTCAGGTCTACTTTTCTGTCTCCTAAATTTAAGTTATTGGTGATGGTGTTCATCAGACTTTTGGAGCAACTTTGTTTTTGTGACATTTTGCACATTTCTCAGCATTTTGAGAAGTGGGATTTTGATGAATCAATGTTTTCTCATCAGAAGGCTTAGACTTTTGGTAAAGATCCCTCTTTCCCCTTTCTCTCCAGCCAGCAGGTATGACTTCCTGCTTTAAAACACTGAGAAACTTTCCAGATCAAAACATCACCAGAAATGATATCTCCACAAAGCACTTCTGCTCCAACAAAGCAGACTGAAATATATTTCATGGGACTTTTTTCAGCGAGCTTTTATTAGTCAGAGAGTGCTCTAAGAGTACTAAGTGATGACAGAGTCTCCAGAAATATTTAGATACTAAAAATGAAAATGTGTCTGTTGAGCATTTGTGAACTCTTATTTTTTTCTTTTTAATGTGTATATATAGATAAAATATAATTTGTCCAAGCTTGGAGGAACACTCTCACACTTCAGAGCAGAAGAGCTGATGAAAGCAAAGGACAGTGGAATTTTTCATCCAGGGCAACACATTTTCCTCTAACCTCATCTCAGAAATGAATGAAATGTTTTGATTGAAATTCCTTCTTCCTTAAGTAATTAAATCAGTCTGAGGGAGACACCATGAAAAACAAACCAACCCAAGTCCAAGGGGGTAAAAACTGGCAAAGATCTTGGGAACTGAAAATAGAAGGAAGTGTTGAGCAGCTCTTAAAGTAGTTACCACCTTTGCCTCTAAAATTTGCAAAGTGATGTCTGATCAGTAAGCTGTTCCAAAACGCAGCCCTCATGCATTTCTTGGGAAGATGTTCCCAGTCCCTCCTACTGGACTACTTCAAAGCAATTGAGGGCTTCCTTCCTACATCTGCACCTTGGGTTATGTGCTCCCATCACTGGTGAGAGGGGTGAGACAAGTAGAGCCGGGGATCCTGCCTGCCCTGGTGCAGCAGCCAGGAGGGCTGGCACGGGAGGCTGCTCTGTGTGTGGTGGCAGGATCCAGCTTACCCCTGCCCAGCCACTCGGTCCCCAGTGACAGGAAGGCCTCCTCGCTGCTTCACTCACCATATTCTCCTCCCACAGAAGGGTCTTGTTGAGGATGGAGCAGTGCCTGCTCAGGCTCTTAGATGACTCCTGCTGCTGCGTTGCCCCTTGGGTGCCATGGGGCAGCAGCTGGGCAGTGCCAGAGCCCTCCTTGCCTGCCCAGCCCTGGGTGCTCTGTGCAGCTGTGTCCTTCCAGATGTTTTCCAAAGTCCCAGTGGGTCATGACATTGGTCCTTGCTTCTGTAGTGCCAGATATTTGGCATCAACTACACGTGGCATGAGCTGGTGTAAAGGCACAAAAAAAGCCTGGTGGAGGGAAACTTCTTGTTGCTTTTGGAAGAGGAATTTAAGACCTCACGGTAACAAGCCCTAGTCCCTATATAAAATCACAGTCCTGCTGCTGGGCTATGAATTAGCACAGCTTTCTTGTTCGTGGTCATTATCACTTGGCATAGTGTATTTCTTTCATTTTATGGGAATTTGATGTATTTCACCTGTAGGTAGAAAAAAAAATCATCACTGAGAATGTGGTGATTAATTTTTTTTCTCTTGAAGAACTATGAAATTATTCTGAAATGTATGACACGTGTATAATAACAGCCTAGTGCTCTGTTTTTAAAAAATGTGCTAGAGGCATTGTGCAGTTTCCCAGAGGCTTAATGAGGGACCCATACTATGCTGGAAATTTTTCAACAATAAAAATGGACCTATTACATGCTTATGTAAAATGAGGGTTGACAATCACACAAATATGTCCAAAGTCAAATACAGGCATTGTGAAATATCACTTCTTTCCCACAGAGAAACTGGTCACCTGTTCACAGTAGGCTTTTGCATTATATCCTATCCAGTAAAGAATAAGATGCTTCCCCACAGGGAGACAAAATGGCAGCAAAGTACTGGCCCAGTGCCCTTCTATCAATGCTTTTCACTGACTCTTTTGCCAAGTCTTCAAAAATAACACATAGGCATACTTTTCAACATACGTTTTGCCTCTTTGTTGGTTTAAAGGCATAAAGGGAAGAAAAGGTCATGTATTATTCACCCCTTTATCATCAAATGCAAGAAAAATTCATTGTTTGCTTGTTTGATTTTTTTTTACTCTCCCTAATACATCTTTTATTTTTAAAAAAAATCTAGAGTCTTTTCCTGTTCTTTTAACATATATCAGAAGTAGCCTGTTCTTAAAAACTGAACATATGGCTCTCAACCTGCATCTGAATTCAGGGAAGTGTCTATTGCAAAACACTGAAATTTGGAGTCATGGGAGCAGAAAAGTTGGATTCAAGGCTTATTCAGTGTCGTATTGAATAATCAAAGAAAAGAAGATAATTAAATACAAAGACTTGAAGGATAAATTAAACACGGTAAATATTGCTCCTCTGCTCAAAGTAAATTAAGCTACTGTCAACATTTTTGTGTTTTTCAAAATACTAAACACTAAGTTTAAGCCAACTATGTACCACCGAGGAAACACTAAATGACTTTTGGGATTTAAGAAACCCAACAGTTTCTCTGCTGAATGTGTATCACAGTGAATGTCCTAGCAATACCTTGCTTCAGTTTTCTGGCCAGTCACTGGCTCGTGATGTCCCCAGCAAGAGAGGGAAATATAGGGAGGTAGAATGTGATGTAGGGAGTGATCAGAGTTTAGCAGCAATCCCTGACAAGCACCGATCTCTCCGAGTTATGGGAATAGAAACGACTGAGGTATGAAAGCAGAATGAGTGTGGTAACTGAAGCCTGGATGCATCTTCAGTGTATGAGGCTACAAGTCATAAGACTCTTCTTCAACAGGGAGAGCTTTTTGTTGTTTCATTGATCTTCATATGGTTGGTGACTGCTCAGCCCTCTGATTTGTCAAGGTCTCTCTGTAGGGCCTCTCTGCCTTTTAGCGAGTCAACAGCTTCTCCCAGTTTTGTATGATCTCTGAACTTGCTCAGTATCCCCTCCAGTCCTGTGTCCAAATCATTTATGAAGATGTGGAAGAGCACAGGGCGAGGATGAGTGCTGTGGAACTCCACTAGTGACAGGTCCCCAGTCTGATGTCACCCCAGTCACTGTAACCCTTTGTCTGACCTGTGAGCACCCATCCCATGGTGTGTTTATCAAGCCATGTGCCAGACAATTTGTCCAGAAAGATCTTACGATAGAGAGTATTGAAAGCTTAGCTGAAATTCAAAAAGATTGTATCAACTTCTCTCGTGGGTTACCTTGTCAAGCACATCAAAGTAAAAATATGAGAATTAGTGTGTACAAGAATTAAATAAATGCTGAAAGAATTGTCAACTCTAACAAAGAACATGTAGATTCAGATGTTACTTGTAGTTGCTGTTTGGATGTTTTTTGCTATTACTTAAGAATCTATTAAAAATACATTCCTGAGCTATTTAAATACACACGATCTGTAATGTCTCAGATGCCCATATAACTTAAATGTATAATACTGTAATGAGCGTGATAACTGTAACTTGGCACTCTATTTAGGTCCAGAAAGAACAGTACCATAATCCTGGTTATTTCATTGCTTTTTCTACACTCTAATATCTTGACAATTGCTTATAAGACATACATTCCAGTGCGTTATTTTTTAACTCATGTATTTCATGAATAACATAGTTTATGCTTCTGGCAAAGGCAACTTCCCAAGCACCAACTGAAAGTAAAAGTATCATAAGTATTGGGGGAATTCAGATGGATTTGCTGGATTGTATGACTGGATCTCATTCGAAAGCAAGAGCCTGCTCACAGAACATGTATAGTGTATATAGTATACATAGTATACTATAATATTTACACGTATTTTATTTTCTCTTATTTCAGTGACTATTTCGACAAGTACCTTCTTTGATGGCTTACTGGTAACTGGGCTCTACACATCTACCAGTGTTCAGGCTTCCCAGAGCGTTGGTGGTTCCAGTGCTTTTGGATTTGGTAAGTCCAGTGTAATTTACCTCCTGCAACCAGGATAATGAATACTTGGTTGTACAGAGGACATCAGTATCAACACAATTACTGGAACAGGTTAATTTAGACTGAGTAATCAATAATACATGGAAGTCAGTGGGAGTCAATGAGATAAGGCAGTGGTGGCTTTTAGGCAGGTTTTATTGCTTCCTGTACCACCTTCATCTTTGCTCAGCCCTGGTATTAGTATGCTGAATTATATACATTTTAAGAGATAAAAGCCCCAGCAGATAAATTGTTTTAAACAGCCATTTCTAAATTGTGTGACATTTTGTATAAATTGAAGCATTTAGCCCAAAGCCTCTAACTGTTTCTTGGGCTGAAAACCTGTTTCCTTTAAGCTTATGTCAACCTACTTTTCCATTCAGTTAATAGCATCTTCCTTAAAACCAGAATGCTGGTCAATATATTTTATATACAACCAATTATTTACCATGTCCAAAAAGCAGAACTGTAGTAAAAGGAGTGTGATAGGCTTTGCAGAATTACTGTGTATTTTAGGTTCTGCTGTAGCCCTCAGCAGTAGCAGCTGTGCTAAGGACAAACATTTTTAAAATAATCCCTTCTAAATTTGTGCAAGTAATTGACAGTTATACCTTCTGCAGTTTGTTATTTGGTAGCATTTTTTATATCTTTACAAATAATAGTAAGAATTGCCTTTCTCCAGTTGGAGGAACTCAGTGACCCTAACAAGCAATCTATGGTGAAGGTACAAAAACAAGTACCAGTGGTATGGGACACCAACTGCACTGCACTTGCAGTAGCATTGTTAAATGCTAATTTGTCTTCCTGGGTCAGAATTCAGTACTTTCTTCATAATAACCTCTCATGGTACTTACTTTTGTTATAATGCGTGTAGAACATGAGTGGTCTGGCCATTTGAGTGTCATCCAGCAGACATACATTTGCTTGTAAATGAAAGAATATTATGTAAATAACACATTATTTAAAACTGTACTGAGGGATAATTTGAGAAGGGCTTTGCTTCTGTGGAAAACACCACTGTTCAACCTCAGACATTTTTCTCAGCCTTTCAAAGGGAATAGCATGGCTGGCACAGGTATTTCATGCCTTGTGCAAAAGGCACTGAAAGATTCTCTTTTCTGGAAGAATTCGTGCTGCTGTTTCTTCTTTCCCATTGTACTGTTTATAGGATGAATAGGATCTGATGGAGCAAGCAAGACAGAAAGTAATTATCAATGTGAAATTTCTGGGATGGTCAAGTTACTGGCAAGCTATTACCTTGCTGTAAAATAAGTGTTTATATCACATCATTGGGCAGATCATGGCAAACTCTCTGGGCAAAGTATACAGGTCATGTTTAATTGCATATAAGCATTTAAGGATGACAATTAAGCAAAATTTTAAGAACCTAAATACGTCTGTGCATTTACAAAGAATGCCTGTATTTTTCCCTAAATACGTATCTTCATTTGTAGAATAAGGCTGTTCCAGTTGATGTTTTATTGAGATAGATGTTAAAGTAATGTGATGTGTGACAGGAAAAACAACGTGGCCTTCTTTAACTTGCCAAGGGTCATTCTCTAGCTCTTGATGTGTTACTTTGACCATTCCGTCACAGTAAGATAACCAACAATTAAACTGGTGACCTGTGTGTTCTGTATCCGAAAGAAGCTCCAAGCCTACAGGCTGGAAAAATACAAAAGCCAAAGTGATGCAAAAACAGTCATGCAGAGTTGGAGTTACTTCATTTTGCTCATCAATACAAATTCTCAAATATCATGCCTGGGGCAATCTTATGCTCTGTCTTGAGCATGCCTCCATTTATGTCAGAGAAAAAGTGCTGCCATCTTTGAATTTTCTTTTTTTTAACTTTCTGTGGGTGAACTGTAGGGTCAGTTGTGTTACAGTGTTAGTTACAAAATATTTTAAATAAAAGTCTCATTTTCCTGTTTTACTTTGCTACTCCCTAAGCTTGTATATACATTGAAAAAACAAAAAAACCAATCTGAATGTTTCATAACAGATGATGTTCTTGTGCAGTGTCTTTGAAGTCACAGTAAAAAGTAAACAGTGAAGGAAAAATAGCAATGGATTTTAAATGCACTTTGATATGAATGCTCAATCTATGATGTTCTGATGGTTCCCAGGACTAAGAACTACATAAACTTTTCCTATCTCTACTTTGCAGTGAGAGATGAGAAGGCTGGCCTCTTCCAAAAAGCGTTGAGCATGTAAACGATAGTCTTTTAAAAATTATTTGGTAGTTTTAAAAAGTAACAATATTTTTACATCCACCATTTTCAGTAGAAAAATAGAGCAGTCTCCACAATATTTAATATCTTGTTTAGTACAATAATAGGTGAGAGTGACATTGTTTTGTTTTCTGAAGAAAACAAAGTGCTTTCTCCAGAAACCCTGGATCCATCTGTTGTGTCATCATTTCCAATCAGCAAAGAAGCTGTTTCTCCTTTGAGGCAAGTGATTGTGATATTCAAGTTAGATTTAGCTTGCTGGAAATTATTACGTTTTTTTAATGTTGAGGACTAGTCAAGTTCAGAGACCTCAATTCAAAGATTTATGTGGTTTACCATAGATAAGATGGGGATGGGGCACAAAGCTGGGCCTTTAAAACCTGAAGATAGTAATATTCTGAAATTGGGTTGATAGTGGTTGCTTATGGTGCAGGGAAGAATATTTTTTCTCTCTTGCAATATTACCATTGAAATGCTCTTGTCTGTCTCACACAGGAGGTCACGCTAGATTATCATAATCTTCCAGACTGCCCAACGATTTGAAGTCTTCCTAGCATACATATATGTCTCTTCTGTGCTGAGTTACTGTGTTGTGACTACAATTCTCTTTTACCAATTTAGGAAGTTGCTTGATGGAGACACAATTATTGTCAGTTATCACAGTTAACCATGTCAAGAGGCTTTGAAGAAAAAAAGATAAAATATTGTAATTCTTAGGGTTGTGTTTTCTTTCTTCTTCAGTACATATTGTGTAGGCAAATAGTTCCTAATTTCCTCTGTGGGATTACACTGACGCGAAGCTTGTTGAAATTTTTATTTGGGAAACCTTCTAACAATTTTTGGGGGAGGAATGTGTGAGTTTTGGGGTATAAAAGTTAATAGTGGTCATAAATAATAGTGTTTTGTCCCAGGCTGAACCATTTTCTGGGTTCAGATTAAGGTAAAACTAAAATTGTAAAGCTAAAATTAGAACTGAGATCAAACATAAATGTGTTGAAATTTCACTAACCAAGCTGGGAGGATCCTTTAGCAAAGAAATTGTCCTTGAAAGTAGCTTTTAAGAAGACTGTTTCTTTCTTCATTAGATTCTCTGATACAACAGATACCCCCAGCTGCATTTCTCCAGTGTCATTTCCACTCTCCTTTCCTGATCAGTGTGGTGTGTACGTGGAAATGTTCCCACATCCTTCAGTGTTGTCGGCTGAAGGGCAATCCCGCTCTTTGTCTCCCCTCAGTAGCCCTCAGTTTATTCACAGCCTGTCTGTGTCTGGAGACACATTTTGGACTTCTGTGGGACCTCTTTATCCATCAGTGCTTTTCCTTTCTTCTGCTTTTGTCTCTGAGGCTTCTTGTTGGTGTTTGGCCTTTTTTTCAACAGCTTGGGTCATCTGGCTGTGCTCTGGGGTTTATCAGCCCGCCAAGACTAATCTCCCATACAGTCATTTACAGGCTCTCACTGTTTGGCTTACTCCAAATATAAAAAAAGGAAAGTGAGAAGCAGGAGGACTAAAAAAAAAGTTAGAAAGCTACAAATATGGTGGTGGGTTTGATGGGAATGAATGCTTGCAAATGAGAGGAAGGATAAATGGTTTGGTGGGTAAGGGAGCCACTCTGTAGCTTGGCAGAAGTACGAAAATACCGCATGGCTCCTCCAAAGCTGTGTGTGCTGGAAAGCAGGGAGCACGGTATCATTCCTGCAATTAAAGGGGAAGATTACAGCCTAATCCCTCAGCAGCGATAAGGAGCGCTATGAGCTGAGGACCTGAATCTGTCTCATTACACAGGATCATCCTGGTGACAGGCGGGCTGAGCAGACTGATGTGCTGGGCTGCACACATCAAAGCTTGCCTTTGACCTGCCACTCACACTGCATCTCTGGTTCTTCCCAAGGCTTTCTGGCTCCCTGGTAGCTTTTCACATGATGAATACACGACAAATTATATTTAAGTTTGGTGTAATTAGTTTCTTACAAACTGCGGTGGGAAACATGAGCCTGTCTAGCTAAGTCCCCCAAAACCTAATTTTATGCAAAATCATAATCACTACACCAATGTGTACCTTTTAGTAAATGTGGAATTAACAAATAATTTCATGATAACATTTATATATGCATTAACCTTCCAACCTAAATTGCAAAGGTTCTCTTGGAATTCTATAGGTTCTATTGTAGTAGAGACAGTGGACTCCAAGCCCTCATTACACTGGAAATGTTGCCATAGACCTAATTGGATAACAAAAATTTTTTGTTTATATTCTATGTAGGTTTACACAACTTGTAATTTGCAATATTTTAAAACAGATAAGTCCATTCTACTGTGAGGTCATAAACTCCTCATGAAATCTAGGTTTTGTTTAACTATGTGGGGCTACTTTATAAGAAACTAGGAGGGTGATGTTACCTGGAAACATTTTAGTGCCTGAACTCGCATCTTCTTTTGCTAGAAAGCAAAAAAATAGAAGATGAAAAGTGATATTGCAGTCTTTCCTCTTTTGCAATTCTTTGTTTCTATATCATGAAGGTGATCATGCATATTTTAAGCAATACATTGACTCTCTGGGATTTAAAAAAATGAGTAGTTAAAAATATTCTTTGAAGTATAGTAAATAATGCATTTCCTAGAGGAAATCCTGGAAAGAGCAATTGCCAGATATAATGTAATGCCACATAAATTATCTTACACGTTTTTCTTTTTACTATTCTGTTGCCTTTCAACAGGATTAAAGCAGCCTTCACAAATCCTCCACTGGGTGTTTTGGTTACATGTGTGATTGCATAGCTGACCAAAACCCCCTCTCAATTTATAGAGGAAGGATCATTTTGATCTGGATCTGTATAGGTTGGGAACTGGGGAAAAGGAAAAGAGTGGTTTCCAGGTCCCGTATCACTTTGAGCTGGCTTAGGGCAGAGTTAGTGTAGGTGATGCCGCTTGATGCTGGTTTCATCTCCAGATGAAGAAGGGCGAAGAGGGTGCCTGAGTGGCTGAAGGACCCCCACAGTGTTATGTCCAAGGAGTACCACAGACAGTGTGCAGCAGCTCTGTCAGTGCATGGACTGTGCTTTGAAGATATCCAAGGCTTCTCCTCATCCTGGATGGGGTTTGTGGTTTTGAGCTTTCAGAGGCTTGGTTTTGGCATCAGTTTATGCTCAAACACTGATGTTTCTGGGACAATGTTTTGCTTTCAGATTTTGACATACAAAGGAAAATATCCCCCACTAACACTGTGAGATGGAAAAAGGCCAACTGTTGCATTTTCTTGTTAGGTGAGCCTATAAAATTGATCCCGTCTGCTCGGTCTGCCTCTCTGTGCTTGCTCACAGCTCTAAAAAATAAGGAATAGTCGGTGAATGACAGCTCTTAAAAAAAGTTTTCAGCTATATACGTTCTACTGATCCTGAAGTGCAGTTTTGTAACTTAATGAAATTGCTGTAGATCCCTGGTTTACTTTGTGACAAGCCAAATGGGACCCAGGACCCTCCCTTCACACCAGAGATATTTGCCAGAAACCAAACAGATGGTAAACTAGGAAGAAATGACCCTCGGCATTCTCATTAGAACAGTTGGGGAAATTTTAATGGGCCCCCATTTGCCTTGTGCTGTATCTAATACCCTTTGAACTGCCACTTTTTTTTTTCTTTTTTTTTTTCTTTGTTACAAGTCAACTACTGCCATGTATATTTTAATAGGGATTATCAAATACAATTTGCCCAGAAGATGTAACAGCCCTCCTCTGCTAATTAGCAAAGTTTAAATAATCACTGAGTTCTGGAATAATTGGAAAGAAACAGTGATTTTCCTGCCAATGCATAATTACCAATTAACAGGAAGATAAAATATCTGTATAGCAGTCATATCTTGAAGAATTTGTTAACAGTCAATTAAATAGTGAGTTGATGCCAAACTGACATTGGTCAAGAAAGTTTACATTTGAGTTTAATTTTAAGATATTTTCACCTACAAATGGTATGTAAGGAAACCATAATGATGATAAAACTTTGACAGTCTGTGTGTCATAATGTTTAATTATGACACTAAATTGTCTTCATGGCCAAAAGTTGACCATTTCTGCAAGTGATTGGCTATCATATGTGCCTTGTGGAAAGGGTTTCAGCTTTATTGATACAACATATACTCATGGCATAGGCAATGCCATGGGTAATTACCCATGCTTGCCTGACAAAGAACTCTGTCCCCAAGTATTTTAACTGCTGACGAAGAAAATTCCCCACATGTAATTGGATAAGGCAGACACCAATGCCCCAAGGTTGGAGGAACAAGCTAACTGGAGAGGGAGCCTACACAGAAAATACTTAAACTGGCCTTGTTTTAGCCTAGTTTCACCCAGTCTAATAACTCTGAACACTTTCATCCTTTTCTACAACTACTCTTGGACTTGTCAGGTTTGCCTAACTCCTGCCATGGCAGCAGCAGCAGCAGCTATTGGACATCAAAATCCAATTTTGCCTAATCTCTTGAGAAGATCTGAGTTAGTCCACAATTTATTTCAAATGTCTGGAGCATTATGAAGATGACAGTAAAAGACTCCAAGCTTTTAACCTTTTAAATATACCTGTAGCTCCTACCAGCATTTGTGCGGTCAAGGCTGAAAAGGAGAATGAACCTCCTTAGAGGTGTGGCACATGTAATACTTCTTGTATTTCTTAGCTCTGAATAGTGGGTGCAAGTGAGTGTTTAATTCTACAGGCAACACTTGAGGCTTTGCAGATGAGATCGGAGTGGTGCCTGCACTGGAGACACAAAGGAGCATTTTCCATTTGCCAGTGCTTTTAAAGGGACCCCTAGAGTTTTTAAACAAGAAACTGCCTTTAGAAATACTTTTACACAGCCAAAACCAGAGTGCAAATTGAAATGCTGGGGCCAATTTTGGTCCAATTTAGCAAGTACATTTATTCAGTAGTGATGTTTCTTTCAGGTCTTTTATACATCCATTTTTTTTCCCCTGGATGGCCAGAAAATGGTATGGGGAAAAGCTAGAGAATAATTGAATTGTAATGTGATTTTTTTCAATTGCATCCTAATTTTTTATAAAATGCATGTAGTAAAAAAAAGGGATGTAAAAGTTTGTGATCTGATCGGTGTTTTTGCTACACCTCGTACCTCTGAGAATATTTTTGATTCCAATAAGGCAAGGATTTCACTCAAAAAATATTAAGATGTTAAATATTCATTGTGACAGGTTGGTGATTTTTATCTATACTAATATTTACTGAAAGTAATTTGAAACACTTTTTGAACTGTGCAAGTTGTAGGTCCTTTAATAATGGAAAATAATACATAAATAGGTACACACCGCCTCATCTATAGAGACATATGCATTTATTCCTCACACTCCTTTTTTCATCCTGATTTCAAGTACCATGTTCAACCAGTGCGCTTGGAGTGCTGTTAATCAACATATTCCAAATTTTTGTGTTTTGTAAAAAAAGCTGATGCCTGTTAGAAAAGGGTCTAGGGATGCTGGTCCACAGTCAGCTGACCATGGTCGATGTGTGCCTGGCTGGCCAAGAAGGCCAATGACATCCTGGCTTGTATAAGCAACAGTGTGGCCAGCTGGACCAGGGCAGTGACGTACTTGGCACTGGTGAGGCCACACCTGGAATCCTGTGTTGGGTTTTGGGCCCCTTCCTACAAGAAAGACATTGAGGTGCTGGAATGAGTTCAGAGAAGGGAACAGAGCTGGGGGAGGGTCTGGAGCACAAGTCTGATGAGGATCAGCTGAGGGAGCTGGGGGTGTTCAGCCTGGAGAAAAGGAGGCTCGGGGGAACCTTAGCACTCTCTATAGCTGCCTGAGAGGAGATTGTGGTGAGGTGGGAGTCAATCTCTTCTCCCAGGCAAGTGACAGGATAAGGAGAAACAGCTTCAGGTCGTGCCAAGGGATGTTTAGATTGGGTATTAGGAAAAATTCCTTCACTGAAAGAGTGGTTAAGCATTGAAACAGGCTCCCAAGGGAAGTAGTCAAGTTGCTATGCCTGTAAGTATTAAAAAAATTAGTAGATGTGTCATACTTTGTGATACGGTTTAGTGGGCATATTAGTATTTGGTTAAAAGTTGGACTTGATTTTAGAGAAGTTTTCTAACCTTAATGATTTCATGATTGTAAATCTTGCCTTAAAATCCATCTTTGTTTTCATAATGGGCAAATCCCTTTTGTTTGCCATTGATTAGAGAAACGTCACTGTATGACTCAATTCTCTTTTTTTACTGTTTTATTTTCTTAGTAATGACATTTGTCCTATTTGTTCACGAGCTAGAGTGTGATCTCTAAAGCAAGGACTTTCTTCTTTATTATTCTGTACAGACATGCTGGCACAATAAAAACCAATCTTTACTGTTCATGACTGTTATTATAATACAGATAATAGTGCAAAAAAGTCAAGGAAAAATGAATTAAGCCTTCATTGATTGCAATAACAATAACAAAATATTTTCCTCTCTAAAAGATGTCATTATACCTTGAGAGCTACATTCAGCTGGATTGACAGGCTGGCGCTGCATGGTAACTTGTAACAGAGAAGTATCTTTAATAAAGTTGGGGAAAAAGGCCGTCATCTAGAAATTTAGGGCCATCTTAAAATTGTATTCTGTGTGTGTATACCTCACAACAGATCAAACAATAGTTCCCATGGCTGCATGAACTTCACACTGCCAGTGTGCCTGCCTGCATCACTTCTTGTCCAGAGCCTGGTTCTCTGATGCCTCATTGTCATGTGTTGTGCTGTGACAATCAGTCAGAGCCCCTTCTCCTGACCTTCCGGCTGTGCTAGACCTATTATTTTCCCTGCATTTCGTGTTTTTCAGGATGCAATAGCATATTCAAGCAAAAATTACTGAGCTCTTGGACTTCATCAATTAAGATGCATTGAAACATCTTGCAAATGTGAAATGGTATTGGGAAATTGTTTTTATCATAATTTTGAAGACAAGTTTGTAAACTAATTTCTGGCATATTATGACAAACAAATGTCATCAGACTGCTTCCCCCATATCTGCCAATTTGCCGCATTTTGAAGTGGAGTTGATTATATGTGGTGAAAAATCAGGCTTACAGGAAAATGGAGCCCTCTGTTAAATCCTGATCATCACCTGTCCTAGCAGCTGAATTCACTGTTTTCTTGTCTCTTGTCAGTGTTGTGACTGATAATCATTTGTGTGTTTTCTGAGATGGTTCACGAGAAAAATCTGCTCCAAATCTGCCAAAAGGAATAGCCTGATTTTCAAGAACATACCAGCGAAAGGTGGTTGCTGTTTGTAGGGAGTGATTGGTAGGGTTGCATTTTTATCGGGTGACAAAATACGTGAACTAGAGAAGGAGGTTACCAGGTTCATGCTGGCAGTGGGAGCAGGGCCAGCTCCTCACCCTCCTGAGGCACAGGAGGGAAAGGCAGGGTCCCCCTGTGCTGCTCCAGCTCAACTATTGCTGGCACTGCTGGCAGGTGGAGAGAAGAAGGGATTCTGCCTTTGCATGGGCAAAGTCATTCCTACAGCTTGTGCCATGGCTAAAAAGGGTATTTGCTGATTACTGAACTTAGAAAATTTTGGGTTACTTTGAAACAAATTTGTAAAGTATCTAAAATGTGCTTGCTCGTAAATGAGCATCACCTCACAGGAGCCTGTCAGTCCAGTCTCCCTTGCTACAAAATCCCCAGGAAGAAAAAGTGCAGACCTTCACATGAACTCCTTACTCCTTGGAGGAGGGTTGTTCCTCAGTTCTGCTCTGCTGGATTTTATTACTGAATGGAGTCCATTATTCCAGGGTGGTCATGTCAGTCTGGGTGTGGCTTTGCACCTTACTTTTTAAAGTTCTTGAAAGAGAGGGAGAAAAAATGATTTTAAGTTTCTTTAACAAAATATATGTGTTAATACTTTAATCGTTCATCTGCTGCTTGAGTTTCATTGTTTTTGGTGACCTACTGGACATACTGTCATTTGAACACTGGCTTTTGCTTCTGAAAAGAAAGGGAGTATGTCTTTTAGGTCAAAACTATAACTTCGAGATATTGCAAGTCTTAGGCAAGGATTTATTTAAATTTATCAAATGAGTCAATCTACTGTAATTCTTGCCTCATTTCAACCCTTATGAAAAATAATGCAATCATTAAAATTGGTGAAGTTTGTAACCAAAGCAATTATATTTTCATAAGCCTTAGCTTGAGCTGTTTGAGTGCTTGAAGGAAAAAAAAACCTTTCAAAGAAATGCAGTGGATACACAAGTACTCATTACAGGAAAGTAAAGATACTTTGCAGCTGTGTGAGGCAGTTGGATTTTTTTTCCAGATAACATCAAATTAAATAGCTGAATGTTGAAAGATCTTGTGGTGTTTTGGGAAGATGTGATGTTGTTCAAAGCACTTTCAAAGCTCTAGTTTAGTTAAATAAAACTATTTAAATAATTATTTGACAAGGCTATTTTGGCAGCACTACAGCAAGTGATGAAACATTTTACATAGCAGTTTATTAATAAAGTCAGTATTTTTCTTCTCTATCATGCTGAGGTTTGCTATATGTCTGTTTCTGGATAAAATAGTGACACAAATATTTTGTGACACTGGAGTAATACTCCGGTCATATGGCATCGTCGTCACCTTGACAATCTCTGACATGCGGGAAGGATGATGTAATTATTAGAAGGCTGAATCAATAAATGCTGACAACATTAGCTCTTAAGATGATGAATATGAACATTAATAAAGTCTAGGTTAAAAAAAAAATTAAGAACTGTTTCCTCCTGCAAGTTTTAATTTTTAGAAGGATTAAGTTTAAATTTTTAATTTTGATGTGAATAGTGAATTTCCTGAAATATACCATCTGCTTGCTTAGCATATGTATACATTAAGCTTATCATTTTCTCCCTGAAAGTGTAATTTTGCTATTTTTAGATCCCATAATGAAGGTCTTTGTAGAGATTCCTCCTTGTTATCTACTGATTTAAATTTATCACTGAACATGTAATAAGTAATATCACAGGCACTAGTGACCACCTGGTAGTCACAATTCACTCAAACAGGCAGCTTTGTGATAACATTTGCTTAAGGAGGGCAAAGATGTAATGAACTCTTTAAAATACTTTCACTCATAATCTGCCAGGAGTTCAACCAAATAAACTGAAATGTGCTTTAGCTGCAATTTTCCCTGAGACTATCAAAGAGGTCTGTGCAAGCTTCTGATGAAAGTTTGGGTAAAAATTTAGCATCAGTATGGAATTCAGATTTGCTCTGAACAATTTATCAGATGTGATAATCTAAAGGACTTTCGCTTAGCATGGGACAAACAGATGTTTATTTGTTCTCCACTTTAATATGCTGAGCAAGATATGTAAAATTCAGTAATATTCTCCATCCTGGAACCATTTATGAGGAAATTAGTTACTAATTTTTTATTTTGTTTTTAAAACCAGGAAAGTTTAGGGTTTTGTTCTGCGCTTTACTCTTAGGTGGATCTACTCAGCCTATTCCTGAGTATCCTTCCTTTAGGGACTTCATTTTTGCTGTGTATAGCTTGGGGACCTTGGCTGTCTTGGCTCAGGCATTCACACACAACCATGCCTTCAGGTGCCCTGTTTTCCAAGGACTGATTGAAATGCAAAGTACTTCTGGAGATGCAATTTTTTGATGCTCGCTGCTGTTCATCCAGAGGAGTTTTGAAAGACATCTGTCATATTCTGTTATGGCAGGGTGTTGTGGTGAGCAGTTTACATGAAAAAAACCCCCAAGATTCAGGGAACTCATAGGGGTGGGACAGACTGGCTCGTGGAGACTGAGGGACTTTGTAAACTAGAATATTTCACTCCATAGGATTTTGATTTAAGAGCATATGAAACATTTTAAGTTTAATTGATTAGGAAGTTCCCTAGAAATCTAGCTTTTAAGATCTAAGCTGTCACCATAAGAGATATATGAAGTTTGTTAGAAGTGTGCAATAGTCCAAGGGAAAAAAGCTGTCTACCTCAAGTATGTTATATGAATATTAAAAGTTTAATACAAAAAAGTCGGAGGCATAGTATCTCTGGCCCATAGCAGAGGGCTTCCATCTGGTAAATCTATGATCACAGAATCATCATAGAATGGCCTCGTTTGGAAGGGACCCTAAAGATTCAACTGCTCCTGCCATGGGCAGGAACACCTTCCACTAGACCCAATTGCTCAAAGCGCCACCCAACCTGGCCTTGGACATTTGTAGGGATGAGGCATCCACAGCTTCTCTGGGCAACCTGTTCCAGTGTCTCACCACTCTCACAGCAAAGAATTTCTTCCTAATGTCTAAACGAAACTTACTCTCAGTTTGAAGCCATTCACCTTTGTCTTGTCACTACACGCTCTTGTAAATATTCTCTCTCCATCTTTGTTGTAGGCTGCCTTCAGGTATTGGAAGGCCTCCATAAGGTCTTCCTGGAGCCTTCTCTTCTCTGGTTTGAACAGCCCAAATTCTCTCAGCCTGACTTCAGAGGAGAGGTGCTCCAACCCTCTGATCATTATTTGTGTCCCTCCTTGGGACTTAGTCCAACAGGTCAATGCTCTTCCTGTGCTGAGAGCCCCCAGGCTGGATGCAGAACTCCAAGTGGGGTCTCAACAGAGCAGAGCAGAGGGGCAGAATCCCCTCCCTTGCCCTGCTGCCCACACTGCTGGGGATGTAATCCAGGACATGTTTGGATTTCTGGGCTGCAAGTGCACATTGCTGATCATGTCCAGCTTTTCTCCCTCCCTCCCTCCCTCCCTCCCACCAAGTGCTTCTTGGCAGGGCTGCTCTCCATCTGTTCATCCCCCAGTCTGTATTGATACTGGAGGCTGATTAATTACTTTAGTTAATATCCAAAGCATGAATTCACAAATCAGTCAGAAGGAATGGACTGTGGTGCTTGTTCTTTAAGTAAAATGCTAATAAAACTCTGACTCTGGATAAGAGCCCTTCCTGTCCCTTCCCCAAAGATGAGGTAAGGTCATCCTACAACTGGTTAATTTTCTTTGGCCAGTGACATATGGAGATTTAATGTCCTAAGGTGGACACGTGTCCCATGCCATGGGCTGACCGACCTCCACCATCTGTGAGGAGCCAAGACCCCTCACTCATGCGCAGGCACGTCTGCAGTGTCTGTGCCTGGGGCCGAGTCCCACCCTGGCATTTCTCCTTCAGAGACCCAGGGTATTGTCTGGTTTTGGTAACAAACAGCTTCATAGTTCAGCTTTGGGAGTAGCTAAAGTGCAGTGCAGCTACAGTGTCCTTTAAACATGGCTTTGAAATTACAGGAAGCAAATGCTTTTTATTTAATAAGTGAATTTATTTAAGTGAAATTGTATTTAATGTCACCGTGTTGGCACAGGGTGAGAAAAAGGAGGAAAGGTTACTGTTGACAGTCTGGTTTTATGCTGGCTGTGGAATTCGTGCTGTTGCAAACCCTCTGAAGTACTTTCTAAGAAGCTGGTGTAGAAGAGTCTCGCCAGGACAAGTAGCTTTTCATGCATTGTTTTATTGACTCACATTTGATGGTTTCTCATGTGTATTTAAAGGCTGAATTCCAGTCTCTAGGGAATGACTCAGAAAGCATTTAATTTTGAACTGAATTCATTTGCAGTTTCCAACAGAGGCATCTGCTGACCAGTTATGTGAGAGGGTCTTGGTTCTTTGGTAGTACCAATTGTAATCTTGTGGCATGCTTTATTTTGAGCCTCCTGTGCTTATACTAGATCTTTTATTATAAATGAAATATAAATATCTTCAAAAGCAATGCCAGTTATTTAAAAATCCCACCCAAATATGAAAACATGTTAAAACCTCACTCGAGCAGTGCTCACTTTCATGAATCATAGTCTGATAAAAATAACTAAAGATCCTGTTTTGTCTTTATTTTCATTGTCTTCTGTAATTGAAAAAAAATTACTCCTTGTTTTACTAGTAAAAAAAATGTATTGTATTCCCACTACTTTATTTGTCACAAACCCTCCCTCCTCAAAACATCTGGAACACAAGTACTTGAGCCAGAGAAAAAAACATGAACTCTGGAGTGGTTAAAAATGGGATATAGTCAAGTAGATATTTTCAGAGGAAATAATTGTAGGCATGGTTTTATGGGTTACACAAGCCACATGAACAAGAAACCTTGTTCATGTGAATTATCATCATTATTATTATATTGGATTATTATTATCATTATTGTTATTATTATTGAATTGAAATTTAAATTCATTAAACTTAATAATAATTCTAAACACGAGGGAACTTGCACTTTAAATCGCCATCCATCTTATTTGTGGTTTGTTTCTTGAAGTGTTTGGTTGGGTTTTTTTAAATGCAGTCCTACAGTTTACAGAATAGCAAAGTGAGAAGCTGTCAATCTAATTAGAGCAGGCATTCAAGAAGTAGAAGGAAGATATAAGTAGTTTAAAAATTATTCTAATACAAGGGAAAATAGCTTAGAGTCCCATAAGCAGATTTTGTATTTTTGTGCCCTGAAGACAAATAATAAATCTGAAGGGTTTCAGGAAGCCAGTGTAATGAAATGACATTTTATGATAAACAGAAGGAGCTTGGAAAACAATCTATGACCATTCTGCAGCTAGATTGCTATTAAAGCACTGCTTCATCACCTCATATGCAACAAGAAAGGTACTTGCAGCAGGATTTATTTAAACAAGGCAGACATCATTAAGCTGAACCACTGTTAGTCAGTGCTAACCTGACTTTGTGGCTGAAGCCATGCTTCCTACTCACATAAAGTACAAGAGAAACAGTGCATATTCATTTGATATCCAGGTAATTCTTACTTTTGGCAGCATGATCTAAATACTACCTTTTTGTGTATGAACAATGTACAAGTCCACATTTTCAGTGTAATTTGAGATTTACTTTGGAAAAAATAAATGAGTGATTAGTTTTTAAAAGTGATTTTCTGACATCAGCAGAAAACCTGGAAACAGTGCTGCTTGTAGGTAGATATAATTTTCTATTTTTTAAGTGAAGATAAGTTATTAAGATAACCTCAGGGCTTGGTCACAATTTAAGCATGATGCTGGTTTCAGCAAGCCCTCTAGTTTGGGGTGGCTTGGCCCGTTTTGGCATATGATCCCTGTGATGCCAGGGAACCATCCCCGGGAGGGAATCTCTCAGTTTGGCTCTGATCCCTGGTGCTGCAGGAGCTGTGACAATGATGCTGTAGCTTTGAATGTGTGTGGATTTAAGCTCCATCTTAAAGCTGGTTATAGTAGTTTATCTCCTAAATTCCTATTGCAAAATTGTTTCAATGCTTCATTTGCCTAGTGATTAAAAAGGATCTAAATTAGAGTAAATTTATTCAAGTCCAGTTTCAACCCTTTGTTCTTATACCATGGTTGTCTTTTGGTTTAAATAGCTCCTTTACAACCCTGTGATATTTAGTGATAGCAGTCATCCTCTCTCTAAGCAAGACAAGCTCTTTCTGTCTCCTTTTGTAACATTTTACATTCTTCTCATCATCCTAGTAGTCTTTCTCTGCAGCTGCTCCGGCCTACGTTAATCTTTTTTGAACACAAGCATTCATAATTACACACAATAATTGAAGCGATGTCTTAGCAGTACTTTACCAGCACCATACTAATACTTCCCCCATCGTTACTAGAAATAATTGAGCTGATGCATTCTAGGGCAGTGTTTGTCTTTTTTCACACTGGTAGCTTATTGTCAAACAGTGATTGACTAATGTAAACTGAGCTTTCTCCTCCTCAGTCATTTCTAGCTTATAGCTGAAAGTATTCTTGTTATTATCTAAAGTGCATGACCTTACATGCTCTACAAGAAGTAAAGAATCCACTTTGTGTACTTCTTTTCCCAGTCATTAATCATACGCTGTTTAAAAATGTGCCTAATTTCTAATTTTAATGTTTCTCCTTTGAACTTCAGGAGCTGTTCCTTGCTGTGTCTTTAGCAGTGTGTCTGAAAGTCCTTTATTAGGGGATATATTCTTTATGTTAGGGTTAACTTATCTACTGAAATTGAATCACTTTTAAATTTCAAGAATTTATAACCTATACGTATTGAACACTGAGTTCTTAGTGTAAGGAATAATTTTTATATCTAAGGAGAAGGTATATGGCAGATTAGCTTTTTTCCCCAGACTTTGGAAATTTTCATCTTCCTTCTAAAACTGAACCCCAGCAATACGTATTCTTGTAGCCTCAGTTCATAGAATCATAGAATGGTTTGGATTGGAAGGAACCTTAAAGATCAGCTGGTTTCAAACTCCTGCCATGGGTAGGGACACCATCCCCTAGACAAGGTTGTTCAAAGCCCATATGTGGCCTTGAACACTTTGAGGGATGAGGCAGCCACAGCTTCTCTGGACAACCTGTTTTAGTGCCTCACTACCCTCACAGCGAAGAATTTCTTCCTAATATCTAATCTAAACCTACTCTCTTTCTGTTTGATGCCATTCCCCCTTGCCCCATCACTACATGCCCTTGTGAAAAAATTCCTCTCCGTCTCTCTGTAGGCCCCTGTTAGGTATTGGAAGGCCACTATAAAGTCTCCCTGCAGTCTTCTCCAGGCTGAACAATCCTAATTGTGTTTCATCCGTCTAATTAATCATCTTTGTGGCACTCCTCTGGACTCACTCCAGCAGGTCCACATTATTCTTTGTTGTGAGCCCCAGATCTGGATGCAGCACTGCAGGTGGGGTTTCACCAGAGTGGAGCAGAGGGGCAGAATCCCCTCCCCTGCACACATTCCTTTTGATGCAGCCCAGGATACATTTGGCTTTCTGGGCTGCAAGTGCACATTGCTGAGTCATGTCCAGCCTCTTATCCACCACCTCCGCCAAGTCTTTCTCCTCAGGGCTGCTCTCAGTCCACTCTCTACCCAGCCTCTATTTGTGCTTGGAATTGCTCTGATGCAGGTGCAGGACCTTACACTTGATCTTGTTGAACTTCATGAGCAACTTCATGCTCCAATTTCCTCAGGACCTGTGGATGCATCTCATCAGGTCCCATAGACTTCTGCACTTTCAGGTTCCCTAGAGGCTCTCTAACCTGACTTTCTCCTGCAGCAGGTGGTTCTTTGTTCTGCCAATCTCTGCCTTTGCCTTCTGCCACTTAGGTCGTGTGGCTGGAGTACTTGCTAGTGAAGACCAAGGCTGTGGCACTAGTAACAATCTTTTGATTCACCAGAGTGACAGAGAGTGTGTCAGGTCAGCAAAGGGTACCTCTATCTCTCAGAAGAGAGTTGTCTGCTGGTGTCACCTGCCACCTTTTGTTAGTGGCTCTGGTTGTTGCACAGGAAGTACATGAGGCTGCCTTACTCAGTTCCAGCCTCAATCCTGATGGGATGGGTCTTTCCTCTTCAGTACTGCAGAGCAGTGAAGTGGTTCTGCACAGGCACCTCAGGCTTTAGGTAAAGTCTCTTCCTCCTGCTGGTCCTTGTTCTTGCAAGCTTCCTTGTTCCTACAGGACTGGGGGGAGGATTGTTGTGCTGTTTTTAAGGTAGGCTCAGTTTACCAAATACTCTGTTTACTGTGTTCCATGTGACTAACCTGACTCACAATTTGTTCCCACCTGGCCAATGTTTATATCATTAAAAAGTGTCACAGTTGGTGATTTCAGATCTTCCAGATTTCTGATGAAAATGCTGACTAACATTTCATGTCAATACTCATGAAAGTGCTATTTAGTGGTGATTTATGAGGGACAGCTGGCCTAAGTGATTCAAGTGCTTAATGCCATAAATGTATGTTTTGTTATTTTTTTGGACTACTTTTGAATATAGAGATATTGTATTTTTAAGTAAAGTGGCTCAGGAAAGGCTAAAAATGGTATTCTGAAATGAAATCAATCAAAGCTGAAAATTAAAATAAAAGTTTCAGAATATTCTGGTTACAAAAGTATTATTTCAGTGAAAACAGATTCTATTATTTTTCTGCTCTGCTAATTAACAATGGAGAAGAGTAGTTATTATGTGAAATTCTATCAGTTCAACAAGAATTCACTTGATTAATACATGCAGAATAATACATGTTAGTCAAATACTGTTTTCCTCTGAGAGCCCATTAAAAAATTGATCAAAGTTTAATTGCAACACAGTCCAGTTATGTTTAGATGATACTGAAAACAACAAGGCCCTTCAAATAATGGGAATGACACAAAGAGAATCAACAATTGTCATGAGCCAATTCAGAATCTGGAATTTTGCAGATTTCAGCCAAATGGCTAAACAATATAGGGAAAGGTGCTCTTTTGGTGACAGCACAAATGACATTTTTCATTCTTTGTGTGTCATTTTAGTTCCAGAAGTCACCTGAGGATTTGAAAGGTTTGTACAGAAGCTCTTGGATTTTGTGAGCTTATCGTTCTGAGAAAATTGATGACAGAAAACCCTCTGACCGATATATGCTGGATTTTGTGAACCCTGGGGGTTTGCCTTGGAATTAGCTGTTTGATATTTGCTTAGCTCCACTTGTTCTCGAGAAGGAAGGTGAAGATAGCTCTGTTCTGCAGTCCTATTGTGAGGACTGTCATTTGAGAGCTACTTGAGGAAAGAGATGGAAGGGATAGGTTGCAGAGAAAATCCAAACAGGGATATTTGAGGTCTACAGACAGTGTGGAAGCAGGGTAGAAAGAATGGGATGGTGGAGAGGTTGAGGGGAAGGATGTTTGCTGAAGCAATGGGAGTGAGGGAGAAGTAAGCATGAGACCAGAGTAATTACCTGTTCAAATGAAGCAGTTTAAATCAAAGTGTGAAAAATTAACCAAAGAACTCAGATGTTGAGTTTGGGGGAGGTAGAACTAGTGGTTTTTTACAAAATGCATAAAATGTTTGTAAGCCAGCCTTCAATTCACAGTCAACACTCCTGGAACATATGCCAGTATGTGGCATAGCTGCATTTTTTAATTGAATGTAACACAATCCATTGGTGGCCCTTCAGAAAGGAGTGAAGAATAGGATGTTCTTTCTTTGAGTAGTTGTAAGGAAGAACTGCATGACCACGCACATCAGAGCTCAGTAAAGCTCCACTGGAAAAGCATAAGCCTCAAAGCAAAAGTACTGCTATTCCTGCTTAGACCATCTGACCAAAGAAAGTCTTTCCTTCAGGAAATAGCCTCTGGACAGAAGTCTCAGAAGCTCTAAAATAAGATTTTCTATGATATACTGGATTTTAAGATGTATTTTATGCACAAAAAATAAGTACTGATGGAACAACAGGAGCTCGAGGAAGGAAGCTGTGATCAAACTGGCATATTCTCTAGCAGAGATGCAATTCTAAGAGGATAAAGATATCTGATACTGTACTAGCTGGTTCATTTTTCCTGTAAGAAGACCTATACTGATGTGGAGCACACTTATATCTACAACCATACTTGTACAGATGTAGTTGTTTAGCTATTACTTTCTTGTCCAAATGCTCTGAGACATTTCTGGCGCAGCTTTGAATATAGGCATACATTCATTTTTTATGGATAAAACATCACATTAAAACAATCCCCTTCAGCAGCAAAGATTTGTCTTGAAGGTTACTTTCAACTTTTCTGTGCTAATAAAGCATCTTTTGTTACCTTCACGATTTCAAAGCACACCAGAGAGCACCAAAACCAACCTGCCTCACCCACTATTGCTCAGAGATCTATCATGACCTCTCTTCAATTCAGCCTTATTGTTCTTAACATTCTTCTTTCACTAATTTTTTGAGTAAATCTTACTGTTTTTCCTACTTCCAAAGTAAATTAAATTTACTGAGGTATCTACCCCTAATGGTATGTTTCTCCTGAAGTCATCCACACGTTACATGTCTCTGAAAATTGCCATTTGCACAAAGTGAGTAGAATCAGTTATAAAAAGATTTAAAAATTCTGAACGCCACGTTTGCAGTGAATATTGGGAATTTGTTTTAGCTCACACGCTGTTATCTCTATCAAGAGTCTTTTTTTTGATAGTACAATAAAAGGTGCCTGCTAGCAAGATGAAGATTTCTTTCCTTCATTTTCTTGGAAATAGCTGTATTGTAGGGCTATGTTTGTTGCAGGTATTAAATTTTTTGTTCTCCGTAATCCTTATTATCAAGGAATGCTTGAAAACTGAATGGGACATAAGTAGCTTTCTGTGGAGCCCATCACAAGCACCCATCTCTCCATGTTGTTTATAAAACAACTGTAATCATTTCCTGTGTGAGGACTGCCCCATTAAGCATCTAAAGTATAGGTTCAAGTGCTCTGGACCATTCTCGTGGGAGCTGTCAAGGGCTCAAGTGTTTACTCCGTTTTTATATAAGTTTTACAATTTTATATATTCTTATCAGTAGCTAACTTAAACTGAAATTAGCTGAAAGCTAATTTGGAGCTGCTCACAGGAGTCTAATTATTCAGAAAAGTGATTTCAGCATAACCAAACTTATCTATCTTAAGATAGCTGGTTCAAGTGGTATAAGTTGCTGATATGGGTTGAACAGATCCAGGCTTATGTCATGCAGTGTGAGGGTCTGTGTATTTGCGTGTGATAAAATGTTTTATTTCTTTAATTTGCTATTTTAAAGGATCTCTTAAATGTATTATTTAGGAATGAACAAGGGAAAAAGAAGCATTCAAAAGCTGGAAGATCATACTGCATGCTTTTGGTCTTTCCATCCATTACTACTTCTCTATGGCTATCTATTTGAAGCTTAGATGTCATTTCCAAAGAGCGATCTATACTTTGTACTACACTGCATAGAGCTGTGTAAAGAATAACAAAACTGTATGTATCACCCCAGAGAAACAGTACACCCATATACACAGTAGTGGCAGCCCTGGAGCTTCTGACATATTGCCAGGACAGCCTGCAGCTCCAGTTGTGCAACACTTGTATTTCAAAACATTTAAATGAAAAATAGGCGGAAAACTAATTACGGAAGTTATTTTGAAATGAAGTGTGGTGATTTGTGGAGATAAATTGCAAAAGAAAGACCAGGCAGTCTAAGTATGGAGTAGGTAAATTCATTACAGCCACAATTAGTGATCACAAATGTTCTACTATGAATATTTTTTGAGGAAGCAGGACACCAGCATTCCCCACTCCTCTATGTCTTTGTTCACTTGTAGACATGGAGCATCTTCCCCAGATGGCCACCATGGTGCTGTCTTCAGCCTCCCTCTGGAATGGCTCTGTTACCATTTGGGTTCACTCATATGGCCATGGCTTCAATTTACCCAAGAAGAGGTTGAATCAATACAGTATCCTTCCTCAATGATGATTTGGCCACTGCACTATACTGTTAGTCAGCTTTAGGATCCCACATTCTTCCATATTAAACTATCTGGCATGTTTAGCCCATAGCTGTAGATCAACTGGAACCTCCCTAATCTATGCAGATTTGTCAAGCATCTATACACCAGAAATATCCTTTTATATGCTAGTTTATAAATGAGCAACAGGATCCAGAAGCACTAACTCCATTCATAAATCAATAGATACCTTCCAAGAAAAACATCAGTGCCAGGTTAGAGAAGATGGCTGTGTGGAGAAGGACTGATATTTGTGAGAGCTGATGTTACAGTGTGAAACAGCAATGTTACAACTGTAAAGTATCTGGAAGTCCCAGAAGAAAACACCTCAATTAGCATGCATGGCAGAGCTGAGATTGATGTAAATTAGGAGACCTTCTCATTTTCTGAACTGCTAATCTGCTTTGAACAAGAAAAAATGTATTTGAGACCTCGAGATGGAAAGCTAAATTTCTCCCTTAGTGAAACACACACTTTTTTCATTATTGCAAAACAATAAAGAAGGGGACAACTTCCCAGTAGAGCTGCAGCTCTTCAAGGTATTTTTATTTTTAAGGGCAGATTAGCACGTCAGAAAGCAGACTTATGTTTTATCTTTATAATTTTAGCCTTCTCTTTATAAATTAATGGAACTGCAGCTCTCCAGTGTAAGTCCCTTGGGGGTTACTTTGACTTAGCATATTTTTTAAACCCTTTTTAAAACCACAGTAAAATCTTGGAATGTTTATCTTACTACAGTCACAGTGGGGGGCATCAGCTGGGAGAGGCAGGCTTTCAGAAGTGTTCATTCATGGAACGGAAGGAAGCAAGGTTTAAGATTAAATTCAAGCATCTAGTTGTTGCAACAGGATTACCTGCTCACACTCACACCCCTCATCTGGAGTTCAAATATTTTTCCCATTTCCATCCCAAATTCTAAAATGCAACTCGGACCTTCTTACAGGTGATCTTTAGTTTGGTGGTGTCCCCATATTTCCACAGATCTGGATAAAGCTTTGTCCTTTTCAGCAAAACCACGAGTTGATTTGGAAGTCATGTGGTAGAGGGCTCCTGCACCCTATTTCTGTAGCACACTTAATTTTCATGCATGCTGTGATATTGGCCACTATCACATGAACGTTGATTAGGCTTCAGTTGTGAATATTGTTTTATGTTTTAATTTTGTTTTCCGTTTTAATTTTGTTTTCCATAATTGCATAAGCAATTGCATAAGCCAAGCACAGCGGGGGCTGCAGCTCCACCAGGTGTGTGAAGCAGTGTGTGCCATTCTGGGGGACACAGCTCAGCCCTGCCTCTGGGCCAACCCAACAGCAGCTTCATGGCAGCACCCCCAGGACTGTATTTTAAGGTCCTATATTGAACATGAAATGACTGCAGAAGATCAGCCTTTACCATTTAGTCATAAAGTGCTCTTCTGAGGACAAAGACTTCAATAACTGCGACCTTCTTCCCCAGGAGTTTTGGTTAACATTGACTGATAGTTTATAAGGAGGTTACCGTTCTTGGTAGCTTGCTTTTATTTGCCTTTCTGATATCTGATCTGGAAGTGCTTTTGCATGTTTAGGATTGATGATATTTTGTCTTTTCCTTTCAGGCAAAGGAATGAAATGCAGCGTTTCTTTCTTTGCATTCTTGTGACTCTCAAATAACTGTGTTGTCAGATAGAAACAAAACTGCAGTGTTACAATTTTCTGTCTGTGGTATATATGTCTTAATACATACCATATGGCAGGGGGCAATGCACCAGATTTTTTTTCATGGGTGATTTTTTTTTGTCGCGAGAGTAAAAGTAGTAATGTGGGAATGAATTAGTAAAATAATTTGCTGTTCTTCTGAGCTTGTTGGCTGTGATTATTTTTGCTTCTTTTGGTGTGTAAAACTTTGTATTTAGGTTTTGTTTCCTGAAATTTTTTGCTGCTGTTCATGTTTGTTAGCTTGCAATACATTTTCTGAGGAGTTTTCTTCTGATGAGTGCCATTCTGCCTTGGCAGAAGTGGGCAGAAATTCAGCCTTCTGACTGTGCTGCCCTTCTCTTTGTAATACTCTCAACATTATGGTCCATTGCTGACCAGTGGGGGAGAGGCAGTATGAAATTGCAAAGAATTGGATCATTGCATGATTTAAGATAAACCAGGAGGCAAAGTAAATTACTGCACATTTTACAAGAGAAAGGGAACACCTGCAAGACTTTCTGTTTTATCCTGTAAATTGTAAAAAGAATTGTTAAAGATGCATAGAGAATTAAAGCAACTTTTTGTGTGTTTGTAGAAAAAGAATTTTTCTTTCTTTTTTTTTTTTTTTTGCCAAAAATACCACAGAAGTCTGCAAATCACAGTTGATATTTCTGTTTTGATGAGGAAAGAAAACATGAGCAATGAACACTTGGATTTTCAAACTTAGCTTTATTGAGTACCTGAATATCAAAACTTCTGCCTCTATTCCCCCTGTTCATTTCTCCGGTGACAGTGAGGGGAGACTGATTGAGATCACCCTGGTGGGGGTCAGTCAGATACTGGTGATGGATGAGGTCTCAGCCAGGCTGGCTGTGCCCTCTGGACTTCCACATCCTGCTGCTGGCACACAGCACACAGAGCACACACTCGTCCTTACAGGGATGTTTTAGCCCAGACCTAATGCCTTGCCACCGCTACCAGCCTGCCAGCCACAGCATCCCCAGTTTGGTGCTCCTATGCCATAAAAGCTGTCAATGTGATAGATTTGTGGCTACAGAGGAGGCAAATCTGGCAGGTTTTGTCCTGATACATCGGAATATCTGTGAAGCATACAGGTGGTGTACAGGACTGTGCTTCTTTCCACCACTAATTTGTTCTGGACAGAGATACTGGTGGATTTCAGCCAGCAGCATCGAATTTCAGCATAGTTTCAAAAAAGAACTCCTGGAGATTGACAATTTTAATTGAAATTCCTCCATTCAATCCATAATACCATTTTTCCAGCCTTACTTCTCCCTCACCTCTCCCACCAACTTTGTCAGTGATTTCTCTGCTCTCTTCACCCCTTTGCAGAGGCTGAGAATGGCCATGGTGCTTGTTATGCAGCTTTATTTATGGGTCTAGTTTTTATATTTATGAATTCTGAGGAGTTTGTAGCAAACCAGCACTACTGTGTCACTGGTGTTAGGTGCTGAAAGAAGGCAAACATCTTGACTCTTGATCACAGTGTTACAGACACTGTAAGTGGTGCTTACAAATGTGCTAGTGGTTGGCCACGTATAAACGTATGATCCCTTCAGCTGTTTTTTCCGTCACAGATGCATCTCTTCTGCCTGTGTGCCATCTTTCCTGAGCAGATAGGCTTTTGTGAGGCTCAGCTATCCTAAAAATCTTCCAGAGACTGTGGAACTAGATGTGCCACAGGTCACTTCTGTGACCTTGCTCCAGCAAGGGCACCCAGGGGTGTAGGAGACCTTACATATTTCACCCTAATGTAGGCATTACTGAGGCTGCTGTGAGCCCAGATGTGGGAAGGGGGATCATGAGCCTTGGAGCACCTCCAGGACTGCTCCCCTGAATGGAAACTGCCTCTTGTCTCCAGCTCTGTGGAGGTGTTGCAGTCGATGCTGTTGAGGGACAAACCATGGCTTCTGTACTTGTCATAGTGTTACCCCAGACTCCAACTACAGTGAGCCACTCTCTCACTTTCCAACCCCCTCCCCTCCCCATGGAAAGAGGAAGAGAATCAGAAAAAGGTAAAACTCATGGGCCAGGATCAGAACAGTTTAATAATTGAAATAAAGTAAAATATCATAAAAATGAAAATGAAAAAGTGAGAGAGGAATAAACCCAAGGGGAAAAAACCAAACGGTGTCCAATACAACTGCTCACCACCCACTGACCAATGCCCCTCCTATCCCTAAGCAGAAATTGGCAACTTCTGGCCAAGTCCTCCCAGTTTATAGAGTGGGCATGACATTCTGTGGTATGGAATATCCCTTTGTCCAGTTTGGGTCAGTTGTCCTGGCCATGCTCCCTCCTGGTTTCTTGTGCACCTGCTCCCTAGCAGAGCATAAGATGCTGGAAAGACCTTGACTTAGGGGTCAGCACTACTGAGCAACAACTAAAACATCAGTGTGTTATCAACATCATTCTCATACTAAATCCAAAACACAGCACTAGGAAGAAAACCGCTATCCCAGCTAACCTAGACAGCATAATGCGTGGTTTCAAGTTGACTTTCAGATCATCTGAGATAAGGAACTGAGGGATAAAATGGGATAACTTCCATAACAACCTCACTCCAAAACAGGAAGAGAAGTCTGCAAATGATAAATACTCCATCTGGAAAGATTTATATGGAAGTCCCTCTGGTTTCATTATGTAGTTATCGTTATTGATTGGTTTGACTGACTTAATTTGCCTTGGAGGAAACTATCAATTTTAAAGCATTAGAGTTCACCAGTAATGTTGATAACACAGATATAAAGAGTAATTAGGGCCAGTGGAAGTGCAACCAAGATATGAGGCACTGAGTGGGTCCTGCGGTGACTGAGGCAGGGACGGCAATGAGGGCAAATGCAAAACATGGCTGCAGGCGAAGGATCAAAATAGAGGAAATGCATTACAAGGCAGACTGCTGCCAGAAACCATTAAGTTAATTTAAAATAAATTAAAGAGAGACTTGGGCTTTTGTAGGTAAAGCCATTTTCCCAATTAGTCATGCTAGGCTACTGAAGAGCGAACAGGATACCAGGAAGTGTTACCAGCAACCGTATAGCCAAGAAGGGATGTTGTCACTGTGCAAACCACTCAGCCCAGCACAAGCTGAGTCTGGGGTGAAGATTGGTTAATTTAATAAAAACAACTTTCACTACTGCCTTTGAAAGGATGCTTTACAGATCCAATTAGGATGCATGTGTTTATAGATGTGTGTTGGGCAGTTAGATTTTTACTGAGCTGTGTAGTGGTTTTCTAGTTATTGCACAGCAGTGTTTCATTTGATGTTCCTTGCTCTGGTCAGCAGGGAGGTTTGGTTGGTTCATGGCTCTGTTTAAGTGAGCAGGTCAGGATGGTCTTGTCAGTTAAGACTGCTGGTTCACAGTTACACCTCTACGAAAGCAAATTTGGGACAATTCCAGGGGCTCCAGTGCTGCTTTTGTGAATTGTCGCTGCTGTAAGGAGAAGGCTGTGGTTACCACTGGCTCTGAGGATGAGTCTGGTGGGAGCAGATGTCTGGTGTGACAACATGGTGTTCCTTCGTCAGATTTGTCATTGGTATAAACCTATCAAGCAGAGTGTCTGATGTTTGGCTCCTGAAACACAGATTTACGGTTGCAAAGTGGAAAGATTCAGAACAATACAGTATTTTTTTTGAAGTTGTACACGAGCTGCTCATATGGATGAGACACCAGTCAAATACAGTTACGATTAAAAAAAAAAGTGGATGCAAACCAGGGACAGTTGCTTTCCTTCAACAGAATAAACTGGAATTTGGTGCTAAAATAGAACCTATGAAAAGCTAGTACAGAATGAAGGTATCAGCCTAACAGGTCTATAAGGAAATATATATATATAAGTTGCTATTTTAAAACATGCTGGGACTATCAAGAAAACATTTAAAATAGATTTTGGCTCAAGCCTTTGGAAATAGATTTTTTTCTTCCTCTATATTTCAGCAACACAGTATCTTATTAGCATTTTCTATTTATATTACTGCTGGTCCCTATTTACTGTTACTAAATCTACCTTCCTTGGAGCACTTAGTGCCATGTTGCTCTCTATGGAACATTTAGATTTCAGCAGTAAATTGTCTTCTCATCCCTTCTGACAATGGCCTGAAACCACCAACTCACTGCGGACCAGGGTCTCACCACCCCCTTCCCCTGACTCATGGAGCCAAATCACACATTACACCAGGGATTCATTCAGTATCCTGGGAATTATGCTATAGAAAGGGGATATTCTCTTCCCCATGCTCCACAATTTCTATATGTGTAGCTCCTATTAGGTTTAATGAGACCAGTACTCATAAATCCCCGAGATGAGATTATAACCCTAAGTGGGTTCTAATAAACGGCTGCTCAAAAGTTTTGGTTAACAATCACTTTAAAGTAGAACATTAAAAGAGAGATTAAGCAAAAATATATCCTCTCTTTCCAAGAAAATTTTCAAAAATCTGTTCATTAGTGGTTCATTCCTGCAAACCTGTGTTTCTAGTGAAGGGCTTGCTTCAGTAAATATTCACAAATGTGAATATAAAGCACTTCTCTTGTGAGCACCTAAAAGCCCTAAACTGAACTGTTTCATACCTGAATCCCACTTTGTGAATGTAATTCAAATGTGAACTTGCAATAAATTATTGTTTTCAGAACTATTAAGAAAATACATTTAAATTTCACATATGAGGCAAAAGGTTATAAAACCCATGCTTCTTATCTCAAGTGTGAGTCACTTCAGCATAGTGGTACCCTCTGAAGAATCAGGCTGCTGTATTCAGGCTCTGTCTCCTGACCACAGAAGGACTTACGGATTTTAGTGAGAGACTTTATTAGGATGTTATACACTTATCTGGTATTTTTTCTAGTGTTCTTACTAACATGTGGATGGTATTTTCCTCCCAGCATTGCAGATAGGGAAAGGATTTATTACTTAATAGTGAAGCAGTAGTAATAATAATAAAGAAACAAACGCCTGACTCCGAGAAAGATAAAAATAACATATTGCTGGGTGGAAGAATGTATCTGTTGGTTTCTAGTCTTTTCTTTCTTCATACTGTTTAATTATTTATCAAACTGTCCTGACCCTTAATTGATCACAAGGGCTACCAAGTGCTTTAGCAGGCTGTTAGACTCTGTCAAATGAGATGTGTTTTTTCCTGTGAAGCAGAATGAAATCACCCCCCAAAAATCAATCGGCAACAGCGTATTTTAGCTGGGTGGGTGCAGTTCACTTAGGGCCATATTCTGCACTTTTACTCCCGTTGAAAGGAACTTGCATGGGTAATTTAGTTACCTTTAGCTGGCTACTTGCTTGGGTAGAAACTGCATGAGCTCATAACTGTACGTTTGTGTTCATGCTTTAGAAATTATATTTACTAGCTCCAGATATGTCTTTACTCCCAATGGTCCATTTTAACATAGATTATTGATGTTTTTCTTAAACATATTTGGGATCTTAAAAAAAAGACCAAAAAAAAAAAAAGACAAAACCCACCAAAAACAGGAAGCAATTTGATTTTCTTCCCATCACTTGTTCTAAAATTTTAAGACTTTCATTGCAGGGTCCTGAAAGGGTTTCATAACAGTTTAAGGGTGTTGTTCAAATATTCTTCCAATAAGTAAAACTAAGCCATTATTTCACTCTCTGTAGCATTCAGTGAAAACATATATATCATTTTTACATATTTTTACAGGTGATGCTCAAAAGGGTCCTTTAAACATCTGAAGATACACAGGACAAGGAAGGTTCCTACCTCTGAAAATGTGGTCTGAAAGCTGCAGCTTCAGCAGCTGTAAATAGCACTTTATGTCTATATACATTCAGATTTTAACCTCAAATGTTCCTTAAGGTCTCCACTTGGCTTTCTGCGAGTCTAGGTTTTGCCAGCCACTGGTCCAGCTGTGCTGTGGCCTCTGCTGCTCCTCAAATAATGTGGAGAGGTGCATGGCTTTCCCTTAACTTGCAGGAGGACTTTGGTTCTGCAGCAGTCCTTGAGGCCTGTTCTATGGGTATTTTACTGAGAAGCCAAGCTTCTTGTTAGTGGCTACCAAGTTGTCACTTGTCCTAGCACTCCTGCATCTGGGTGGTGTGTTCTTACATGTGACAGGAGAGTGGGGGCACCTCTGTATAACTGATCTTCAGTTTCAGAGAGGATGTTCTTCTGGAAAGTAGAGACTGTGGGCATAAGCTCCCTACCAAAGTGATTGCTTTAATTGATAATAATAAAAAAAACCCACATGGCTACCAGCATCTTTTCATTTTGAAAAAAAAATTAATCATCCTACATCTCCACTGGTGCTGCATGGGAAAAACACATTGCAAGCCCTGGTTTGGCCTCCTCTGCATGGGATGCCACGCTGCCGCTCAGGCAGAGTCCCTTTTGCATCACTCCCTGCTTTGTAACACCAGACAGAACTGTGCCTACCTTGTGGATTTGTGGATAACCCTTTGAGATGGTAGAGCATGGATGGAGAACATAGGCCTCCAGCTCTGTTTCCTAAGGGAAAAGATGGTTCCTAGGACTAGGTACTTTATTTTAACATAATGCAAAATCTAATTTGAAAATGTCTGTTTCTGACTTAAATTTATTATCTACTAATCAGGAATTATTGCTTTCTCAAAGATCTCAGAGTTATTTGGTTATTTAGAGCTTTTTCTTCTTGGTATTTCATCAATATTTTATGTTTGGCATTTTGCTGTCACTTACACATAGCTTTGAAAATGGAAGCGTGTAGCAGACAATCAGTTTAGAAGGAGCAAGGCCAAAATGTGGTCATTTATTTTACACTTGTATTTAACATCCATTCTCTCATTTAATATCATACTCTATTAATATAATGAATAGGAAATGATACACTGCCTGCCATCTGGTTCATCACCGGAAATTCTGTTGAGCCTTAGCCTTACTGAAGGCTTTACCAAGGACCTTGACATGCATATGAGCTCCTTGTATGAAGTTCTGGTTTAGAAAACTGTTTTCTAAGGAGGATATGTCATGCTGTAATACAGAACATTATGTAGTTACATAACATAGAGTGAAAGTCAGAGCTGTTGCAGATCCATGTTATTCAGACTTAGAAAGCAGAGAATGATGTGACTCTTTCCTGCATTTATCTGTACCGTTAGATGCTTCCCAAGCTCTACCAGTAGAAAAGATCATCTTTTGGCTTCTAGGGGCCCAAACAGGAGAATGATTGCTATAATCTATTGTTCTCCCTTTTGGAGAAGCTACACAACAAGGTGAAAGTAATAATGAGTTCAGGATCAACACTTGAATTTGGGCATTCATGGACCACCTTAATCAGCATCTTCACATCTTGCTCACCTTCCTGTATGCCATCTTATAGAAGAAGCAAAATATTTCTCTGCATTAGCTGTTACAGCCCTGCTAGTGATTCTGATTATCAATAAAATAATTTTAAACATTTAAAGATTGAAGCTATGTATTTGTCATCAGATTTGACTTAAGATTTTCCTTTCAATATTTTTCTCTATCCCTGCATTTCTTGTATTTATTTTACCCCTTGAAATCTACCTCTCCACATAGTTCTTTGATTCAGTGACTATAGATTGTGTATTGAATAGAGCTAGGCACATTTTTTAAAGTTTACACAATAAAAACAGCTGCTGAGTTCCCTCTTGAGAGGGACTGAGAATGTCTAGTTCCTCTCCTAGCAGTGCTGTTGGCAGGTACAAAGCATGTCTGGGATTTGAATGGTTATAATGGTTATACTGATTATACTGAGACTCCTAAAGCCTCAGAAATTTTAGGGGATGGAGAATCTAGAAAGTGCAGATGTCTGAAATGTGTCATTATGATGAGTGCCCACTGTAAAAACCCAGGCAAAAGGAGTTCAGAGAGATTCTAACAGTTTCTTTGCACGCACCACATTTTAGATGGGTAGCTCTCACAAAGCTTTGAACATTTCAGTATTCATTAAGTCACATGGAAACACTTGATTTTTTGCTAAAGTGTGTATCGAGTTTTATACAGGCAGATCTTAAAATTTTACCTTAAGATTATTAGTTTTGTAAACACTAGACTTGAATGTATATAGTTGCACTGGTCAGCAGGGCCAAAGGGAGATACCTATAGACATAATATATAGACAACCTGAGCCACTCTGAAACTGTCAAGGTACATATAGATACAGTTTTGTTCTGAGAGCTGCTGTATAATCAGGTTTGTTTCGTACTCATTTAAATTTTTTGCAGCAGAATGTTGTTTCACATTTGGCCTTTGATTTTCCATGGGGCAAACATGCAGTCTGAGAAGCAGCTTACTAGTTTGGAGAGCGGCTGGAGAAGGAGGGAGGAGTTGCCTTCCATAGCAAGGGACTGCAAAAAGACTGGAAGCAAAAGGGTGAAATAACATTCTTTGCCCTTAATTTAGTGAGTTCTTAGTATCAATTGAATTTTTAATTTTTTTTTGCATTTTTATCATTTGTATGTTTGCCTTTTCAACAGGAAACCTTGAGATTTTTAGTTTTTTAATATTGCTGTCACTCACTGAAGTCTCAGTATTTAATTGTTTTGAAATGTTCTGAAGGCTCTGAACTCCTAAATGGAGGTAATGTACTCAGTAAAGGTCCAGCAGATGAGAAGGGTTGTTTTTATTGTAAAAATTATGACAATCAATTATTAATAAAAAATAAAGCTAACATGGTGATAAAATTATAAAATTGGGATTTTGAATGTTTGCTTTACTATTCATTGACTTTTTTAATGAAAAAAATTTGAATGAGTTGGTTTTTTTATAGTTCAGAATTTATCCTAATCCCTAAAAAAATTGTTCTTTTTTTTAACTGTAAATCAAAGGAAAAAGAAAGTCTCCACAGATGTTGTATGTGTTTGATGTATTAGATACATTTTTGCAGTATACTGCCTGAAACCTAGAGAATTTATTAATTCACAAGTTGCTGCCAAGGAGGGAAGCAGTCACATTTCCCAAGCTGGTCTGCCTGTCCCCTGGCTGAGGCATGTGTTAGGGCAGCCTTTGTCCTCTCTTGTTTTTGGCTGGCTCTGGAGAAAGGGGAACTTCTTCAAACTGAAGGGCTGTTCCTGCTTCTCCCCTGACAGCATCTGTTATTTAATTAACCTGATAGTCTGTGGCTCGCTGTTTCCCATCGTACAGCCAGAAATGATGACAGATGAGAGCTGGTGCTCTGCAGCAGTCCCCAAGACCCCAGCCCACAGCGCTGAAGTCACTGGCTTTAGCACAAACTTCAGAGAGAGGGACAAGATCCACAGCTTTGGGATAGAATCACAGTTACAACCTTTCACCCTGGGCAAAGCAAAGCAGTTGTCTAAATAACATTTACTCTGTGAGGGACCTCTCTGGGCATATATTTGAACACATCTGTCCCAGCAGAACACTGCTGCAGGACTTCAGCAGTGAGAGCAGAGAAATGAGCCTGGGCACCAGTCAAGTGGGATTCCTTAAGGATGTTAATGCCATCCCTCCCAATTAGCCAAGAAAGGCAAATAAAGCAATACAGCATGGCAAGAGATGTCCAGACCTCATCTGTATCTAGTCTCTTGCAATAAAGAAGAGTCATTAAAATACCATCTCTCTGGATTTCCCCACTACTGATTTAAGTAAAAGAGGCTCCACTCAAGGGAACTTGAGCCTTCTCTGTGACTATCCTGACACAACAAGCTGCAGCATCATTTGGGGATTTGAGCTGTGACTGTGTGAATGACAGAAAATCTCATGTGTATTCTCAGTGGGAAACTAGCTAAAAAACCCTGAATGAGGAGGTTGTGGTTGTTTGTAAAAGATACAGGCATCACTACCATCACCTGCTTCCTCTTGTCACTCCTGAGATGGATCACTTAAATTAACTGTGGCTCATTTCCCCCCCCCCAAAAATTGAAGCTGGTTTAGAATTTCATAGCCCTGAGGATAAATAACATCCATAACCTTGAGCTATAGTCTGTCATCCTCACCGGTACCTGAATGGGATTTCAGACATTGCTTTTGGTCTGTAGAATGTGAAACGGTTTTCTTGTGAGACAGCCCCCACTCCCTGCAAGATGCTGCTGGCATCCAGTCCCTGGGGAGCCAGGTGGAGCAGTGTGTTTGCCTTAGGAAGGATTCATCCCCCTCCTTGATGTAAATATCTCACTTGCAAACTCCTTCCACCTCTGGATCTGTGGGGACTTATGAGAAATTGTTGCATCACATTACAGGAGAATTACCAAAACCCCAGTAATAAAGGATCCTGAGAGTCAGAGATGTGGTTTATTTCTCTGTTGTTGTTTGAATTGCAACATGCAAGTTTGGGAAATACCAGGTACTATAAACTATGATATGTAATCACCAAACAGCTGACAGTGACCTTCTTGAGCGCAGTGGTGCCTGCTCCCATTCCCTTTTCCTTTTGATCCTATTAGCAATGTTTCAGCCTATGTCACTGTTTTCTGAAATGAAGGTTCAATATTTGAAGTAACTTGGAACAAGGCATTCTCTTCTAATAATTGCATTTGAAGTTTCATCCTTTACTCTTTCATGTACTAGGAGTAAAGGTGTAGTGATCCATTCTGGTAAGATTGCCTTCCTTTAAGCCAAAAGGTGTCAAACAACCAACCAAATTTGCGCTACTTTGTAGGAAACTACAGAAGGGCTCCAAGGGGAAAAAGATTGCTGTCAGACACTGTTTTATGTTAAAAATACAGTTCTTTTGTCTAATGATGAACTGCAGTGAATTCCAGAGGGAGGGATTAATAGATGATATTTACATTCATTCATGTATTAGTGGCATGTATGAAAAAGAAAGAAAAAAAAAATCAAAGGAATGTGTACTGGTAAAACTGTGGAAGGTTGCTGCTTTTATTTCAGATCAGAAGAGTTCATGAATCCAGAGCTCATCTCTTTTTTCCAAATCCATGTCTACTAAGAGATAATGTCTTTCTTAAAGAGCTTCATTTTTCTTACTAAAATAGAACATTTTTTTTTGCTTCAGGTGTTATTTTCTTTTAGATCTGTAATGGGTGTAAATAAGGTAATGGAATAACTGATTTACACTGGCTGTGATCCAGCTCCTCCTTCAAAAATGCAAATAGTTCCTCTGGTATTGGCCTCATGAAGACTAAGAGCAGTAAATACACACAAAGCTTTGCAGTAAATGCTAAGTCAGCCTTGGCTCAAGCAAAGACCAGCTCCAGTATTTTCATTGGCATTAATTCTAATTACTTGATGGCACACCCCTGGGGTTATTTCATTCCGTGTTACCATGATGAAACACATGGCAGATGCATTTCTCGGTCTGTTAGCACCTTGCAATGAGCCATTAACACGTGTTACTGTTTTCTTCCTCTCTGCCTTTCTTCCAGGAATTATGTCTGACCACCAGTTTGGAAACCAGTTCATGTGCAGCGTGGTTGCGTCCCATGTGAGCCATCTCCCAACCACAAACCTCAGTTTCGTTTGGATTGCTCCACCTGCAGGGACGGGCTGTGTCAATTTCATGTACGTATACAAGCCGAGCCACGAGCAGATAATCTCTCTGGAGATAATGAAATGGTCTAACCTGCTCACACTGTCTGGATAAAAGAGTCAGTCAGAGTACGCTGCCAAGTGCAGACTTTAATTTGAAGTAAGAATATTGAGTTCTTCCTGGCTGAAGAGTCTCTGTGCATATTAGGACTTCTTATTTTCAAAGCATGTAGGAAGTCTAGCATTTAAACAGAAATAGATTCTTCTTAGTAATTAATTGTATCATTGATCCTTTAAGTATATAGCTCGTTTGCACTGACCCAGTCTTTTAACTATTGCATTTGAGTTAGAACATCGCACAAATATATTATTCAGATCAATATAAAATGCAAGTATTTGACAGTAGCCATACGCAAGTATTTACTGTTCCTAATTATAAACACACTCAACTTCTGCTGAACCAAGAATAACCAAGAAGGTTTTTTTGGTAATTTGTTTTAAAGACATAACTTACCATTTGATGATTTAGTACCAAACAAAGTTCCAACAAAATAGCTTAACTTGAACTATTAGCATATATATTACTATATTTTACCTTCAAGTAATTTCTAATTATTTGTCCCAGAATTTTGGTAGACCAGATTTGAGAGAGAAAATACACTGAGAATGCAGTCAAAAGTAGAGAATGTTTCAAGTTTGACATTTTGAAAGAAAAAAAAGGCAAACTGCTCCCTAATTCAATAAGTGAATAACAGCAACATTTCACAGACCTTTTCTGTGTTTCTGTGGCTGTCCTGTTGTCAAAACAAACCTCCTTCTGAGTATTATTCCCTTTCAATCTATGCTGGGAAGCAGCAGGTAAGTGCCCCACATAATCAAGACGTTCTACTGCTGTTAAAAATAAAAAATGAGCAACTGACTTCTTTGATAACATAAGTTGCTGATGGTGAGCACAGTACCTGTAGACTGATTTACCTGTGGCTTTGATATTTCCCCTTACCTACATAATGCACTTTTCTTTGCTTGTACTGTCAGGATACATTATTTATTAGCTGTGATGACAATGTCAAGACATTTTTATTTCTAGCTCTCTTGTCTTCTAAACATCTAATAGTAGATTGGGAAAAAAATTGTTTTGATGAGTGGTAACTAAATTGTGAGAGTGTATTCGTTGTATGTACAACAGTTGTATATACCTTGATGAAATCTGTCAACTATGGGGTTTATACATCCTTTAATTCCTTTTTAAAGATAGCTTTCTTGGTTGATCAAGTTGAAGCAGCTAAAATTTGTTCTTTGAGCTGCCTGTACATCTTCTCTGTGTACTCTTGCTTACTCCCTTTCTTTCTTGAATTTTTTGGTTTTCCTGGTATTCAAGAAATAATTGTTGAATTTTTGGTCCTAACTTGCACAGGGACTGTGAATGTATTTGTTTTTGAGACGTGACCCTCCATTGTGAGTTTTGAGGTCAGTTTCTAACCAGTCATTAATTTTCCTGTGGCTGACTTTTTCCATGGTTTTGTAGTGGATTTTTTGTTCATGTTTGCCATTGTTGAAGAAGAGCTGACGAATCGCTCTACAGAAATGCCAATACTATGAATGCTGATTCTCATTTCTCAGTTGAAGGAAATATAAAGAGGAGAAATATGTTTTACCTCTAATCCTCCTCCTCAATTTTTCTTCAGCTGCCCACACTTTCTTGCTTCAGCTGGTGTTTCTCCTGCTTACTAAATAACAAGTCACAGTAAACAAAGCTATTTTTGTGCTGCAGTGTTAGTCTGCCTACCTTACCCAGTTCCCTGAATTCAAGAGTTCCAGAGGACTCTGTCTTGTTTGTCTGCCTTTTTGCCTTTATAGCAAATAACAAACAAGATTTCTTAACACTTTAAAATTAACATAAAGTTTAAATTTAGTATAGATTGCATTTAATATATAAATTGAATTAATTTTTTGTTTAACTTAGTATAAATTGAAAGTATTTACAAAAGACACCTAAATTTATAGACTCTGACCACAGTGCAGTATAGATAAGCGCTTCCTATACTGTTTGTTGCCAATATGTCTGTGATTCAGATCAGCTCATTAGTCTTTGACCTCTCTGGGGATGGATAATAAGGTTATTAATTAGCATTACCTTTGACGTGCGATTTTTGAGTGTTGATACCTCTCCCTGGACAATTCTCGGGAGGAACTGGACAAAGGTCACCACGCAAATCTCTCACAGGCCAATGCACAGATAGCTTTTATTAACTGCACACACTATTGACTGTTCTGGCTTCAAATGGAACGGTGGAATTCTGTGCATGTGACACAGAGAAGTCACGACCCTGTAGACATCATGGGCAAAATTCCCTTTCTCTTCATCTGTGTTTTTTGGTGTGCTCTTCTAGAGCTCAGTCCTGAAAAAGACAGAAGCCCTAAGACACAAGATTCATCTGGTGATGCTGTCAGCCTAATTCTTCCTTGTAGCTCTTGTATCCATTGGTAACCAAACAAACACGACAAAGAGGTTGAGATATCAAGATACTAAGTTTGATAAAATCAGTAGCCAGGCAGACCATTTATAGCAGTAAATCTAGACATTCCCAGCAATAATCCTGGCTGCTACAACATAATTTGTTTATAAACTGCCTGTCATAAATGTGTCAGTCCCCAGTTCCCAGTCCACCCTGCATTTCCCAGTCATGGTGAAGGAGGATGGCTCCTGGCCACGTTTAGGTTACTAAAACAGCCAGTGAGGGACACAAAAGGTATTGCAGTGTTCCAGGAAGCGAGGACGAGGAAAACTTTCATCTTCTGGAATAAGGGGATGTAGGAATGCTGTGGGGAGGGATGTGGGGCACAGTTCTGCAAGGAAGATGGGCTTATTTTCCGTGTATGTGAGATGCAGGGGCACAGCAAATTGGGATTCACACCTCATACACCAGCTTGCCAGCACAGCACTCAGTTTCTTCCCCACCCCACTGGAATATTCCTCATCTCTGCAGTTTGATGTAGTCCAGTTATTTCCATTGCACACAGCTCTGTGCCACTGCCAGCTCTAAATGGAATGTTACCTAAAGGAGCTTTGCATCTTTCCTTGGCTCAGTGTTTCATTCAACAAGACTTTTCCTCAGTTTCACCAGGAAAAGGGATGATGTAGAGCCCGGTGCTCCATGGGGTGGCTGGAGCCAAACTGTTCCAGCGCAAAATGAGGCAATAGCCATTTTTTTACAATAGTTGTGTGCAAACATTTTTTCACTCTTCTGGGGCTTTTTTCCTCAAAGTAATATATTATGTCTACTAAATAAATATTAAAAGTACCTTTTTATGAAATACACTTCTAAGGGAAACACTGAAAGCTGCTGGTGTTCCTATAGTACACCTTGGTGTAATTCTTTAGTGTGTTTTCACCATAGATACCTCCAGCTGAGTTGAGGAACTAAAAGCTAAAGTGCATCATTTATTGCAGAATACTTTTCTTAGCAATAACTTAGGACCATGTTAAATAGGTATTGAGTACCAGGGCCTCACAAGCAAATTGCCAGGATCTGTAAATGCTCCCTACCACCACAAAATAGTAGGTCCTCCTTTACACTAACAAGTAATTTCTCTGATTGTGTGCAAATTTGTAAAATATTATCTTCATAATCCTTCAGCTAGGTTTCGTGGTTTGTAATTTCTGCTCTAAACTCACACTAACCTAGTTAAAGCTCAGCCTGACAGCAGGGATAATAATGGCTGTTAAGCAGGATGGCATGCTGGGCTGCATCTTAGCTTGTTAAGCCTGTTGTTTTATAGATGGCTTAACTTACTAGTTTGCAAAAGTGATAAAGCTGACCTAAATAGCAAAAGCATATTGTGTTTTGACCACCAGCGGGTTTATTGCAGAAGTTCCAGCTATTGCATTAAATAGAATTGTAGGCTGTAGAATGTACTTATGTAGAAACATAAGTATTTTTCTTATGTGTGTAAATGTAACCATTTATGTTAGTCATAGAACAGGTGTCTAATAATTATGATTGTGTCTATATATTCACTATAACTTCTAGTAACAGAAGATTGGACATCTGTAAAGCTGTCTGCCTGAGCCTGTAGGCAGTGTCTAATAAGCTAGTAAGTACTAAAAGGCCCAATCACATATTATGTGACAATTAGCACAGCTTACGATGCAAATGGCTCAATAGGAATGGGAATAGCTGTGGTGGTGTCCCCATATGAAGACGTAAGAGAGCTGTGGTGGCTGAGGCAGGGCCCTGGTGCATTGCTTCTGTTGAGGCAGGAGAACTGATTCTCAGCACAGCTCCTGGAAGAAGTCTGGGACTGAATGCTGAGGCAGACAGTTGAACTGTTGGAAGAAATTTTCACGCAAGGAGATGCTTTTTTCACTGAGGGTATGCCTCTTCCCATAATCACCTCAAGTTACAACTCCTTTCTGGGAAGTTTGAAGTACCCTGTTCCAGAACCAGTCTTTTCATGCCCATGTGTTTCAGCCTGTTTCAGGAACTGGCAATGGTGTTAATGCCTGAACTCAAAATATCATGCTGTACAAACACTGTAGAACATAAAGACTGTGATTGAGAGACTTGGTTACCTATTTAAAGCATTTATAGAAAACCTATGGTAATAATTATGGAAATATTGAATAAACATCCAAGAAGATTGCATGCTTTGCTATATTAGTCCTCTAGCCAGGGTGGGAAAGTTCTCTTGTCTGAAGGAAACACATTCCCCTGGTAAACCACTTAGCTAAACTGGCATTTAAGACACTGTTTACTGTGGTTTTTTCAATTGTTTGAAATAAATACAAAGGATAAACTTCAAGATTAAGTACACAATTATGTTTGTACACAATGATAATACACACAAATAATAACATAAAAGTAAACAGAAAATAGCATGTATCAGAAGTGAGGTCCCTTTGATCCCTTGCATTTATATATAATCAACTCTTAATTATATGGTCATGTAAGCTTTCTCCCTCACATTCGTATGATGACACAGAACTGTACACTGAAATGCATTGTTGTTCACAGCATCCTAGTTGCTGCCATGATTTGAAGTCTGTGCATTCAGTCTAGGGGTGTGCCATTATACACACAGAAACCTTAATGTACAGACAGCCTTGACTGGGGTTTTGTAAAGAAGTGGTTCCCTGCTTCAGACAAATGCTGCATTCCTCTTCCTACTCTTTACTGCAACAAAAAGGGTGAAGCAGGATATTTCATAGCACTCTTTGTGATATTGGTGTGGACTCTGAATCAGGGATTGTACAGGCAGCACCAAATAAGAGATAGTTATTGCTTACAGTCAGGGTAGTTCCAACATTAGCCCAGTGTTGCAGTCATTTTTATTTTTCCATATTGCTTATAACTCATGCCTTGTAGAAAAAAAAAATCATCAGTAATTTTTCCTTGCTGGTGTGTCAGTCTAGTGGAACTATGATGAAAAATTACTCCTTTGCTTGGTTTTCCACTTCCCTGGGTAGAGGCATTGTTGTGCCGTCAATCAACATTATGGTAATTTTCTGAAAATCATGAGCCAATATTTGATTCCTATCTTGGTTCTGCTCTCATGTCCCATTTTGACGCGGTGCCCAGATTACCTCCTTCATCTTCTGTGTTTGTTAATTTCCAGTTAAATGCAAACACTGTGCATGGAATCGTTGTGGCTCCTCTAACTATGACCCCAAACAGCAAAGACTCATCTGACTATGAAGAATTAGATTTAACTTGTCTGTTAGTTTTGTTCTAGTTTTGTCTATTTTGTGTAAAGCCGACAGAGGTGACCAATGAGAAATTGTGGGTGTTTACAGAAACTTTTTTAACAGAAGATGGTAACACAAAGGGTACTGTGATGATGAATATTCAAAAGTGTTCGGAGCAAAGCAACAAAACCATGGGAGAGGATGAGAGCTGGTCGCACCTAACTTTCCACTCCTTAAAAGTGGTTTTCAGTTGTTTTCTACTGGATATAGGATATGTAGGTAGGTATTTATGTGAGCTGTGTGTCTGTAAGTCCCCTGAGGGTTAATGGATGTGCAGTCTGGTTCCACAGACATCCAGGGTCTGATATTCAGTTCTACATCTAGGGAGAGGTACCTGCAGGGCTCGAAGGTCTCTATAGCTCTACTAACTTCCCTATGATATTTCAAATTATTTTAACACTTCCAGGCAGCAGAATTAAGACCTAGATCTCCATGGACCAGAATGGATCACTAGCTACATAGCTTGCTTGTAGACCTTTATATAGGCACATATTTTAAGATTTTTTAAATGTGAATTGGAATCCCACCCAGACAGACTCAGCTGCCTAAACATAAGCATCCCGTACCAACTAATGAAAATTAATTTTTCATCCCCACCACCCTCAAGAGTAATTAATTTGTCTGTGTCAAGAATTTTCAATGAGTGGGCTACTCAACAGTTGAAATCTGCTGAAGGGTATGAATAAAAATGGCAACTTTGTAAAGTTCATAAAATCTTGCAATTTTTTTCCTTTTTCATTGGAGGTGAAATCTGTTGTATAATATCCTCTCAGATGACTGATACTCCTACTAAAAGTCTACTTTAATGAGAGGACTGCTCAGTTTTTAACCTTTTCTCCCAAGTTTGTAGACAGCTGGCCATTTGTGATTTTAGACTCCTCACACTGTGTAGTAATGTATAAGAAAAGCAGAACTAACAAAGCCAGAAAAAAATGGTTATGTGAGCATGTATTTAAAGTAAAAGCATATGAAAATTCTATTGGTGTTAGTTGAACTTAATTCCAAAGATGAGCAAGAAGCATAAAATGCTACTTCTGTCAATGTTGTGTAATGCCAGAGTAGAAACTGCAATATTATACAATATTAGGATGGTTTCTTTTCTTTGTGTGATGCAAATTTATTATCTCACGTACTTGTAGTGTATGATAGCAGAAGGAAGCTCAGTATAGCCTTTGGCTTCTCTATTAAGATTTTCTTGTGGCTTCATATAGGACTCTGGCATTTCCTGCATGAAATAAAATGAAATTTAGTAATTTTCTACTGGTATTATCTAAATAATAAAAAGGTCATGGTGAGAATTACTTCCCTTCTTACAAATGTTCATTTAGCAATTCTAGCAGCAGAGATTAGATCTTACTTTCTTCCATTTCTGCACAACATTCTTACTATTTTTGTACACGAGACCGTCAATTCTGTGAATCAGCTATCAGTAATTGTGTTTAAAATTCTTGCTTGAATTTTGACGGAAATATCTCTGAAATTTAACCTCAGGGTGATTTTTCAGAATGCATTTTAGTTCATCAACAGCATAAACCTTTGTTTCATTCAAAGCATTGCTTTGTCTTCCCCTTTTCTCAAAATGGCTTAGTTTCGAAAACATGACTGGAGTACAGAACATACTACACACACTCCCAACACTTCGTCTTCACTAACAGGTTTTCCTCTGTATCAGAGCAGTTGAATAAAATGTCTTTTGCCAAGTAATAATTGATCAATAACAAACCTTTCAAAACGACATCCTAGAAGAAATATGCTTAATGAAATAGCCACAAACTAGTTTTGGGGAGCTGTTTTGGAATGTTAGCTATAGAGAGTGAGCACTAAACATGCATGAAACCACTCTCTACAGATAGATGTATAGTGCATAAAACACGACTGCAGGCAAAGGCAGAGGACAATTGTAAGAGACGTTATAGGGAGATAAATTTCAGTACTGCAGACAAGCCTGTAAAACTAAATACCATGTCTGCATGGAAGTCCCTGGTAACTCTGGAATGTCTCCTGGTGGAATGATCATTTCAATGCCATCTCTTAAGCAGATAACGTGTCCAGTACATGAATGAGCTGGAGTTAAGTGCATTGTCTTGTTTTTGGGAAGTCCTTAACTTCTCGCTAAATGCCTTGGTGAAGAGCTTGATCCTGCAGGGTGCTGAGCACTGGCCTCAATCCAGCAGAGCAATCATGCGTGTTCATGCTGTCATCAAAGGCACAGACAACACTTTCCATATTTTTTAAAATTCATGCCTTCAAATTATTTGTTTGAATTCTGCTTTGTTGGTGTACACAGGCAAGGACATATAAGGATGTTGTGACCATATTCTGAGTTCACACAAATTAACTTATTTTTCTCACCTTGTTTGTTTGGATGAACTTTAATAGAGTGACCTACAAAGTATTATGTAGACATGCAGTAATATTCAGCAAGAAAAAAATTCTCCCTTTGTCTGTATAATAATGGTCTCCTTGCGGTGACTTCTAGTAAAAGTTGAAAAACAAAAAAGAAAGAAAGCCTAAACTTGAAGATATCAAAAACATTTGATCAGCTTTCGCTGCCCTCCTGCTGGGAAGATTTGAATTTGAGTGTTCAGAATGACCATGACCTCATATTAGCCGACAGAATGAACGCTCTTGTACAGCAGAGTTATCACTTAGAAGAAGGCTTGAAGATGCCACACTAATTCAAATAATAATACATTTTTATTTAAAAGCATATTATTGAAGTATTTCACATACCATTTCGTGACTGTTATTGCTGATTATTGGCTGTTTTCATTACATATTTTACAGGTACAATGGCACTGTAACATTATGTTTTCGGGTTGATGGCATTGTTTTCCTTATTGTTTTGGAGTGGCTTGAATCTTTTTAGTTCTTACTAGAAATATAACAAATTTTCTGTTATAGCCTTCTGAATATCCCTCTTAGATCAACATAAGCTGTTTAGCGCAAGTAGTAATGTACATTCACTTGAGCCATTTTCTGTGAAAAATGCATTTTAAAAGTCTTAAAGAATAAGAAGCTCTCCAGCAATCTCTGTGATTTCCCACCCAAATAGGGAAGAGTTTAAAATAACAATTTTGAAGAAATGAATAATGGAAGAAAGTCATTCTCTGTCTTTATTTTCAGTACTTCAGTAGTCTGAGGTCAAATTTAGCCCACATTGAACACATTGCTGCAGTCAGGAACTAAAAACATGCACCACAAATTCAGCCTGCTCCTATCACCATTAGTGTTTATGCAAAGCATTATGACTGATATGAACAAATTACTTTGCAGAACCTACTTAAACATTCAAAGAGCAATGTCCTAAACATCCTAAAATACAAAAAATAAACAGTAGAAACACTCCCAATCAGTATCACAGACAGTTTGGCAAAACAGTGAAGATGTCAGGGCCGTAATTTGAATGATGGTTTTAACACGCAAATAGAGAGAGAATATGTATGGTGAGTTAAGCTGCATAAAGCCTTTCTTCTAAATCCAGATGTAGGCATTAACTCGCATATTTGAGATGGCATGCTTATTTGCTAAGTGCAAAGATGGCTAGAAAAAGGCTTTCCCGACTGATGATAAAAGCTGGAGTACTCTTTAATTTTGGTTACTGCCAAGCTTATTTCAACAACCACAATAGTTATTTGGCTTCGTATCAAAAAGTGGCAATACAGTACTTACATGTCTATGGATCAAAATTAGATGAAAAATTGCTGTTTCTCATCTCCAAAGCCATTTGCCACACATTTTATAGGTCTCAAGATGCCTTTTGTAATATGTGATAACAGAGCCAACTGAAGCATCTGCCTGGGAAGAGATTACTTTAATTATGGACTCAGTGTCCTATTTTCTGCAAGTGTTCCCCAGAGAATTTCTTACTGCTGGATGAGAGGTGTTATGATGCACATTAAAACCTACAAGTCAAACAAAAGAGGTTGTAAAAGTGAGACAAGGACACCCATAGAGACCCCAGTCTTATATTCAGTGGCTAAAAATATAACCCTGAATTCTGTGATGATAACTTTTCAATTAATCTAACATCTGTTAAAATACATTTCCAAAATATATACATACGTAAAATAAGAATGATAGAAAAACTTACCATTTTTTTCCTTATCCTATGTTTTGTAAAATTGATCAATCCGTAGAGGTTTTTAAAATGCTCATGCTTTCCTTTTAATTTTTTCAGTATAGTAGTTACTAATGATGTAGTGTGGAAAATGCAGCAAAGAGGTTTCTTGTTAGCTTCTATTTCTGTAACATGAGAAGTTTCTTGTCATTAAGAATTCATTTGCCTTCTGCTGTAGTATCATTGATCCCAATTAACTCACTTGATATTAAAGTGGATGTGCTGTATGGTCCTATAGAAATTCTGTGTAAATCACCATTGATTTAGCACAGTTTAATGGATACTTAAAATATTTGTCATTCTCTCTTCATCAATTAGAAGAAAGCTTAGAGATCTTCATTAGCAGCTGCTGCAATGATGAGCTGAAAGTTTTTCTTTACACAAAATAAGATGGAAGAGCTGTAAAGATAGCCTGAAGATGCTGTGACAGCATGTGAAGTACTGGGAAACTTCCTTAGAATTTGGAAAATTGCCAAAATTAAAAGGCAAAATGACATCTCTAGAAGATACTGAACTTTAAAAACAAAGCAAAACAACAACAACAAACCAAATAAACCAAAAACTATTTGAAGTGTATTTAAAACAGAGGGCCATATCTGCCTCTTTGATTTTGTACAATTATTAGAAAGGTTTATTCTCTTAAAACAGTAGAGTGAAAGCAATGCTCATCCTTTTTAAATACTATCAACAAACATTAGGGATTTTTCAGTTTGCTAATTTTATAGTAACTGTCTTTAGTGAAGCACAACCAAGTCTGAAAAGAATGTTAAATGGTCAGTACTTCCCTGGTCTGGGGGAAGGTAGTATGGAGATTTCATAGCATAGCAAATGAAAACAATTAGCTACCCCTGCAGAGGAGCTTGTCAGGTAGGGGTCATCACATGTGTCTCTTCTTCATGGTTTCCAACACCATTTCAGGTGCCTGGGGAATACCTGCTCCAAACTTGGTCTCTGCTGCTATGTAGGCTAAGTTTGTAAACCCAGTCACAGCATGATATGCAGGTGACTGTGGCTCAGATATACCTGACCTGCATCTGCAGGGTTGAATTTGGGTTTGGATGTGGTGGCACCTGTTCTGTCTGGGCTGTGGGTATGTTGATTAAGTCTCACAATGTAAGCTTTAGGAAGCTGGTGGAGAAAGCTTAAATACTGTAGGTGGCTTTGCCTGGAGCCATTCTGGGTTAGGAGGAGTTGGAGCTCAGCTCTCTGCTGTGTACAACATGGTGGGACACAGAGACACGTAGCCTCTGGCCCCATGGAAGGATTAAGGATTAAATGTTAGATCCCTTGTCTATCTTCTAAGGTTTTCATTGTTGTTGTTTGGGGGTTTTTTCTGACTCTTTCCTCTGGCTGTAAGAAGCTGCATGGTGCCAGGGTTTAAGGGAAGGTTTTAGCTCATAAGTCAACTGGGAAAGCCCTGTTCTGTAAGGGGAGATCCTTGGACCAACCTTGGACCAAGGTGGGAAATAAGTCAATATCAGCTGTTTCCAGGCTCAAGGCTTTGCCTTTTGGTTTATTACTGAAAAGCTGGAGAAAAGGGTCATGAATACATATGGCTTAGTGAAGTGACTGAGGCTGCTTTGCTTGGTCCTGGATTCAGGACACACAGACATGTGGGAGCATGGCTGGTCAGTTACTGGTGTCCCTTCTGAGATTTTGGGAGAGACCCTCTCCCTTCATCAGCTGGGAAAACTACATATGCCTGAATCCCTATGCCTGGGAAACTTCTAGTGAGGCACCCATGTGCATCTAGAGCTGGGCTTCCTCGGCTGCTCACCCAGCTCATGTGCCCTACATACCGCCAGATCCCCTTGCGGCACTTGAAGCATGCTGAAAGTCATGTAAAATTTCAGCCGTGATTTCTGCGAGGACAGACATTTCAGCTGTGACACTTTACCTTGCCAGAAGCCATGAAATCTGTTCAGATATTTTCCTGCTTGCCAGGGAGAGCTGACCTTTCCTTCGGGTGAAGTGTCCAGCTTTGGAGCTACTGTTCCCTTTCTATTGGAGCTGGCACTGTTTTGTGGGTCGCCAATGTTCTTAGCCAGAACTTCGTGTTTTAAATAGTATGGGCAATTAGGTCATCATTCTAAATATTTATGTGGAAATCGTTGCCTTTTTTGTTTCAAAAAAGGTTCCAAAAGGCTGGAGCTCTGCTGTTACTTAACATGATGAAATGTCATTACTTAAGAATGGTGTGTCTCCCAGTGGCTTTGGGCATTGGGTTTCTTATTCTCCTTTAACTTGTTAGGGAACTTTTTTCTGATTGTTCTCAGCTTCAAGAGTCCCAGAGTCAGGCAAGTAAAAGGATGAAAAAGACAACTCTGTGTCTGAGTTGCTCCTTGCACTGTCAGCTGATGTTGTCTGTAGCTCACATCTCTCTGCTGCTTAACTTGGCTGTGACTGTAACTGCTCGGAGGTCTCTGCCTATCTAGACTGGAGGCAACAACTGCACTGGGGTGGCTCCTGACTCTTCCAACAGAAGAGATCTGCATCTTGGATTGCATGGGAAGGGAAGGACATGGTTATCCAATCCTCCTCTCTCTTTCAAAGCCACATGAGGTGTCCCTTGACTAGAAACCACAAATTTATCATTGTAAGCCATTGTCCACGCTGATGGATGAGGAGTGTTGGCTTAATTTCTTATGAGGGAAGAGCAAATAGATCTGAAATCCATGATGACACTGTCTTTGTTCTGAAGTACATCAAGGATACATTACATTTCATCTAGCCTGTGCAAGGATTTCAGAGTGTTTTATTAGGGAATATGAAATGTGGTGTCACAAATACTTCTCCTTGCTGGCATTTTCTCTAACCTAACAGTTCCTCTTTTTTTTTTTTTTTAACCCCTCTCCAATAATGCACCGAAACATCCATGTCAGTGTTTTGTCCTTCTTACGAGGTTCATTCTTAGCTCTTCTGCAGCAGCAACATACCCATCAATTGTGAAAAATTTCATAATCCTGGCAGAGCACTGTTCTCCATAAGTCAAACTGCAGAAAAGTGTGAATTATTTAATGTTAAATTTCTGAAAATGATTGAATTCTTCATGTATCAATTAGTACATTTATTTGTGCCTTTAAAGACATAACTATTGTGGTACTGAAATCACATCTAAATCTAACTTTACAATGCCATATGGCACAACCTGTAGACACTAAGGCTCTGGGACTTCATGTATTAGGTTGCCAGACTGATGTGGTGGATAAGTAGATTGTCATAAAAGTAATTAGTTTCAATGGATGTAGATTGCACTTGATCTTTTTTGTTGTTAAGCTTTTAAGGGTTGATCTTTTAATGCTTTGCTGTGATACAAAAACAAAGCATCTCACAGGAGGATACTTTACAGTCACAAATTTTTAGTATGTGTTTGCTGAATGAAATAAAAAAACCAAAAAATATCTCACTCTTGCTAGTATTTAGGCTATGTCAGGAATGATTTTTGTATTTGTAAGGATATTTCTGTTGTTGATTTGTAACCTACCAGGGATCTAACTAGTAGCTAGATTGGCCGGTTGTGACTATGTTCAGAGCTCTGAAATACTTTTGCCTACAAGCCCTATGGACGAGAAGAAATAAAAAATATATTTGAAAAATCATAAGCAAGTACTTCTGAGATTGACTGATGTCATGCAAATACAATATAGATGGCTATTGGATGGCTATTACAGTGGTCAGTGTCCCGGTTTGAGACAAATTTGGAGGAAAATAACCTCTGATAGAAGGAGGGTTGCAACCACCCTGCCCCCACCAGGTTCAGGAAAGAAATATTCCTCGGAGGAAAGTGAAAGGAGAAAAACCTATTTATTTAACAAACACACGGGAAAAGAATAATAATGCTAAATAATAAAACCTCTCACTGTGGAGAGAAACCTGGGAAGATTTTAGAGTCCTTTCGGTGGGTGTGGCCTCTCTCTCCTCTTCGGAGCTGGGTCGGCTTGGGCCCCTCTGGGCCTCCCGGATGATGTTTTGGTGTTGCCGAACAGTTCCAGAAGAGAAAAAGGAAAAAGCTGAAGTCCCAGGAAAAAAGTTTAACTTTCCGTCTCTGGAGAAACCGACCCGAAAGCTGGCTGAAAAGCAGTAAAGGTTGTTTCCTCTGCTCTTGCTGCCGTAGAAGCACGCAGAGGAGTAGCAGTGACCTCGAAGCACAAACTGCTTTGAAAAGTTTGTCTGGCTTTTTATTTTTCTCTCCTGCACGCAGTTTTAAGGACACAGAAAGGCACAGGATTCATGTCTGGGCATAGAGCGGTGTTAGGGGATACAACATCATAAGGTCACACCAAGACAGTCAGTAAAGGTGGTTTAGTTGCAGTAGTTTAGTTTGGTAAAATTAATTAATTCGCATCAGCAACTCACTGCTCTTGATGCCTATCTATCTCACAGGTAGTCAAGCTGGATTTCAAGGCTGGGTTTTTGTCTCACTTTTGGCAGCAGGGCTTTTCTGTTGGAGAATGTGACTTGGAATGCGAATTCCCAGCTGGAGCTCCCAGGGAGTGCCAAAGCCAGGACAGAGCAGTTAATGGTCCCTTTGACCTGAGAGCCAGTCCTGGAGCTGTGCGTGCCCTGGATCTCCGAAGGCTGTAGCACATCTTGGGGCTCTCAGCTGCGTGGAGCTATTTTTGTGAAGCTGGAAGGTTCAGGAGCACTGAACACTCAGTGACAGAGGGAAAGGGAGGGATACAAACCTCAGCCAAAACAGAGATGTTAGCCAAGTTTATTAAGTTTTCATGAGTTTAATTAGATTTCCAGACAGTAACAAAATTATAGAGTAAGTGAAGCTCAGTGTTTGCAAGTGCTGGAAGCTTTGCAGTGCCCTGTTTAGCAGTGCTTTAATAGTATCTTTAAAATTTCAAGTTACATTTGAAAAATTAATAAATGGAATTTTAATAAATCCTCTTTCTCTCTCTTTTTTTTTTTTTCCTTTAAATTGGCAAAATCATGTAATTGAGTCTTATTCAGGCTGTGAAAGTGTGAGCACAGAATGCATTTCATGGTTGATTTATGAGCTCCTTGAAAATATGGTTTATAATGAAATTCCGACAGGCCCTTACCAAAATTAGCATAACAAATAGCAGTGTAAAAATACCTTTCATGTCTGTGCATTCCTGTAGATTCCCTGTCAGTGAGCACTTGTCAAAGACCGGAGCACTTCGAGGCAGGGCTGGGCAGCACACCCAGACAATGCACCCCCAGAAAGCTGACTGCCTGCTGCATGGATGTGAAGTTATGGATTCAGAGAGTCTGCATGGGCAAAGTTAAATCAGCAGTAATGTTAGCAAAATAATATCAAACTGTCTGTCTTCAGCTACAGAGTTATTGCTGTTATTACTAGTTTTTACTAGTTGCTTAGTAATTGCTAAGGCAAAACATGAGAAGTGTAACTTTTGTTGCTGGCAGTACTTAATTTCAAGGTTTTGTGACAATTAGGAAATACAGCTGAGATGGCAGCTAGAAAACCAGTAATGGCTTGGGCTGTTATTGTTCATATAGGAAGTCTGTATTTATCCTTTAGAACTTTATTTTGATGAATTTTACAGTTGAGACTGGTCTCTACAGACTGGGATCCTGATGCTTTGCCTGTATCTAATGTTTGCAATGTATAAGTTTCTGTGTTTCTTTGGAACATTTATTTTTTTAATAGAATAACCTGGGCCAAAGCTGGGTAACTGGGTCAGAGTCAGTATTTTTCTATGCAGAAAAGTCTGGGCTATGGGCATCTCAGATTTAATGTCCATGAAACAAGTGGTTTGCTACTAGGAATTTTGAGGGCATTATACTGACCTCAATCTGCTCACACAATCACTGAAACAAATTAAAGAGCAAAAGTACTATGCAGCTGTTAGTATGCAGAGGGATGTTGGAGGCTGATGAAATACAAAGCAAGAGAAAGACAGTGAGTAGCATAATCTTTGGTCTCCCAGCAACTGATGCAGAGTTACGGATAGATGAAGCTAGATTTTAGCATTGAGGTTCATATATGCAGAGTATAATTACATTTTTATTCTAAAAATGTCATTAAAACAATGTTAGACTAAGTGGTTCCTTTTCAAAGGAGAAGTTAAAACGAGAGATATAATTCCAGATGAGACAGTTAGAAAGAACTGTTTACTGTGTTTCTCATTGGCATATTGTTAAGATTATTTTGGGAAATACAGAATTGGGTGGGGACACAAAAATACAGTCTGGGAAATAGAAAAGAGCAGTGAGCTTTTGGTGAGACAGCAGAACTTGTAGGGGTGCAGGTTAAGCCAGGCCTGGGAAGACTTCGTGCAGAAAGTGAGCACCTTGCTTACAGAAATATGGGAAAACTAGAAACCCTTGAGTGGTAACTTTGTTACTCCTACAGAGCTGTTTCCTTTAGTTTTACTGGCATGTCTGTGCCTGTGGCAATCCTCAAATTTCCACTATCAAAATGTCAGGTTAGGAGGTGACTCAGTAATGGAGATGACAGTTTATTGGGGAGAGGAACAGAGAGAGATGAGCCAAAACAGTTTGGGGAAGCCCAAACCAAGGCTTGACAGATCCTGTTGTAATAATTCAAGGCATTTTATTTCTTTTACTTAAGCACTGTTGGGTAACTAAGGTAAAAAGTGATCATGAAAAGGTTTTATCTTCCTGTGTATGAAATGGGGACAGTGTCCATCTCCTGCACTCAGTCTCAGCCTTCAGGTTTTTCACTGTCATTTTTAATAGGAAAATTTGCCCTTTGTGTTAATAGATTAATGGAGGCATAAAACAGCCACCCTAAGTGCAGTAGCATACAAATTGTCAGACTGCTTTTTTCCCTGTTTTTTGACTAGCCAGGCTAAGTATCCTGAAAGAGGAATATTTGGGCTTCAGTCAGCATGGTCAGTGCATGGTCCATTAACCAGATTTCTTAGGCTTACAATCTTACTCTTTTTAGCACAATTACTCTTCTCTCATCATGTCTCTCGTAGCCCTTAGCAGATCCGACAAGAAGGGGTGATTCTCAGGGAATCAAACTACTTCTTTTATGGTTGTTACATTCATGACATTACTCATGAAAAGAGGTCATAATCCCATTCTACAGTTGCTACCTAACGAATTGTAGACCATACCAAATTTGGTCTCTAAAAGATTCAAAAACTTTTAACCAGTAAGTGTAATTGGAGGTTGCTTTACCATTTCTTAGGCACAGACAAAAAGATACAGAACTCTTGCTGAGTAATTGCGGAAAAGCCAACACTTGAAATATAATTTCCACAAATACTACAAAGTAGACCATGAGAAACAAATTTTCTGGTTTCTCTGCCAGAGACTCTCAACCATAACAACTCTTAACAATCTTCAACATCAGATGATGTGTAAATTAAACATTCATTGCCCTCCAATTTAAATTTTCTCAAGGAAAATGTTTCCTAATCTCTGTTAGACCAGATTCTGCTGTTTTAAATCCCATGCACAGGATGATACTGTGTGGGTAGAGAGCCTCATGAAGACTATTGTGAGTATTGGTGTACACAGAGGGCATGAGAGCTTCCCATGGGATACGGTGCTGATAACTCATAGTGCAAGAACTCTCAGGACCTGGGTCTTCATATTTAGCTGAAGAGCTGCAGCAGCATTAGTATTTGTTGGGAGAGTTGTCTGTGCAGTCAGGAGCTTGAGAAGCAGACGGATGAAACACAGATGCTGGAAGTGGTTTGATACACTGGGTTCTTGGGCTGCCTTGAGGATAACTTAACTGCTATATTGTTTTTGCAATCTGTGTCTTGTTTTAAAGAAAGAAGGTCTAATCCAAACCCACTTAATATGAAGTCTGATATTTATGTTGTGATTTGATAAAATTTCTTGGTCAGAAGTTTCACATTTTTACCAGAAATGGCAGGTATTTATAATTTGCTGCACAAGTAGTTTTCATGTTTTAGCATAATTTAGAGTGAATTAATGGCTTGTTATTTACTGCCTAATGCTCTGTAGGAGTGATTTATAAAGCCATGCTCTGCACTGCTTGTTACTTTGTATTCTCTGTGTTAGGTGTATCATCAATATCATTAAATGAATTCACAGTGACATTGCTCTGGAACTATGGGTTTTGATACAAGGGTAACAGAACATAAATCAAGTATTATGTTTAATTCATAAGAGGCACCAATCTCTCATTTAAGTGTAGGCTGGGCTAGGTGGTGTCAAAAATATGCTTTACAATACCTCTTCTGATTGCATTTCAGACCCTCTCTATATGCCCTTATGTTCTCCGCGAGAATAATAGATAGTAATACAGTGCAGTTTGTCAAGTGAATAACATTTCTGGTTTTATATATTTGGGTGCAAATGCTATCATTATTCTTACCACAAGCCAAAAAGGAATATATTTACATGAATATACTTAAAACTATTCTTACGGGAATCTATAAATTTAAAGACAAGTCTTGCCTATTCTCTGCAATAAATACAATTGTTAACTATTTAAATTATACTTTAAAAATCCAATATTTTCTAGTATTTCTAACTGCTATTTTTACTTCTAAGCTGAAATAGAAATAAACTTTTATTTTAGTCTTTCTTAACTCTTTAAATTTCTCTTGAATTAGTACATTGAAATCCAGGGCATTTGAAAACCTATCAGAATATTTAACTAGTATCTGTTTACTCTTTTATAAATTTTATGTAAATATTTCTTTTCCCTTTGGCTTTTGTAAAAAATTATTCTTACAGATCCTAAATTTAGGATTGGCACTGACTTGAAAATGCACTTTCACCTCATTACTACCCCAAGTGTATATGAACTCCTGACAGTATCATTCACATATAATGGTAATTTTGAAGCAAGAAGATTTAAATCTCTGTGCTTGTGACGCAATTTATTGGAAGTGTTAATTATGCAGGAACTAGGGCTGTCATTTGCTAGAAGTTTTCTCATCACTTTGCTGCAAGAAGTGGGACATTTCCTCTTTGACGTTTCTTGGAGTTAACAGAATAGTCATGATGTATTTTAAATGGCTGGAAGGAATTACACTCATGGGAGAATACTAATGTTTACATATAAATCAAAACTAGAAAAAAACATGTTTTTTGAAAATGAAAGAATTCTTTTTGTTCACTATTTTAAACATTTGTTCTCAGTGGAAACAAAGGACAATGAAACAAATAGCATATCTCTGGACAAGGAGAGAAATCAGACTTCAGGATGCCTTTGTCCCAGCTTTCATGCCATATCCTGTGTGCCCTTTCATTAATATTTTCTAACATTTGTTAGAACAAGAGAAAAAAATCAATTTAAATATGTGATGAAGTTTTTTACACAAAGCTGGAAAAGATTGTTGGGATTTTTTAAAATTTTCACTTAAAAATAAATTGGAATAGGATGATTGCAATGGTTAATTCTACCCAGTTTGTAAACAAAACTTCGATACTCTCCTATAATAAAAGGCATCTACATGTGAAAATCAGAAATTTCCATTAGTACTTTACCCAAATCTTCCAAAAATGCTTCATCCTGGCCACCTGACATCTAGCAGCCTTTCCTCCCATTGTTGTGCTGGGTGATGTTAAGGTAGGTTTTGGGAAGGTGTGTTTGTGGGATCTGAGGGATCCCTTGGTCTCAGGAGGCTGTGGCCCAGAGATTTCCAGATCTTCCCTCCAGCACATGGGGCATCACTCCCACCTCTGCTGGCAGCCATGCCCAAACTGCAGCAGAGTAGTTTGGAACACCTTCAGTTCAGTTTTGCAAAGAAAAGGGATATCTTGTTAGTTGTGGCATCCTTAGGCTGGGCAAAACGGTGCTCAGCAAAGACCTGTCATGTACCTACTTAATGTCATTAACGTGCTCAAGACCACAGAGCTCCTTTAGGATCAGAGGTTAATGGTGCAAGATTAACTGCAAGCTCATTTCATCTGCTAGTACTTCTGAAATAATAGGGACTGAGGTAATTTTTCTTCATTATGTTGTGTGTCCTTTGGTTAGGAGGGTGCTGTCCTAAAATGAGTAACTGCTGTACATGGTGACACAGTACAGATCCATTTCCTGGGCAACTGTTCAGTTTCCAAACAGATGCTAATATTAAAATTTTCTGTCACCAGCATTAAAAGGTGCCCGTGTCAGTTAAAAACAGAAAGACAAAACATGCAGGAATATTCAGTTTAATGTAGCCTAAAGATGTATTTCTGGAGTGAAAAATGCTGCCTGTTCATCCGTCTTTCTCCCTGCACTAGTTATTTCTGAACTTCTAGGTCCATTCCAATGAAAGTTGACAGCAGCTTAAGTGTCTTTAATATATTATCTTGGATGTCTGAATATAGAGGACCATACTGGGAGGGATTATTATATACAAATGGAGAAGAATTTGCAGAAGCTCCAGGTGAGCACGTGTCTTAGCAAACTCCTCCTCAGCCAGGAGGGGATGGAGTTGGGAGATCAAGAGAAAGGCAATACCAGTGTGGCTGCAAGGGATGAGCTTTCTATGGCTTAGAAATCACCACTCTTACTTCAGGTGAGGAATGACCGTGTGCACACTCCCGCTGCATGGAGGGGCACAGAAAAATACACTAAGTTAAACCAGTACCAAATACCAAACACGTACTTGTCATGAAGCAGCATCATTCAGCATACCTGACACCAGGAAGGCAGACATGGATTCCTGTGTTCAGGAATGCAAGGCTTTAAACAGGATCTTTTTAAACTATGTTCCCAAAAATTAAAATGGCATTTTCTCATTTATTTTGATACAAGTTTCAGAAGTGCTAATTGGTATAAATGTTTTTTCAAACCACGCATAATATTTTAAAGAGACTATTAAGAAATGTAGGTGTGGTTCATTTAAAATACCATTCAACAGGACAAAGCTTAGCATTTGAAAAGCAAAGATTTTCTGACATTTAATGTATTTTGTTGTGCATAATGAAGCACATGAAGCAGCCTGGGAAAAAAGAGCAGTTTCAATCTTGCTTCCTAAAACCAACAGGTCAAAGTTCTTTACCATATTCTTATTGTAAATTCCGCAAAAGACCAGGTATCAGCATGAGAAGTACTGAAGAACAATTTTCCACAACACTATTGCCAGCTGCAAAAAAGTAAGGTACTTCTCTGTAGCAAGACAACATGAAAATTTTTGTGGTAAGCACAGATGAAAAGATTTGTGAATGGAAACTCAGAAGAGACTCATGTTCTGGTTTACTAAATGTATGTAAAATATTTACGATGTTTTGTATTTCTCTTTGTTTAGGAATTATGAAGTCAGTAATACAGCCAGAAGAATGGTCAGGTGGAACACATATTGAGAGATAGAAATAAATAGACCATTTGAAATTCTTAAGTTAAAAGGTACATGTTAATATGTGTCCACTGAGTATTATTAATACATAAACCCTGGTCTTCAGTTTAAATGTAAGGAATTGGCCTCAGGTCAATAAAATTTAAAAAAAAATTAAAAATTCTAAAATAAAAAAAAAGAAAAGGGCAGCAATATCATGCAAGGAATCCAAACTTACTATGAGCTGTTTGACTGAGGGAAGCTCGGAAATGGGCACCTGGAAGCTAAAAGCCGTACATCACTAGCTGTATTTTAAAACATTTTATTTGTTGTTTGCAATGTACTGTTTTTAACATTTATACAGGAATGACATAGAGTTATCTTTGCCAGTGGATGAAGTCTGCCTGTTTTCTTAGCATGTGCCAAACAAGTGGTACTGCATAGTTAGTGCTGCTATTTTTACAGCATTGTTTTTAGATGCTGTTCTCGGATGTGTCTTACTTTCTTCTAAATTTATAATTGTACCTCTGTCATCCACACACCTTTACCAGCTAACAGTTTACTGCTATTCCTTACATATCTCTGATGGTGGTTCAATTCTTTTGCCTCACAGCCACATCCATCCCATCCATAGTGACAAGGTACCTTCTAGCTTATGGTATTTTGTTTTTCCATTGTAGTTTTTCAAGATTTCAGCCATTCTCTGTGCAGACATGGGATTTTTTTTTTCCAGAGACCAGCAGATGCTTGGTGATCATTTAAAATGGGAAACTGCTGTTTATACTTGTAGTAGTTTTATGTAACTTTTCATGAAATCTAGTGTCTGTTATGAATCCATCCTTGGTCAGTTTTATTTAGACTGCACTGGGAAGATTTATGTCACATATGGGATGTCACTGTTTCCCATTCCAGGGGACTCTGTCTGGAGCCAATTCTTGAGATATTTTTGCCAAAGAGAGTCCTCAGAAAACCAAAGTTTTAGAAAACCTGTTTGATTTACCCTGACACTTGTAAATTTATCCCAAGCAGCTCATGGGAAGTGTCCCTTCCATAAGGGTAAAGGGGACTGGACTAAATGCAATAGTGGACCTACTACCCAAAGTTCCTCAGTTGAAGAGGGAAGATTTGCAAGAACAAACGCATTTTTTTTTGTTTTTGTTTACTTGATGCAGTATTTTCACAAAATCTTAAAAACTGTATCACTCTGGAAACCCCAATAAATATCAGTTATGAGAAGAGATCCTCTTTTATCGTTAAGTGTTAGCTCAAGTTTTATGTTTTATTAATCAACCATAAACTTCTCAGCTACACAAATTACAGATGAATTTCTCTAATTTCCAGCACCACTCTGTTGTGTATAGCAGCAGATGTGCAAGTCTCCGATGAATGCTTTCATCTGTAGTACTTGGAATTTGGGATTCCAGACATGGGAATTTGAGCTCCCAAGCAATATTTCATGTAAAAAAAGCAATAATTATTTGTGTGTATTTGAAAAGTTCACCTTCCTGGCAACTTTACTGAACTGAATTCCCAGTGTATTCTTTTTGATTGGAAACTGTCAATAGCAAATAAATGAAGAGTTGAAGTCTGGTTGCATTTCACCCATTACAGCCATTTTTTGTTCACCGGGGACATGGGGAATCCAGTATTGGTGCTAAAAAATCTCAGAGCATCAACAGGATATTTTCCTACAAAGATTCATTCTGGTGTTGTGCTCATTCTGCCAGAGACTTCTGAAAACAAATCTGTGCTCAGGAAAAATTAGTCAGTAATAAAAAACCAAGAGCAACCATCTATCCTGGAAGTACTTACTTTGTTGCTTAGATTCTCTGTTGCTCTGGTTTCTTTCAAGGCTAGGGTTATAAATCTCTTCATTATTACTTTACTCTAAGAGAAAGGTTTTAGACTTCGATGTCTTTTTTAATAACGGGTTTAAAGAATTATTATCCACACCGTATCTAAAGGAGATATTATAGCACTGTAGCTTAGCAAGTAATTTGTTTCTGAGTAAGACAAATCATGGATTGTTTCCTAGTGAGAAACATGGATTCAAACTCATTATTGTTGGAACAGTATATTACATGGGAGGCTGCTGTCTAAATGAGTTGTAAATTCAGCGTATTTATGCCTGTGTCAAGTGACTGACCAATTGAAGGTGAAGTTCAGACAGCGGATTTTGTTTAACATAATTTTGATAATCCCATTATTATTTTATTGTGCAAAAGCATTCACAAATACCAGAACTGTGAGCCTTGATGTGCTGTTAGGCAATGTGGTGAAAGGTATAGCAGAGCTGTATGTGTTTTATTAGTGTAGTTGACCCTGCTTTGAGTAGGAAGTTGGTCTGGTGACCTCCCAAGGTCCCTTCCAGACTGGATTTTCTTATGATCTTCTCTGGGGTGTGAAGGTGAGTCTGTGAGCAGGCCATGGGTTCCTGGATGGAGGAAGAAAAAACTGCCCACAACTCATTAGCAGCTGAATTCAACCATTCTGGAGCTGGCAGTAGGGGCAGAGGGGGGGGTCCTGACTGCAGCTGTGGCTCACAGAGCTCCCACCCACAGCACAGGTGGAAGCCAGCACCAAGGGATGCTGAGCCTTTGCTAACACCCTGCAAGGGGAGCTCAGGGGCTTTGCTCAGCCCTAAGAGCTCCTAAAAGTTGCTGGTTTGGAAAGCAGGGCTGGAGGTCAGGACTTGTTGTGGAAGGACACAGAGAACAGATTTTTCTCTTTTAAATTTGGTCTCTCTGGTTGAGGTGGGAAAGGTTGGATATGATTTAGGCATCCAGGTCTCTGATTGCCTATTAATCCCAACCCTAACACAGCCGTCTAATGGGCATCTCTGAAAAAAAATCTGTGTTGAAGAAAGGACGAACTATACTGTGAGCAGCAGGATCCATGAATCCAAGTTTCCTACATCTTTGGACCCCAATAGCACCCACACCACAGTACTTCCAGGGACTCTCACAGTACACCTCAATCTTGCCTTCAATACCTCTAAGGTCCCCAAAAAACCTCCTACCCTTCTCTAGTACAACCAGCTCCTGTCAGGGCTCCTCACCAAAGTCTCTCCAGTTTATGCCATGTACATGATGCCATTCCCCCTGCTTCTTTTATCTGGAGTTCTGTGATAATTCAGAGATTTTTTTATTTTTTTTCAGTGGCTGGTGGAATTAATTATTCTCCTAAGGCAATATTTCATCTGCCTATTTCTATTTGTAAGCCAGTATGGTCTTCAGGGACATATGCTTTTTTCCAACTCATAAATCTGGATGAAAATTAAAAACCATGCAGGAGAAATAACTGTTCTTTGTATGATTAGTGACCCTGCATTTTTTTTTCCAGAGGTTCACCATATTCACAGCAAGAATAACAATTCTTCACTAACAACTGTATCAGGTTCTCTTTTAGTTTGATTTTGATTAGTCTGTGAAAGATTACCATGTTTCATTTGCTTTTCAGTCCTCTGAAAGCAGTTAGGTTGGCGAGAAGAGTGCAAAGAAACATTAGACAAGGAGTGTAATATTTCAGTGTTTGGTGAAGCTTTAGGAAGGGAAACCTGCCCCATGTGCTGTGGGGTGTGGTCTGTGGAAATTTTGATTTTTGGTATATTGTTTTCTAGCATTAGACTAAAGAGGCAGGTTTTATCCTTCCCTTGCAAGCTGACTTGCACATTGTGGATGTACCAGTTACATCTCTGTAATTAATATTGAAATAAGTGGTTTTTAAGAAAGGCGGTTAATTTGGCTATTGAGGATTTCTCTGTGTAGGTTGTAAAGCAAATACAGGGGATGAGGTTCCAGATTTTTATGTGGTCCAGCTCATGCACAGCTTTGGCAATGTCCTTTGGGAGCAGTGGGCAGACTGGTGAAACTTTAACTAGGAAATGGATAGTGATGGCATGAGAAATGGATAGAAGATGGCATGAGAGCAGTGAACTAAAAAGTAAAAAAAAAAAGTAAAACTAAAAAGTAGCAGTAAAAGCATCCTTTTTTCCATTATTTAGAATCTTTTAAAACTAATGTTGTTTTCATCCCAGCATCTCATATGCTATTTCAGATTTTGCTGTCCAAAATCCTGCTCAAAGGATGGCCAGACCAGGTTGCTCAGAATTTTAATCCAGTCTGGTCTTAAAATACAGCCACAATGGAGAGGAAGTGCACAATTTCCTCTGATGGCTGCTGCCAGGTCCCCCCAAAGTCATCTCTTCTGCAGGCTGAATGAGCCCTGCTCCCTCGGTTTCTCCCCAGACTATGTGCTCCAGCCCAGACCATCTTTGTGGTCTCTGCTGAACTCCCCCTAGCTGATCAGCATTGCCAAACTTAATTAGTGCATATTGTTAAGAAAAGGGTTGTTGTAGAAGCATACAGGACTTGACTGCAAGTCCATTTACTTAATACCTCTGTGTTCATTTAGAGATTTCAAGAATTTTAAAATCCATGGTAACTGCAACATTTCTTCTTGTCATACATGAAAAGGCAAAGGTTTTGTTGTTCTTGAAGGATAATTTAGGTGATTGAATAGTATCTTCATTGAATATAGGCTTTGAAAGACTACACAAGCAAAATTTAGGAAAAGCAGTATTTTTTTATAACAAAAATATGTAATATATTCATTAGCTTAGGGTTGAATATAGATTTCAAATAGTTATAAATATTCAGTACATTAAAAACCTCAAATTCATCCAATCGATGTTCCACCAAATAATAAAGTGCAGTAGATTGCAAAGCCTAAAACAAGGACAGAGTGTCCTCCCAAAGACTGAAAAAGGTGGAAAACAGGGACCTAGTTGTTGGCACTGTGTCAGTAGAGAGACAATGGATGCTTGTTCTATTATTTATATGAGCTCTCTGCTTGGCAGATGCCACTGAAATAACCCTTTATTTCAAGTATAGAAAAAAATAAAATTTGCTTTCCTTTATAATCACACAATGCAAAATACTAATGAAAATGTTGTATTTCCTGTAGCTGAGAAGAAAGTATTGTCCTAATCTGCTTTCAGTCAGCAAGAAGCTCTAATCATTCCAGTCACATAAACCTAGACAGCATTTTTTAAAAAAACACGTCTTTTTAGTCTCTGAGACAGAAGAAAAAGGAACATGAAAATGTTTATATACAGTTTAAAATGGTAAGTCTTACTTTTTACCTCTTTTATAAGGTATATACATTGTTATGTTGTATCTATCTTTTGTACATGCACCAAACAAAAATTTGATGTTCTTTAGGACAACAAAAACAAGTTCTTATAAATCGTAATGATTAGGGGCTGGAGCTGCCTGTGCACCCCTCTGTTTCCAGTGTTGTAGCCTCGGATCCATCCTCTGTAATATGGGTTATAATTATAGAATCCAGAGTAGAATCACAGAATGGCCTGCCTGTTCCAGTGCCTCACCACTCTCACACTTAAGATTTTTTTTTTCCTAATATCTATTTTAAACCTGCCTTCTTCCAGTTTGAAGTCATTCCCCCTTGTCCTGCTACCACATGCTCTTGTAAGAAGTCCCTCTCTATCTTTCCCTTCAGGTACTGGAAGGAAATTTCTGTAGGCCCTTCTCATTTATTTTTCTATTTGAGAATGTTTGTTTTATTCAAATATTGTTTAAAGAAAGTCCTTAAATGTTTACTTAAATCAGTCTTTAATCAACCTTTAGGTTGAGTTCTTTTCCCCCCTTGTGCCGTCCCCAGAGATAAATTCAGAGACAAAAGACAAAGTCAGGTGGCTCTTGTTCCTCTTGCATTTACCCTATGCGAAGGCTCACCCATGAAGTAAGTTATGAGCACAATTTATTCATGTGAACCACAAACTTCAGCTCAGGACAGCTGCCCCAAATGAAATTATTACTCTTTGCCCTCTAGCACATACCCTGGCTTTTGCTGGCCGTTTTAGTCCTTTCCCCTTGAAGAATTTTCACCTCTGATTGAGGTTTTTAGAGCAACTGTGCTAATTCCAGTCTCCTGAACAAATGTCTACATAAGTAATTGCATCTTACTTGCCAAACTTCCCTGACAATTTCAGCTGAATATGGTCAGGACATATGACTTTCTCTATAACGTCTCAGTGAGGAAACCATTGGGGACAGGGAGAGAAAAGCAGAGTCAAAATGTGTATTTCAGAACACACAGATCTCATTTCTGCTGCTTTAATTAGACTGTGCTTGCATGTCAAGTGAAAACTGAAATAACAACTTGGAGGCATTTAACCAGTAGATGGAAGCCTCCCACCCAAATGCCTTCTGGATCAGCAGCCGTGAGTGCTCTGTGCATTTTTCCTACTGGCCCCAGCACCAGAACCAGCACCATCTCCCAGTCAGGTTTAACATGTTGGTCTGACTGCTCTTGAAGAAATTGTCACTGAAGGTTCTGGCCCTGGTAGGAAGCACAAGCCAAAAGGTACCCCAGCCTGACCTCACGTCCTGCCACACACAGTAAATGGTCAATAAACCACCTTTGCAGGGCACTGGAAGAAAATGGTTCACATTCCCACCATGAACAGCTGTGCACAACCACCTCACGAACTTAATCACCAGAAGGCCTGTTCTACATCATGCTTTAAAGTTATTTTATTCAGAGATCCCTGAATCAGGCAGTATTGGGGGAGAATATATTTTTTAAAGAAAATGGGTTAAACAAGACAACCCTACAAAGATGATTATGCAAATTTAACCATGCATTAAAAATCAACCCATTTATTTGCTTAAGGAGGGCAACTACCCACCTCTGAGCAGTGTGGCCATGCATCCTTTCCACAGATGGAGCTGGCAGAGCCAGGCAGCAGAGGCAGGACACAAGGGTCAGTCCCATGTAGCCTCCTGCCTGTGCTCTCCTGAGCCGAAACACTTTCTTTAAAATGTGACCCGTTAACAAAAGCATGTTAGCAATGCATGTGAATCCAGCGTGAACTGTGAGATACTTCCACACGAAATGGCAACAGCAATAATTTGGTATGCATTGCTTTGTTTTCTGCTCCAGCCCAGGCTCATAAGGTGCCCAGCACCGACTGTGTCCCCCGCAGCGGTGAGGAAGCAACGCAGTCTGTGCTGGCAGTGCATCAGACCTGATTTTGGGGAGCACCACTGTGGGGTTGGGGAAGACCAATCTCAGCTTCATACAGTCAGTCGCTGATTTTCCTGGAGCCAGAGTTGTAAATGTCACTTGCAATTTCCTCGAGTAGAAGCACCCACTAAACATTAGTAGTTGGCACAGGGTTAAACTCAAAACCAGGTTAGTTCAGGCAAAAACCTTCTTGTCATTGATCCTGTTGAAACCCCTTTTTGGTGCATCATGAGATGAGGTATTTTACTGTAGGACACCTGAGTCTTTTTGAAGCCTCCTTCCCCATGAATTTGTCCCAGTGCCTTCCCTCCCCAGGGAAAGGTGCAGGTGGCCAAGCACCTGTGTAAGGGCAGAGCAAGCACCAGGCACGTGAACCCCAGAGCATGAGCAAATGGTGACAGCTCCAGCGCAAGGCCCAGGACAGGTACTCTGCTCTTGGATGCACAGCCCAGCCTGCTGCATCCAATCGACAGCAGGTGGGAGGGAGGATGTCATATATGAAATTACGTAATTGGCTTTTGCATATAAAAATCATCTTATAACCAAGTTAATAGTTATTAAAGTTGTTAAGATAGTTAAATTGTTAAATACCTCTTCTCTGTGAACCAATGTCCCTCCCCAGCAAATGATCCATTGGTGAAAGGAACTTGTGACGTGCCTTGAAATTCACCAATCATCTTGTGCCATGGGGCAGGACAGTGGGGGGTTCTGGGAAGAGCCAAGAGGGTACAAAAGTAGGATCCCAGAGCCCCTCGCTCTCTCTCCTCCATGAGGCCAAGCTGGTGAACACATCTCCCTGCAGCTGCTCCAGCGCTGGGTAAAGGGAGGGGAGGGGCCTTAAGCCTATCTCTGTTCAGAGACCTCGTTTTTTATTTTAAGAAAATTTTGCCTCAGATTAGCTGAGGTAAATCCAGCGCTGAAGATTTCTGCCGTGGGCACATACCCAGTTTGGCACCAAGAGTCTCCGATCCTGTGCTCCCGGGGTTTTTATATGGTTCTAAATTAAGAATTCAGATGCTGTTATTTTCCAAATTATTTTTCTTGTAATAAACAAATTTTTTTTAATTAAAATAAGAGTTATTCCTATTTCCAACAGAGGATTTTCTGTCATATGGAAGTGTCTCTGGGTTTCTTTCTCCCAGATCACCTAGAATGATTTGTGTCATCACACAGGAGACAAATTGATACTACTGAGACTGTGTTTAGAGGAGCTGGCAATACTGCACTTGAAGTGTTTTTGAGCTTGTTAGCAGATGAGCAGGGTGGCACTTCCAGCCCCATTTCACAGGTGACATGGATTATAAATAGTTCAAGAGGAGAATCAGCAAGTCTTTTTCTCCTTTTTTTTTTTGATTTTCACTGACAGATAATCTGGAAGTCCTTACTGGCACCTGATTTCAACTCAAATAGTTGTAGTTTAGGAAGGAAAATTCTTTTTAAAATTGCTGTAATTGAAGTATGGGGTTAGCAATGCCTTGAACTTCCAGTGAGCCTTGGCACCTGATGTAGCCTTTTGTGTTCAGACCTCTTTATTCCTCTGTCAGCAGTTCGTCTCCTCTTGCATAGCCCCAAGCACACAAATACATCTAGGCTAATGGAGGAGTGAGGTTAATATAAAGAAGAACCTTATTACCTCTAAGTTGTTTCTCTTTCAAAACTCTCACTTACTATGTCAGGATGTTCCTGTTCTCTCCCATTTTTCTTTTATTTCTCATCCCTTTGGAAAGATTAATTCCTAGTTAGGTATTATCTCTGGGGACATACGGAACATGCATCTTGCCTTTTGGTTCACTGATACATTAGATCTGATTAGTCACTTGCCCTTTAGCTGGGAAGAAATAGCAGACAATGTCGAAGTGGGACTATAGAGTGGTGTGTGGTAACACCAAATAGTAGTCAGTAAGTGCCCTTCCTCTAAGCAATATTTAACTACATTTAAGACAGCATAGAAACTTTTCAAAAAAGCACAGAATTCAGTTACTGGATATATATATGTCACAAAATAAAAACCCCATATTTGATAGTTGAATAATTTTCTTTCTTTAGTAGAGTCTCTTTCAGGCATTGCCAGTATTATTTTTGTTACAATTATCATAAATATTATGTAGTTTTTAGACTGGAGTGTGAATATAGGAATTGAGATGGGTTTGGATATGTTACATGTCTTTATAAGAAAAGAATCCAAATTCATGATCCTGTTCCATGAACCTCAACTGTCAGGTAGGAACATCACCAACAAAGAAAGTTCAATACAGAAAAGGTATATTTTTCACTTCTTCCTAGAAGTAGCTCAGTTTATGCATAATTGTGCTGCACTATTTTCATTTGCTGCATTAATAAAGCATAAATACAGAGAGAATGGAGCAGATAATACAGGTAAAGTGGCAGTAGCAGCACCCTTAACAAGTCTCTGAAGCTGCACTGTCACCGCTCATGCCCGTGGCAAGGCTAATCTGATGTGAGCACACGCTGCAGCAAGCAGTGCCCCTCCTGCACTGCACTCCTGTCCCCAGGGTGCAGATCACTCCTGCTATGGAACAGCAATAATTGGCTCCTAGTCTGCATATCAAGCAAGGGATGACAGACACAGAAAGATGCTGATCATTCAACTGGTTGCTGGCTCTCTGCCCAAATCGCCTTTTTCTCACATGCATGCAGAGATCCAGTAAACAGTACAGAGTTTGGAATTACTGGTATTACTTGGTATTTGTTTGCATTCAGACACGTACTCGAGCTCCCCTCTGCATGTGGTCTGTGTTCCAAGAGTTTGCTCTTCTCTGCCTCATAAAAGAATGCTCTGGTTGCATTGTTCTTGTGTACATTCTGAATTGTATCCTGGGCTGTTGCATAAACAGCGTCTCTGAAGTCCCGGTCCACTGCTAATAAAAATTTTCTTTCCCACTGTCTGCAAAGAGCCCTCTCTTCCACCCTGAGAGACTGGGGGATAGAACTGTTGTACAAAATACCTTCTGCGCCTTAGGTGTGGCCTTTTCTTATATGTTGAGCCAGGGAAGCTCAGTACATGAAATTCCCACAATGAAACACATATGCAAAACCTGTCTGTAGGTGCTGCATTGGCCCCAAAGCTGGCTGTGGGATGCCCTGCCATTTCAGCTGCCAGAGGAAGCCACCATATCCAGTCCTAAGGAAATCTGGGCACATGTTTGATTTTGAAGACCGTTTGGTCCGATTCTGACTTGCATGACTGAATACACCTGTGTGGAAAACGCAAAAACGTGTGTAGTGATCATAGTTTTGTGCATATTCATCACAACAGAGCTTTAATAAAGACTTTAATTCATATTTTTAAATGAGACTTGAAGCCTCAGCTCTCTTGCCTTTCTGTGCTGGAGCAACGTATTTGTTTTTATTTTACTCTGTAATTAGCCTGGTCACTGGTCTTGTCAGCAGATACAGAAATGCTAATGTGAAACTATGGCATGAAGTTCTGCTGTATTTTATAAAAGTACTGAAAATCCTAAGATAGTTTCAGTGAGGCATGTGGTAGGGACTGCAATCAAAACCTCACACTGATAGTGTGATGCTGGGACTGTGGCCAAAATACTGTCACTGCCAGGTGAGGCAAGGCTCCAGCTTTACATCTGCCTCTGAAAGTCCAAGATGGAAAAGGCAACACCCCTCTCCTTCCTCAGGCAGAGGAAGAGAGTGTCTGAAAGCCCTAGGAGCATCAGGTGAGCATAGTTTTGTATTTCAGGACACACACATTGGTGTAAATAGAGCTTTCCTAAATAGTAAGTACAGGAAGCAAAGCAGATCCCAGGGAAGCTTTCATTTACTCTTGTTTGTACTTTGACAGTTTGAAGATGGGTTTTACCCTGAGGATCCACTGAATAGGAAAATTTACTATTAGATGTGTTACTTTTATTCTTCTTCCTTTTCAGGGTAACTGGCCTAGTAGCCAGGAAAAATATAATGTATTTTGACTTTCATTTTCAGACCATTCCTTTCTGGTCTTTTCTGACATTTTATAAGCAAGCTAGGCATGATCCATTAGAGAGGGCACACTGCTGGCTGAGAAACTGCACTCATAAAGTAGCTTTCAACATCTTGCTGTTGAACTGAGAGGCTATTTCAAGGACTTCACATGGATCTATACTGAGCCCATTAATGTTAATTAGAGAAAGGCTAAAGAACATGTATGAAGAGTGTGTATGTATCTAGACAGATACTGGAAAAACTTTGGCTGAAAGAAATCAGACTTCAAATACAACACTTGCAAATACTGAAACGTTTTGAAATCTCAGATAAAACTGATGTTGTGAAGTGCTGCTCTTGGAAAAGAGGGATTAAATGAACAATTGGAAAGTAGAACTATCACTGCTAGCATGAGAGCTCTGTAAGAGAAAAACAAATTGCATTGCATTGTATTTCTACCTGATTGTGAGGAAAAAAAATGACAAGTTCTGTGGTACATTAACAGGTCTTCTAGCTGTGGGTCACTAATGGGAATTAATTATTCTTTAGACAAAACTTTTGAGGCCTCAAATATAGAAACTCTATGTGCAGCTATAGACATATGTCAAAGACGTCCTTCGTTAAACCTCTGTGCCAGTGATTTTTATTATCAAGCCAGCCATTTTGGTTTAGGAATTATCTTTTGCTATGCACAAAAGAATCACTGCACATTATTCTGTAAATTTAGAAGAGTGCAAAAGGAAGAATACAGAAAGAAAGCAGAATGGGACTTCTGATTTTGATTAGTCATGCATAAAGATATACATATACATATATAAATAAGTTTACTACATTATTTATTGTTGTGTTTTTTATGTTCACAGGGCTACAGCTACTCACAGGGGCCAAGTTATATTCAAGGATGCCTTAGCACAACAGCTGTGTGAACAGGGAGGTAAGAGTCACCATAGTTCTAAAAATATCTGACAAATGTGTTTTTCCATTGTACCTGCATGTCAATGCTACTCTTCATGAAAGCTGTTCTGTAGAAAACCTCATATCAGGATCTTATTTACATTCTTGAAACTGAATTTCTTTCTACATAATTCTCATTAGCTGTCCAGGAATCCCACTTTTCCTCTCTGCTAAGTGTTGGGCAATATACAAAACTTGAAGTAGCATTATGCAATGCCTAAAATCAGCCTGTAATAGCCAACATTTCATTTCTGTCAGAACCACAAGCTGAGTTTTAGCCCTCACTGTATTAACTTTAAGCAATATGCCTGCAGCAAAAGCTTTGTTTACTATCCAACTCACATATGTCCTTGTGAAAATTCTGCTTTCCCATTTTGTGAAAGTAAGCCATTGAATTTTTGCCCATCACATACAACATTTGATCATTTTTATAGCTAAACAAAATGTTTGACTTAAACTTTCAAAATCTAATTGTTTTCACAGCTTACTCTTTCGATGAATAACCAAAAAATAAACGTCCTGTTGTCATCTGTTGTCTACAAACAGTACTTTGCTTTGAACCTGCTTCATTAAAACACTGAGAAGGAGAGAATGTATCCATCATTTTTGGTAAAGGAGAGAAAGGAATTTCCAGTTACATCAGCAAAATTCTAGTGATATTTCCATGTAAAAAGAAACGATGAATCATGGGCCAAACGATTTAAAATAAAGATTTTAAAATTGGAAATGTGTTGTCCTATTAACACATGAGAAAATCATGTAAAACACATCTCTTGAGGGCATTAGAACTATAAGGGGTTTTTTTTCCTATGAGTTTGGGAATATGGCTTTTGCAATAAAAAGCTGTTGAACATTATGTCAGGAGCATAAACTGAGTTATTCATATAAGGTATCAACAGTAGCTATGTGATAATGTGGCAAAATTGTTTCAACTTTCAATATTCAAGTTTTCACTTTTGTTGAAGTTCAATGGAAGTAGGAAGAGGGATGAAAAGAGGTGACAAAATGTCATCTATCAAGCTAGGATGTTGGCTATACTTTGAAGGAATTAGAAATATGTAACACAGGTGCTGACAGTGAGAAGGGACTGTTATGGTGATCTGGATGGAAGGTGATTGGGCCAGCCACGTTTTTGCTGTGGGGAAGGAAAAACATCTGGAAAATTAACAGGAGATAATTGTACACCCATAATGTGGGTGTGAAAGAGTAGTGTTTCAGTAACTGGTGTACAGGGACCTGGAACAGAAGTGCTGGCAGGATCGCCATTTGGGATGTGCTAAGGAGGATGGGGGGGATACCTCACACAGGCTGCTTGCCGAATGGACATGAGTCAAGAGTGGAAAAATGAATATCCAGAGTAATCAGCATAAAGTGACAAAAAACTTCATAAACATATTAAATTCTCCAAGGCATAGATGCAGAGTGACCACACCATAGCCAAAGACAGGGGTGGCCAGAACAGGTAAGGAAGGGAGAGGGAAGTAAGAGACATATTGATGGCAGTGACAAAGATCTAGCAGTGACCAGGATGGTGAAAGCTATGCACAAGCAAGCTGAATGGAAATACATGACTGTCAGTGTCAGAACTGGCAGCATGGTCAAGGAGAATATGGACAAAGCAACAAGCTTTCTTCTTGCTAGAAGAAAATACCTTGGTAAGCAGAGACAAGTGGATAGGTATCCATCCATACAGACTTGACAGTCCTTCTTCAGACATGCTGTTCCCTGCGATTTTAGTAGGAGAGCTGACAAAAGAAACTTTTATTCTTCCACCCCTCTCTGCTTTACAATTCTGCAATTCTGGAGTATAACCTAACCTCAGATCAACATTTTAGCAACACTTATGTTGGTTAGAACAGTAAGTCCTTATGTTACTGTGTGCTGTCCCTGAGTTCACAGGAACTCTGCAGAACAAGAAAATAGAATTTGGGTATTGGTTGTATGCAGAGTATAAAGGATGCTGACATGTCCCATTGGCTGCTCAGCTGTGACAATCCCTTTGCTGCCTCTTCCACTGATAGCCACATCTTGCACCAGCTCCCTGAATGGGCCTTCAGCTTCCCCACATTTTCACAGTCTCCCACATCCTTGTAACTTTTGTGTTTCCCATTATTTTCCCAGCAATTCTCTTTGCTTTATACACAGTCACTTCAGAGACTTCCTGGATTTATCATCCTCAAAATATGTGATGTCACTGCAGTACCTCTGCAAACATTAGATTTGCTTAGGCAAGGATCACCCAGAGGTGCTGTTCTGTGAGCAGTGGACAGTGCATGACAACTATAGCAGTGATCAGATTTCCCTGCAATGCTGATGTGCAAGCTTCTCAGTTGTTCTCTTGGTTCTTCTCCCACATTTTTATCCTCACCATGGCTTCTCTCCCCTTCGTTTCCTACCTCAGACACAGTTTCCTTGACTTGGATATTCAACCACTGCATTGCCCACTATCCTTCCTCACATCCCTTCCAGCACCAGGCTCTCCTGTGTCTTTTTGTTCTTATTTCTTCAGCTCACAGTGTGCATTGCATTAGTCTCTAACCACTGCATACTATTATCATCCTTATACAATTAGAATTAATTTTCCTATTCAAAGAAAAGAGGCTTTCTTTGAAGTAGACCTAACTTCATTTATTCCATTTTCATCAACACCACTAATATAAACAAAGGATTCTTTCAGGAAGAATTAGTGAATTTATTTAGATGCAAATATCATATTAATATATATGCAAAACAGCAAGGTAGATTGACATAGATGAGGTTTTATAGTCTGTTTCTAGCCCTAAACATTACTATACTGAAATAGTGCACTGAATGATGTGACATATTAAGTAAAGAAAAATAAAACCACAGGGGAACTTCATAGATTTATTATGGGACATCTTAATAAATATGTTCACTGGAGGTGATATCAGACTTCATAATGTCTAGTAAAGAGGATATACATGAAGATGTGAAAGTAGCAAGGAATCTCAAAAATCATGTTCACTGTGGCTGTCCACCCTCAGATGTACATTAATAAATCCTAATACAGTTAATGGAATATGTGCAGTGAAAGGAAAGTGGTTTTTTGTATTTTGAAGAGAATTAGAGGATGATAAAGGGTAGTGTTAAGAGATGGCAATGCCATATGTATAATGTAAATGGAGTAAGAAATGATGCCATAGGGAAAGACACCAAAGAAAGTCTACTAATTGCTTAAAAAGCTCTATGTTCAGAATATAATACATATTTTAGGAAGCTAGGGAGATGTTTGAAAGCTGATGTAAGCTTTAAATTTTATGAGAATTATATTGAAGAAAGGAGACATAAAAATTATCATAGAAAATGTTAATCCAGCACAAATAGGAAAGCACCCAAACAAACATAAAAGAAGCTAGAAAAGATGGATGTCTTGTAAATACTTCTAAGGACAAATAAGGATCATAATGACTGATGATATTCTTGCCAGTAAAAATATATTTAATAAACCATATATTTAACTCATTGATGTAATAGTAAAATAAATGAAAAATAAGGTAAACTTAGTTCATGTTGATTCGTATTTATTCCTGGCTTGAGTAGAACAAAAATCATACATTAATAAACAGTGGCATGATTAAAATTGAGTTGACAAGACATCAGACCTGCCTGCGTTGCGTAGTAGAACTCAGAAGAGTTTAGGCCTGCATGAAAATAAAAATGTCGCTGGGAGGAACAGCTTGTGGGGCACCATCCCGCCTGCCTTTGCCACACCAAGTAGGGTGATATCAGTCACGGAGGCCTTTTCCTTGGTGCGCTGTAACTTGGACCAGTAGAACCATTCTTTGGAAAAAGGACCATACTGGGAGATTTGTGCATAGTTTAGTTCTGACTGATTGGCAGAGAATCTTGGAACAGGAAAACCTAAGAGATGGAAAAGATGAAGGAAGTTGTTCCCTCTTAGTGCAATATCATTCCCTTGTGCATAATTCCCAGAATTTTATGCAATCTCATGCTCAGTGCCGTGGATTATAGGACTGGGTTTCCTTTCTTGAGAGACGTCTCTACAGTCTGGCAGATATCTCCATACTGAAAGCAAATCCTGAGAATTGGCCCAGACTCTCTTTTATTTGAGAATTTTTGCCTGAATGTTTGTGCAAGACCTTTTAGGTGTGTTTTGTACCTTGTAAAATTTAGGAACACTCTGAAAAAGAATCACAAAACAGATTTCAGGCTCTCAAGCTTGTATTTTACAAGCTCTCAGAGCAGTATTTTACAGAGCAGAGGACTGGAACATAGAGCTGGTGTGAAGTTCCTCAGTTTATGTCTCAGCAAGAATAACACAGCCCTGGGGCAACTCACTGACTCTCACTAGGGGATGCTCAGCCTCTATCATTCAATAGCATCTTTGTTTACCAGTAGAAAGTATTGGAGGGAGTCTAAAAGCATTAATTTCCTTTTTTTATCGTCATCTGGCTGCTAATGACAAGGAGATTAGACTTCCTAATCTGCAAAGCATAGGATACCTCCCTCCACACCTCATTTGTCATGAATTGATGAGCAACAGCTGATGGCCCCTGGCTGTAGAACTCTAAGCACAGTGTTTGTCTGGGTGCATGTGGGCATTTGTGTTACTGTAATTCCCTTTCTGTTTATATTAAAAAACCCACGAAGTTCAGGGTTCTGAGAAAAAAAGAAGGTATATTTTTTAGTGAATTTTAAGAATATTTTCTTATGCTGCATTTTCTACCTATCCCTATATACAGTCTTGACTCCAGAGCTCTATGGAATATAGGTGTCAATAGTACAAATACTTTTTTCTGGGGTGTGTTTTTTTTATTTTGCCTTATGCTTGCTCTTTTTATCTGAATGGAGACTAGTGTTACTTAACAGTTAACTACTACCATCTTTAATGATTTTGGTTCTTATTTTTTCATGACAAGACTACCACCCAATTGTTTTTTTCCTCCTCACATTGAAGTTTCTTGAAGATGACATTCCCTTCTTTCTTTCATATTTCCCTCCCTTCCAGTTTAACCAAAAAGGGGCGTATTTAAATTGGCTTAACCTTTCAGTAGCCTTACTTCATCCACAGAAAAATTTAACCTTTTACTCCGAAAGATGCCTTCATTCTCCCTCATCCCATTGACACAGAACCCGACAATGTCCCCATTGACTTTTGAATTCCCCACTAGCTTCCTCAAGATTCTCACGCTTCCAGTTTGACTGTGGCCTTTCTCTCTCTGAATCACTTTGTATTGCATACTTTCTTCTCTGTTTTTCCTTACCAAAGGGATTGCCTTGTCTTACAAGGCGAGCACTCTACATTTCCTTACATTTTCTCATATTGTATTTGCTCACGCCTCTTAGATTGTGACCTCAGTTGAGCTCTGCTTCCATTCTTTGCTCACTACAATTCATCTCTTGTAAAGCTCTGTACATACCCAGAGTGCTAGTTAAAAATCAAATAATAAATTCATTTACTTTACTTTTTAAAAAGGTACGACATTCTCATTCAAGCTAAGATGCATTTTGGAGCCACACAAATACTGGTTCTAAATTTAAAATCATCCAACCATGTGCCTAAGGAACATCTAAGAAAGTGAATAATGGTTTAAAATATGAACTGAGATGGTCTTTCTTTTTCCCTTTCAGCCTGAAGTATTGTATAATTCCTTTTAAATTATAAATTTATATCTTTACACTCTATAGCTACTCTGCACTGTATCATTTCTTTTAGCTTTGTCATATTGTACAAAAAAACTCCATTTGACGTTAGCCACAGTGTATGGCTTATGGAAAAATCCATGTTATTTTAAAGTACGTAGTTCTATAAATTGATTACAAAGGCAGATCTGAAAATGTTTTAAAACAACTGCAGTTAGTTTTGTGTTATGTTCTGAATTTCTTTTGTTTGTGGGCCTTTAATACAACACTTGAAGATCAACACAGTGCTGTTTTGCAATGAAATAAAAATGTAATACAGAAATTATTTATAGAGAGATTAAAGTCTATGTTTATCACTCATTAAATGGTACCTTCACTGTCTTTTGTCATATTCAGCTCAGGAATTTGAATTACAATCAGAATACCTGAGGCAAAAATACCTGGGCTTCTTAGATCCTGTAAAGATTTAGGAAACGTAACCTCTCCCCGACATAAAGTCTGTTTTTGTAACAACAACATTTTTTTCTAACATTGTTTGCTTAGTTCCACCTCTAGTTTTTTTAATGATTGATCACTAGCATAAGTATGCACCTGCACAGTTTCCTTCCTTTCATTCTATTGGTAAGCAGTTTTAAGAGACAGAGATTTTATTTTAAACCTAGCCTCTTAGAACATCAGGAGTATTACAAATCTCATGCCATAACGTGCTTCTTTTCCTGCAGGCAAAATCCAGAACAGTTTGTGTTGCTCAATCTGGGAAATAATTCAGTTAATCCAGTTCAGTCCATTTCTTCTGTACAAATGATTTTTAAAAGATTTCTGGTGAAATTTACACATTTCCATGGAGAAAAACAACACCTGGGGCTGCAATGGACAAATGCAGTCTTTTCAACTGTAGGATTAACCAGTACAATCCACCACTATCCTGGAGGCAGTGCCAAGCTTAACATGCAATAGTTGTGTTTTTCCAGATTTTGTACCATCATGGTGAGAGGTCTTGGCCATTGCTACAGTCATTACTGGCATTTTTGCTAGGGAAGACAAAGCAGCATGGGTAAATTTCTTCTATAAAAAATTGAGTGAGTTAGCCACAAAAAAGAAAAAATATTTCAGATTTCTGAAACAACAACAGACTCTTAAGTAGGTCTTTTCTCTCAGCTGCAGTAAAGTTTTCAGTGGTGGTTTTCAGTGTTGTGTGTGTGTATATATATGTGTATATATAGATATACACACACGTACATATGTATATATGTATGTAAGGTTAGTAGAGATATGTATATATGTACAAATATGTATGTATTTATCAGGTTAGTGGATAGTATAAAACATGTCAGTCTTCTAATTTGTAAGTCAGTTAAGTCAAAGTTTTCTGTCTAAAGTAAATCCAGATTGCTTGCCATCATTTTCTGGTCTGCAGATACCTCAGCTGTTGACTGCTCAGTCTTCTTCATCACCTGCTTCCCATGAAATGTTGCGATTTCATTACAGAATGTCATGCCTCCTTGCAAACCCAGTGTTTAAGGAGTAAGCAGGAAGAGAAAAACAAAATTCTTGAGATTTGTGTTGGACTTTCTATTCAGATGACTATGTGTGAGAGCTCTACACAGATTGCTGCATTCATTTTTATGTTTATTTTTAATCTGCTTTTAATTTGTCAGATGTTATGACAGAAATTGCTGTACTGTAGTATTTTATTGCAAATATGCTGAAGAAATCAGGAGTAGTGATAAAATTTAGGTCACTGCGCAAAGAAAAATCACAGTATCATCAAATGAATCCTGGCTTCAAATAGTCTCTCTTTTTAGGGTGGTTTCATTTTACCAAAGTCCAAAATACAGCTGGAAATACAGATCCATGGCTGAGGTACTGATAGACAAATAGGTAGCTGCTTCCCAGGATTTTGATTATATGCACCCCTTGGCTTCCATGAAAGAGATGTAACTTACTTTGGATTTAAGGTCAAGCAAGGCTATGGATGTAGTAGCTGCCATGGAGTATCTAACACACTGTGTAGCCAGTTTCTAGACTTCCCCATATATTTTTATGTCACTGTGCCCTTTCAGATCCATTTTGGTTCCATTTGTGTAGTGCTACACCAAGACTCCTCTTTCAAATTTTTGGTAGAAGATTACTTAATAAACTTGTGCCATTTCACACACATGCCCCCTGTGCAGCATGTCTTTACAACATTTCGCTGTTTCTTGGGAGGCAGAGACCTACTGGGGAACTGATCAGCATTGCCTGCAAAAACATGCTTTGATATAAGTGTTTGATACAGTGATTTGCAGAGTCAATCTGTTACTTGTTGCCCAAGGAATATTTGGATTATTTCCCCCAATATTATGCCCAGTAAAATGTTCAGTGCGGTATAAACAATCAAAGTGTGGCATTTTTTGCCACTCCTAGAGTTTTTCTCTTGTTCAGCCTAATTCCCACTCTCTTTGTTAATCCTTGAATTACTGAATCTTAATCCAAATTATTTTTAATAATATCTCATAAGTACAGACTAGAAATGATCTTTTTACCTTACTGAAAAACTAGTACTGACTTTCATTTATTTTGATACTTACTTTAATCAAGAGAATAATTATTTTAGTTTTCCTATTATATTTTTGTAACTTTTGGGGTCTATCACATTTTTCACAATTAAACTATTGGGATAGCTGACTTAAGAGAATACATACTGTACAATTTGTTTTAAGCTGTATCGATTTTTAATGCTGCAATTGAGCCCTGATCATAGAAGATATTAATGCATTGTGTATCTTTGTTTTCTGCAGCCCCAACAGAAGCTCCCTTACATCCTCACCTAGGTAGGTGATTTATCGCTCTTTCTACTTAAACTCAGACTCACTGACTTTATAATAAAAAACCTGTAAGGTCACATGAAACTAGGTCTGAGGAATTAAAATAAAAATGAGATTCATATAAAATGAATTGAATTGTGTCTAATTCTGATTAGTTGTTTCTTCATTGTGATTTTTATTGCCTTTGAATCCTTGCATGTGAGTATAACATGCTGCAGAGGTTTTGTTCCTAGTTATGTATTAGAGCATCTGTTTGCATGAGAACCAGGACTGGAGCACCCCTCCTATGAAAACAGGCTGGAAGAGTTGGGGTTGTTCTGCTGGAGAGGGAATGGCTTCAGAGAGACATTAGAACTTGAAGGGGCTACAAGAAAGCTGGAGAGGAATTTTTTACAAGGGCTTGTAGTAATAGAACAAGGGGAAATAAAGGGCTTTAAACTGAAAGTTTAACTATCAGGAAGAAAATCTTTACTGTAAGGGTGGTGAGACACTGGAATAGGTTGCCAGAGAAGCTGTGGATGCCCCACCCCTGGAAGTCTTCAAGGCAAGGTTGGATGTGATTTTGAACAATCTGGTACAGTGGGAGGTGTCCCTGCCCATGCCAGAGGCACTAGCATTAGATGATCTTTAAGGTCCCTTTCAACCCAAACCCTTCTCTAATTCTGTGACCCATAACCCTCAGTGTGGGACAGCACCTCACACCAGAGCCGCGTTACTGTGAGGAAGATTTTGTGCCAGCGCCCCTCCAAGGTGGACCTCGGAGCAAGGCACTGCTGCTTCTGCTCTCCATCCCTGCACCCACCAACCCTTTTGCTGCAATTTGATTAGTCCAGGACAGATTCTGGCATTCTTGCTTAGTTTGAATAGCAGATGGCAGTTACTTCGTTCATTTAGTGGAAGTATTTGTAGAGAAGGATCTGTCTAATATAATCACAGGTGCCAAAGTTTGGGGATTTTAAGTGAGTTTATTGGTCATCATACATAAATGAGACAGTAAATCTAGGTGGAATATGGAGTCCTAAGTTTGCAGAACAGAGGTGAGAAATGTTTGCATAACATAACTCACAGTTCATGTTCCTTAAATGAGTTGACCTTTACTGCCAGGTCAGCTGATAGCAGCAGAGAAATTCCAATGAGCTCATGGATTTTGCTTGTGAGTTGTCAGAATGAACCCTCTGACTATAAGAGCTGTAGGACTCATTAGGACTTCTCATCCATTCTTATGCCCATGTTTTCAAAATGTGGATTTGGAAGGATTTTTTCCTAAACATTCAGAAAACCAACAATTTGGAACAAAAGTTCTTAAAATATTTAGTATGTACTTGATGACTCCATCTTTTCATAGGCATCACACTTTCATGATGGGGGCACTTCTCAATTTTTTGTGGTACTATGGTTCATAGCAAGCAAAAAACCCTGTAACTAAGAAATCAGAGATTTTATAACTAGCATAACCTAAAAAGCAGATGTTAAAATGCATTACTTTAACTCTAGCTAAGGCAACATTTAGAAAGCATGGGATGATTGCACTGGATTTTTTTTTTCATATACTGCTTTCTTTTCTTTGCAGCTGAAATGCACAGTGACAGCATTATCCTACGAGATGACTTTGACTCTTACCATCAGCAGGAATTGAATCCTACCATGTGGTGAGTTTCAGACTTCTGCACTCCTTTATATGCATTTGAGCAAACGAAAACATTATATTTATTGAATGAAGTGGAGTATAAACCTAAGTGTGGGTTTGCTTCATTAGGACCTAAATATTTTGGTTTATTAATTAATTTATTGATGAGTGACTGAGAAATTCTAAGCCCATTGAAGTGTGTGACAAATTCTTGTTGATTTCAAATTTTTAACTAATCCAAAAACAGAAGGACTAGAGCTGAGCTCAGTGAATATTTATGAATGAATTTTTTGGTTTCCTGAAAACACAGCTTTTCATCAAAAAAGGAGAAGAATTTCAATAATTAAACTTTATTGTTTCAATTTTTTTTTAATTTTCTGTTGTACATGTTTTTGGTTAAGCTAACTATAGCAAAAATTCCTTCTAGACTGAAATGAAGTGTTTCCAAATGGTTTAAAAAAATCATAAGAAACCCCCTCCCCAAAACCCCAACTGGAATTAAATACCTCTGTCAAATTTTCAGGTGATGAAGATGTTTAAGGTTTAATTTATTTTCCTTTTTTTTTCTGGAAGGCACACTTTTTCAAAACTTTTGTATTGTATAAGAAGGAGAACCCTTCCCTTCTAAGTCCTTTGCAGCAACTCCCAGTTGCTAGGGTTTGGGGGTTTTGGGGATTCCTGAATAGGGTCATTCATATTATCACGATCTATGTCTGAAAGAGCCAGCACAAGATGTTCTCATTCTTTAACCAGTAGGTGCTATAGAAGAATCTCAACATTCACATGCATAATGAGGCAAGTACAACTTAGGACAGGTCAGGCAGCAGCTTTATGAACTGTGACCATAGTGGGAGAGCTCTCGGGCTCCATTTCTCCCTCTTCTCCCCCATTCTCTGCCAAGTGATTGCAGAGACCCAACCCATGCACTGGTTCAAAAAACAAGGGAACAGCTGAGGAAAAATAATCACTTCAATGTTAATAAAGTGAAATATCCATCCCTGGGACGGATGGACTCCTTAAGTCACTGCCACAGTCCTAAGCTGTCCAACAGTAAATAACAGGACAATACGGAGAGATGACTGTTGGTGCGACTCCCCCGTGCTCCCTTAGCTCAGAAAAGGGGAGTTGGAAACAGTTGCAGACTGTTAGCTTTTAGGCAAAAGGAGTGTTCTTTTAGCAAAAATAACCTCTGAATCTTAAATATTAATAATTTTAGCACCACACTGATCACAGAGAACCGTTTCATATGGTATATGTGTACAATGTCACAGAAGAGGAAGTTATACATCTCTCTTTGTACAAAACTGATTCTATTCTGTATAGTGAGTATATATACACAGTATATAATACCCAGATAAACACATCTCTTGGTCTTAATATGAACTTTTGAAGGTTGTAACCTCCTTTTTTATGTAAGATTGTTTCTGAGTTTTCTATTTCTTTCAATCCTATTTCATAAATATAACTAACTTTATTGTTTTAATTCATACAAGACACAGAAATATTTTACTGGATTAGTTTATCTTATTCAAATAAATCCTTGATGAACATTTTAGCACTTACCTACATTTGTTAGTTATTACATTTGTTCTGTGACATTTGACTTAATTTTCCTTTTTATTAAGGACTGTCACAACTTTCCATCTGTGCACGTCTTTCATAGTTTAACCGTCTGATGTAAAAATGCTGTAGTTTACAGAATTTTATGGATATTTTTATTTTGTACATACTCATTTTAATAGTTTTTAATATGTGCCTACAATTTTTGCTCCTTTTGTTCCTTTTGTATCAGCTCTTTAAATGTTTTTCTGGACTAGAGACATTAGGACCTACAATACTATAGCATAAAAAACCCTCTTTCTTTATGGGTATGAACAGATCAAGGACTCTTAATGGGTTGCAGAGTAGCTGCCAAGGTAGATAGCTTTAGCAGCAATGTGTTAAATGGACTTGAGTGGAAAGAAATGAGAAGAGGCATTATTTCCCTGCAGATGCCTCATAACTCACAGAGGGCTTGTCTGTTGGGAGCCTCCATTATTTATTTATTCATTGCTCTCAACTTGAAATTCATCCTTGCTTATAGAAGCCTCAACAGAGAAATTTCAGACTAAAAGGGCCCCCAGTCTTCTGCTCCTTTTGTCCCCAGGATTTCGATTTGGTCCCTCCGGAATAAACTTTGCCCACCTTGTTTGATGAGTCAGTGCAGAGAGGTCAGTGCTGGGAGAGAGTCCCAAAACTCACCATAATCCTGAAACAGATTTTCTGGTAATAGCATAAAGCCAGCGTTTTCAGCGATGCTAAATAGAAGTGGAGCACAAATAAAAGAAAACCATAATGAGGTATCATGAGCTTTGCTGCACAAAGGATTTCTGCAGTAGCTCTGCCTCCAGTGAAGACCTGCTTAGTGGCAGAAAGCTCGTTCTCATTTGATTGTCCGGTGGGAGTAAAATCAGGAATTATTAACAGTTGTTGCCATCCACCTTAAAATTGCATTTTTTCCCCTGGCAGCTGCCAAAATCTCATCTTTACCACAAACAATTGCAGTGAGTGCTGGAACAGTATTTCCAGCCCTGCTCTGTCTGGTCTGTGTGGAGCAGCTGCCTCGTGTGTGCAGACACCCCAGCAGGGCCGTGCCACGGGGCCACTTACACTGGGCCACTCTAATAGCTTCTGAAGCCGTTATTCGTGTACAGGTGAAAAGAGAAGTGTTTGTGTTTTCCTACAATATTTTCTTCCCAAATCCTAAATAACACTAGCTTGGAAGTGATTAATGTTTTCCCATTCCTCCTGACTCCCCTTCTGGCATGTACAACTCTGGCAGAGATGTACCATCCAAGTGCACCAGCTAAGCAGTTCATAGCCTCTCTGTGTGTCCAATTTTATGAGTCCCAGCAGAGCCTGTGTGTCACTCCATTGCTGGGAGCGGCCTCACATCAAATAACTATTTTGCACAAGGTATGATTTCGAGAGTGACTGCCTGATTTTTGTGGAATTCTGCTCTTTCAAATGCATTAAAAGACACATTCTTCCCAATGGCCATCTGTTTCTTTGGGGGCTCAGAAACAGGGAAGGAGTGGCTACGAGTGTTTTTGGAGCTGCAAAAGGAAGAGAAGGGGATGGTTCGGATAAGGCTTTCGGTAAAAGAAAAATCACAGCACCACAGTTCCTCACCTAAATCAAAATTTGGTGACTGAAAGAAAACAGGAGAAATTGCTAAAGTGGAAAGGGGGCAGGGAGAAGAGGAGGCAACAGGAGTGGACACATAAGGAGAACAAAGAAGGAGGATTTCTCTGCTGGGAATGCAGGAATGGGCGCATATCTCATCTTTCTCATTTTCTTGAGGAACCACCCACAATGAGGATTTTCTTGTGTGGTGGTCCAACTAATGTTTATAATCTTTTCTTCTAGTGTCCAGTCATGTCAGAATATGGTCATTTCCAAAGTCCCCAACCCATAGGCAGAAGCCTGCTTACTTAAGCAAAGATTTCCTCATTTCTTGGATTTTATTTGCCGCCAACTTTACAAAGATTTCTAGTCTTGTGAAACCAATATGCTTCACACAATCATAAATGCCCAATATATTATATATCTGACACATACTAGCTGTGAAAGTTAAGGCAGGTAAGTGATTCCCACGCCACTGTAAATGTAGCACCTATGTCCTTGCTCAGCCGGTCACTGTTGACTTGTGGAGCTAACTAGAAAGTAATGTTTAGTGCATTTTCAATTAGAAGCCAAATAATACAGGTGATTAGTGATTAGTGTCCATGAGACTTTCTGAGAACTGACAGGACACTGTTAGATCAGAAAGCTCAGGAGCCATGGAAGTAACTGATTTCTTCAGTAGGGAAAGGGAATCTGCACCGCGTACCACTTACCAGGGAATGGCTGGATGAGTAGATGTCCAATATGTGTGGTATGAAGAAGATCATTGAGCACCTGTTCCTGTGACCATCTTGCCTCCATGTAACCTCATAAAACTGCAGTGGAGAGTATAAAAAAGGTGCTATATAAGAGCTAAACCAGGCCAAACAAGAATAAATGTAAAAAAAAAATTCTGTTTAATCCTATGATAAATGATTTAATGTTAAGAAGATGCATAAATTAGTAAAGAATAAATGTTGGCATTAATGTATGTTTTTGTATAAAACAGTTTTAATAGTAGAACTGTAGAAAACAGGGAATTCAGTACATTTAAAAGAGAAAGAGCCTGTACAGAAGTGTATTGCTGGCTAAACTTTCCTTCCCAATCTGATGTCATGTTTCATCTCAAAGCCAAGCAGCAGTCACTTACAGAAGGCACACTTGTCAAAGATGACATGAAGAACAGCTGAGCTTGTAAAATCAATCAATAAGAAACAGAGATTCTCTTGGTCATCACTTCTTCATGGCATATGAGAAATGTTACAGGTACGGTGATATTTCCAGTGGCAAAGAGGTTGAGGAAAGCTTTGTGACAGGAGAGAGAGGTCCTAAAGTGGTTTCCAAATTGCACTAAAACTGTGGGATTAAACTTCAGGAAGATTTATGTTTAAAAATCTCTTGGCAGTTTGAGATGTTTATCTTCTTTATGATTCAGACATCACAAAAGACATCAGTCAATAAAATGTCCACATACTCAGGTATTGTAGAGGGAAAAGAAATGACAAAAGAGCAGATGTTTCCCCTTCAGCAAAATGAAGAACAATAGCAGAGAGAGGTGGGACTCTCTAAACCAGAGATGAGAGAGTGGCAGGTCTGCAGAGAAGTCATCTCGATAAATGCGGCACATGTCAGCAGTGGCAGCAAGGACCAGCTGTGAAGAGAAAGCTGAAGTGATTTTAATGTGCTAAGATTTTAGACTAGGCAGGTGAGAAAGATAATGTAGAAAGCTGCACCCAGCCAGGGCAATTAATACTGTCTTCTGTTTATATAAATAGAAAAGAAATTAACCTTCCTGTCTGCACCAGGAGAGGAGCAAACTGGATCGTTTCTAAACACGTAGTACTGTGACGATGATCTGAGGAACAGCAGATCAATTATCTTGCTCTTCATGCATTCTTGTCAAGCTAATAAGCAGTTTATTGTCAAAGGTAATGCATTTCAGAGAGTGCACAAAGGTTTGAATCAGGATTACTAACAGCCATTCAATTTTGTATGAGAGTAGTCATCCTAGAAAAGACAACTGATGATGAAACAGCTGTATTAGCAGGACAGCGTTTCTGGATTTCCAGACAATATTTCATAGACCACATTACAGAAGTAGAACAGATTAATCACTTTTTATTCATTGAAGTATGAGTTACAGAATTAAAATATCCCTTGGATTATGTAGCCTGACCTTTCAGGAAGGACTAAGTGATCCCTACAAAGTATTCATGGCAAAGTTTTCCTGCCTTGTTTGTCTCTTTGCACATATCAGGAGTTTGGGTAGATGCTCCACTACAAAATTCAAAAATGTAGAGGCAGACAATGAAAGTAATTTGTATAACAGCCAGAATCCTACAGAATTCCAGGAATTCTTCTAGTTCCTGTCCCTCTGCTCTTCAGTTGTCAGAACTTCGAGATCAAGTGAAATTTAGATAGCAACAAAAGACATCCTCTGTGAACTCTGCTTCTGTGCTTTCTCTGAAAGTACCATTTTGTTCTCTCACGTGCTCTCGTCTTTATTCTTCTCACGTGCATTTTATTGAGAAATAAAATTGTTTGCTGACTGTGACTTCTATAAATAAATATTAATTCACTGAAGTTGATTGGAACTATATTACTTCATTAGAGTATTTTATTTAACTGCTGGAATTCAAAATCCTAAATGCTATCAGTATGAATTGCTGAATTACTTAGTTGGCATGCTCATACAGGAAAAACAACTCAAAACATTTTTTGTGTCTGACTTTTTTTTCTGGAGTAAATGTTTCTCTGTAGGTTTGATGTTTAAGTTGAGCTTTGGATGCCCAAAGGCGATGTTGGTCATCACTATTGCAGGCAGCTTGTTGGGGACCAGGAGTATATCCAATATTTTTTGAAAATGTGGTCCTTATGCCAAGATCTGATACCCCCATCCTAGAAGGTGGGGGAGACAGCCCTTTCCCTATATTTTGCAGTCAGGCTGCCCACAAAGTCCTTCATATTAAATTAAGAAATATCAGGGGAGGTGTAATTACTTGTCTCTGCAGCACTTACAAGCCTCTCATAATATTTCTTCATAGTTTTTCCCCTAAAAGGTGAGCAGAGTGGCAACTCTGTTACTAGGAATATGGGATATGACAAATACAAAGAGAAGCAACAGCAAGTGCCATGTTACACTGCAGCCTCAAGTCTGGCCTTTGGGAAAATAACCCTTCAAGCAGGAGAGGGGCTGATCCCAGCCCCTTGTCCTCAGCTGTTCTTTATGGTAGCTCTGTGATGGTGGGTTTACATATGGTAAATCAAATGTTCACAAGGATTTTGCAAGAAGAGTAGCTTCAGGGTAAATTATACGTGTAAGATTTCAGCTTGGTTTCCCATGGTGAGATGTTTTGCATTCAACAAGCAGGGACATCCCTCTTTAGAGGAGGGGCAGTTTGCAGAGAGCGAGTACTAACTCACCAGGGCCTTTCACAAGAGGCAGCTCTAGTGGATCATTTTTATAGTTGCCCAACCTTTGTGTTCAGCACCATGATAACAAACAATTCAATTTGAGCACCAAGACACAGCAGGCTGATTTTACAGTTTCCAAGCCCAATGCGGTCTCAAACATGCAGTCTCTGGTTTCCATTCTGAACACAGTGTGCTCTCCCTGCAGGTCTGAGTGCAGTAACTGTGAGGTCGGGGAGCACTGTGGAGTGATAATGCACGGCAACGCTGCCACGTTCTGTGAGCCATACGGTCCCAGAGAACTGGTAAGTGAAGGCTGCCTCGTCGGCTGGGGCCGAACCCTGTCAGCTGCAGAGATGTTGGTGTGCTTTGAAAGTTCAGTTTTTAGCAGAGAGGCTATTGAGCAAGGTGGTAAGGCCATAGAATGCACCCAAGAACATCCCAGTGTTTTAAATGGTAGATGCTAACCAAAGGTTATTGCAGTAGCTTGCAAGGGACAGTCTCTTGATCCAGCACATATCCAAGTCATTTAAAGTATCTCTGAAATACTGAAAAGTCAAGGACATAGAACTGTATTGTCAAACTGGCATCATTCTCTTTTTATATCCAACAATTAAATAGAGACAGGGTTCATTTCTCTTTTATTATTTTATTAGTCTTGTCCCATTTTTTCTCGTCCCTGTTGACAAACGTTAATTTGGTTGTAAAACATCACTTGTGAACAATGCATCCTACAGACTTAAATGAAGCCTGGAGCAAGCACCTGCCAGTCTCACAGAAGTGTATGTAACAGATTGAGTCATGATGAATGGGACAGAATTAATTTTGCTGGGGAGTAGTTTGGTCATAAAATTGCTGTAAGAAACAACATGGTACAATTTGCATTAACTTGGGGTCATCTGGGTGTGGAAAATGAATTGCAAAACATAAACTAAAGCCCACATGCTGATGCTGGGCAGCTAGCTGCAAAAATGTACATAAAAGGATAATTCTGGAAAGAACAGAAAAATTAAAAGGCCAGATCAAAGCCCATGTAATTCAAAATTAATTTTCATGTTTTCAACAGTCTTCTGAATGGAGGGAGAGGCTGATTAGAGCTATTTGAAGAGCAAACGTGGAAGAGAGCCATAAAACAAAAGTGGTTTTGGCCAGGCATCTTCCCTTCATTTCAGACACTGACAAGTCTTTTCACAGGGTTAATTTTACATCCTTAACTGGGACCAGAATTACACAAATGCAATGTAGATATTGCTGATGCGGTGCATAAAAGTAATAAACACATGTAAAACTAATTTAGAGATTTTACAGATAAAAGAGAATTTCTCTCGCAGCAAGCTCCAGCCAGGGAATCCTGTCAGGGATGTTAAATGGCCTCTCTGCTGCTTTGCATCCTGTTTGAATAGGCTAGGCTTTGCTAACTGCCTTGAGGAGGCGTGCATTCATTTATGTCCTGTGCAAAAGAGAAGTCACACCACTAGGATGTTTTTCTGTTTTTTACATTCATCTTTAGTTGTAGTACTGAGCACAGGTAACACTACTTGGAAAAAAATCTGTATATGACATTTAACAAACCCAGGGTCCCAGATCTGAGGGTTTGGAACTATCATTCATTAACTGTCTTCTCACTGCTGATAAGCAATTTAGACTATCCTTAGTAATCAGGAACTGGCTTCAAAATCCAGTCTTGGACTGTATTTTTCACATTGCTGTGTGGTAAAGCAGCACTCCTGTGGCATCAGAAATTTGGAAAAAAATTCGTTATGGTACCAAAGTGGTGTGATTAAATAATCAGCTGAAAAAATTGTCATGCTTATAAGCAGTTACCAGCCTAAAAATGAAAGTATCTATAAATATTATGGCAGTGTTGCAGAAAAATCAAATTCTTCTGCAGGAACATGCTAATGGCTTAACATTATGGATGAGCACAAGACAGTGATCAGGCCAGAGGTGTGATCTAGTTTTATTTTTGAGTATGGACATACATGTATATGCCTATTGTCTTAGAACCAACCTGTTTCTCATTTGTAGCTGTTTTGGCAATTTCACGTATCTCTTTCTGTCACAAATTTTAAAACCCGTTTCATAGCTCCATGATTTTCATTAATCCTATTCTGTCCCTGCTTAAAATTGATCATGAAATCTCTGTTCCTGCTAATAGCTCCTAGTACGTGAATTGCTGCTTTAAAATACTTAGTCAAGAAGAGTTAAATTTGCAAAATATATTATATCAACAGCTCTAACAGCTGCTGGTTTGCTTCCTTGACCTCCTCCTTTTCTTCTGATTTCCAATAGCCACCTGTTACTCCAGGCAGAGGGTTTTTAATACCAACTGTCTCTGTCTGTTGGTGAGAATTTGTAGCTGGCAAATTCATGGAAAGGTATATAGCATCAGAGACGTTGCAAGCAAAGGAAAATATCTACTAAAAGCCCCCTACCATTCTCTCTGCAGTGTTTGAAATAAGCAGTCCTATGCAGAATTTTGCAAAAAGTTTTTAGTAAGTCTATTGCTTTTTTCTGAAGCATTGCTGAAATTAATCACAACACAGTCTAAGTCTACATGAATGCCTCTTTTGTGATGACAGATATGTTTAATTTCTTGGTGATGTGAGCTACTGAACCTCAATAAAGGTTTTGTTTTCAAATTATAACTTGCACAACATAATTAATTGAAAGAAAACTAATATAATAGGCGCTCTTAAATCAGAAAGCAATTTATTATTTGGCATGATAAGTGTGATACCTAATACTGAATCAATCCTGACAGAATTACTTAAATGGGAATGTGACTGTATTTTTAAGGGATTATGTAAATGCAGCTTCCCTATTCTTGTTTAAAAACTAAAATTACCTGTTAGGACATATAGTCTTTTTATTAGCTAATCTTCAATGCATTTCAGTGAAGATCCCACTCCTTAATATTTATAAGAAATTCTTTTGTGTATGTAATATGTATGTAGAAAAGAAACAAAACACACCAAAACCTCATGCCAACTCCCACAGCTCTCCATCCATTATTTTCAAAGGCATCATTTAATGAATACCTCAACTAGGTGTGCACTGGCACTGGAAGGAGTCCAGTCCCTTTTGCTCTTCTGCATCACCACCGTAGCATGCCTTGCTTGTTAAGTAGAAGTATTGTTAAATCCAACTTTCAAAATAGATTGAAAAGAATTAGGTGTCCTTCACAACACACTAGGGCTTTTTATTTTATAGCATTTTTAGGAGAACCATTCTAATTTGAACTACTGAAATATCGAGGCGTTCGAAGAAGGGAGAAAGAGAGGCCTCAAAAGAGGGTGGTGTGCTGAGTACAGGGTGAGCTGTTGGTGTTTTCTGTCTCTTTCTAGGTCTTGGCTGGATGTCAGCAGTGGGTAGATGCTGCTACCATATTTCACTGTACATACCATATAGTATCACCAAGGTTTTTTGTTTCCTTTGATGTGTAAGATTTAGGTTCTGTTTTTTCCTCCTTATATTTCATTATTTTAGGTTTACTTGATGTTATTTTTATTATTTAATTTTTTATGATCAATTTTAGTCCTTGTTCTGTGCTGAGAAAAGTGAGAACCATTCCATATATACAGATTTACATTAAGCTGACCATAAACCACAGGGTTCATTTTTTCAATCTTTTGAACAGTGAGCAAACGCCGGTGTTGCACATAAATGTGCTTTTTTTTGTAGACATTAGTATAGTGGAAAAAAATTCTGGCTTTGACATATGATGAGATTTCAATAATCAAAATGACATAACAAAAATGTCCATGATCACTCAACCTGAAAGGGCTGGTGATTAACCGTCCTATGCACTGGAGATGTGGGTGTCTAGAGATTTTCTATGCTTTCAAATAAAAACAAGTGATGAATGTATTCTTTTGCTGATCTAACAAAACTATTTGCTTCTTTTCCCATAGACCACCACTGGCCTTAACACAACTACTGCATCCATCCTCCAATTTTCTCTCGGTAAGTTTAGATTACTCTTCCATCCGAGAAAGTGCAAAAAGTAATTTCTGCAAAGGAAAATGACCCTAAAGTTTAGGGTTACCTTTCTGGTTGATGTTACACTCAACATCAGGGATTAAAAAAATCTTTTAAAAACTGCAGTGTGTTTATTCATCTCCTGATATGGACATAGTCTTTTAAATTTTGGAAATGAAGAACTCCAGTGGATACTCTGATGAGCCATGTTTGAGTTTTGGTTTTTTCCCTATTTTATAACCTGATATTTAACACAATAATTTCTTGCTCTTTCTCTGAAGTGTGATTATTGTTTCTAAAAAAAAGGAAAGGTTTTAACATTAACCCCCGTGATATATTCCAAATTACACCTAAGTAGTGCTGTTTTTAACACATTTGTACAAAGAGCCTAGGTAGGGCAGATGAAGACTAAATGCTATTAAGTCCGTATTATCAACAGCGTGGTTATATGCTGTATTACTTAGAATACTGTGAGTTATTGCTCATTTCACTGTGCAGTTGTGGCTATAAATTATGGTAGAGGCTGTGGTTTGGTCTGAGGACAAATTTGGAACACATCTAATTTATTAACTCATATCTCAATGTTCAAAATATGAAGGAAAAATGTTCTTTTCATATAAATGGTTCAATAAAAAAGCAAGCAGGAAATGTAACCTGCTTCCTCTGTGGACCCCTGGATATGTATTTCCAAATTATGATTTCTTATTTTTAAAAAAGTAATTCTCCAGAAGTATCTCAAGAGATGTGTGATTAAACTATGGGAATCTCAGTTGAAAATAAGAACAATCATGTAGCCTGGCAAACAGCTTGGTTTTTTTAATGGATTGGAAATCAAAATCCTAGAAGGCTCAGAAATACATAATTTAAATTTGCTTTTTACCTGAAGTTGTTCATTGGGGTATTTGAAGTCATCAGTACCTGCAACTGACTGCAATGTTAATACATCTAAGGACTGGTATCTATCCTTTTATTTTGAATTACTGGTTTTAAAAAGCCAGAAAAATGTATCCAATCCTCAACTGAATTATTGCGTAAATATTGACTGCCTCAGATGAAAACCAGCCTTGCTGCCCTGCAGTTTCATTCAGAGAGTGGAAGGGTAGCAGCTCACTTGGTCCACTGGGATGTGTTGCTCACTGGCAGAAGCACAAGGAGATGTGACTTCTATAAAGCTGCAAGTTTGCAATGATGGAGGAATTTCACTTTTCATGAAAATTTACAGAAATCTTAGGATTATTTTTGCAGTGACCTTGGGTGGTTAACAGCAGGGTAAGGTGAATGGGTTGGTAGGTGTATGTTTGCTGTCACAGCCCAGCACCTGATGTCTGCTGCAGGTGAACTGCAGAAAGGTGCAGGCTCTCAGAAGTTTCAAAATGAGACTTTATATTTCACTAGGAGCATTTGTGCCTATCAGATGGGAAAGGTCATATAAAAAAGGGGTAAGAAAAGGCTGAGCAGGAAATACTCTACATGACAGGATTGTCACAAATACATCTTAAGAATACCTGAACCCGTACCAGTAGGAACCAGTAAAATCCTCAGTATGATGGAGCAGGAGAGGGGTGGATGCACATCCAAGTAAATCAAATTTCAGTCTCCAGTTGAAAATGTATCATATTTCCCAGTATGCCTGTGTTGAGTTTGAAATACAATGCAGATTGGTTTTGTAACTGATAGAAGCCAGCATGAGCCCGGGGACTGCTGCTGAGCTCAGCACTACTTGGCTTTAGAATCCAGTTTCCAGCTTATTCCCAAATGTCCGATTTAATCATAACCCTTTTTGGGGATTGATCCAAGGGAATTGCCTTTTTTTTAAAGAATGTTTACCACTTTCTATCAACCATGGAATAGCTTAAGCTGTAGCCTTTTGGGGGTATCTTTATGTTAAATTTGTCACATAGCTTTGGCCTCATTAAAGAACACACCCTTTAATTTCTCTTGCCACTAATTATCAGATGGAATTTCGTATTTGCAGGTATATAGGCGGTAGGGAAGTAGGAAATGAAGGCAAAAAAAGAAAAGATTCTGGTTTCACCATAAATTCCAGATCCTTTTAAACTCTGTGGCCAGGAAGGGTGACAGACTAGTGAATTTTTCATTAGTTGATATTCTGTGTGGTTTCCTTCATGTATCACATATTTGGTAGTTTTGCTCTTTAAAGGCCAAGGCATTTGAAAAGGTGCACATCAGAAGAAGGCTTAATTGGGATGAAAATGTAATTAGTAAGGCTTTTTCAGCACACAGGACAACATTAATGTGCAGTATAGTTTCTGAATGAGAGGAACTCGTCTGTCATGGAGCATCCACTCAGAGCTGGTCCCGAGCTGCGGTGATATTTACATTCATGCACTCTGTGCCCAAGTGTGCAGAAAATTTTGGTTATTAAAAATGTCTTAATCATCCATCACTACATTTCTCCAAGACCTAACACTGACATTTCTAGCAGTTTCCTTAATGTTCAGTGGGATTGTTAACTGAGATATTTAAAGCAATGTCTTTGGGCTCTCTCAGGCCAGAACATTTGATTCAACAGCTTGGGTTTTGCAGGATATTGCATAAAAGCCTCTGGACTTAGCTGCCTGTTAGCCTGATTCATTAGACACAATGTTAGTCTGATTCATTAGCTAAAATATTCTCTATTTCTCACTCCAAATCTGGGCCTTTTCCCCTCAGCTACGTCCCTGGGCTTCCCCGGGGTTGAACATGATCTGTCATTCACATGAGCCACTGTGGTGAAAGGTGACTCATAGGACTGAGAGATTAGCAAGGGAGCTAAACACAGGAAGAAAGAGACAAAATCCCATGGGGAGAGGAGGAAAGGCTTTGAGGGAGCAATGCCAAGGTGTGAGGTGTGCAAGTTGTTGTGCTTATGCTTGTTCCTTGGGTGTTCTCCTCAGCTTGTGCTCTGGAAACAGTGGTGTGTGGGGGCTGTGCAGGCTCTACATGGGCAGTTAGGCACTGGCAGGTGCTTCCCATCCCTCCTTCCTCTGCAGGGCCTCTGCTGGAGCTGAAGATGCTGTGATGAGCATCAACACTCAGCCTGGCCTCCAGGGCAGGTGCTCCTTGAAGCCATGTGTGTCATAACATGAAAATTGTTAATGGAAAACACTACCTTGAAAAACTTTGTTCCATAGCTCACTCCTTATGTTTTAATATTACTAGGTCATTTTTGGCTGTTTAACAGTATTTGAAAATGAGAATAATTTGATAAGGAAACCTCTCACTTTTCAGCTTTGTTATGAAAATTCTTTCACATTCCTCTGAAAACAGGACGACTTTGTCAGTATCATATAATGGATAAATAAATAATGTTTGTAAAGCACGATTCTACTTTAAAATTGCCTTCCCTTCAACTTTCACCCCATTGTCACAAAGATCCTCTGTCATTCCTAGAGAAAATTAGCAATTCTTCTTCCCCCTCTAATTTTCTAAAAAAATCTAACCTCTCTACTATTTTACATTAAACCAAAATTGGTTTATGGAGGAAGGGCGTTTTTTAATCTTCTGAGAAGGTTACACCTTCAAATATTACAAACCTTTGGCACTTCCGCTCTATTTCTTAAGGATCAAACCATTAGTCTTGCAAACAAAGAAATACACACAGGTTCAAAAGTGTTTTGTTTTATTTGGAGATAAAGCTTGGACTTGGACTCTCCCTTCCAAAATATTATTATAATGAACTTTTGCAAAATTTGGGTTCCCTAATCTACCAGGTTTTACTTTGAGTCAACCATTAATCCTTATTTTCAGTCCCCTTCAAAACGACCTTTGTATGGCAAGTATGTGACTTGCAGTATTTAAAAGTTGCTTTTAATCATAAACCATCTTTTCCTAATTGATTTTAGCTGAGTTATGGTCATTTCATATGTGTAATCTTGGCCTGTAAGCTCATCTTGATGAATGAAACCTCTTACAAGAATCTCAATATGATGCAAGATTATTTTTCCTACAATAAATAAAATAATAAAGCCTGTCCCTAAACTTCTGGTGGACCCTGAGAAGACCACTGAGCTGGCAAGGAACGGGCTGCTCTCTGAGAGCATTATTTGCTGTTAACATGAAAGACTTGAAGATGCATGAGCATCTTGAAGATGCAAAGCTGATCTTCAGTGCCTGAAGGCTGTCAGGCCTTGACACTGGAAAATCCTTAGGCATCTTTGCTGTATGGATCACATGCTCAGTGCCTGAGCTATTGCTAAAGAAAAGACTTGACATGAATCAAATTTAGCACATCAACCTTCAGTAAAAACAGTTTTCAGTGAGGTTTTAGTAGCAGGATTTAATCTGTGAGAGTGCTTTGTGATTTGGCCAGATGGACTCTGTCCTGTCAGGAAAATCCCAGCAGATATTATCCAGAAGATGGGTCACTGATGTGATTTCCTCACTGGTCTGGAACCACAAGCAGTTAGGCCTTAGTTACAGATAAAGAATGGCCCTTTTTTCTGCTGCTTCTGGGGTAGAATAGAATAGAATAGAATAGAACCATTTCAGTTGGAAGGGACCTACAATGATCATCCACCCAACTATTTCAGGGCTGACCAAGAGTTACAGTTTGTTGTTAGCTTCTTTAACATCATCCAGTCACTTCTCTGACATGTATTGCTATTGTACCTTCCATTGTTCCACATTATTTTCTCTAAACCTCTATCAGATGACCAAGTTAATTGTTGATTACCACATTTGACAAGGATTCCATACAGGGTTCTGTCGCCCTGGTTTTTCTACTGTTCTGTGCTTTTACTTTTGTAGTAGAAGTTCTCATGCATTTTCTATAAACATAGCTCTTGTTTTTCTAACCAGCATAGAATGTTTTCTGAACTTCTGGATTGTTGTTCATTCCTTTCTCCAAGGCGGAGAAAGATGATAGACTGTGTTCCTATCCTGTAAAATTGCAGAGGTGTTAACCTCATCTACCAATGTGTGGTTGTTTTAAGAGAGGTATAAAAAGGTGAGAATAAAGGTGGGCAGGGTCCTTCGCTCTGCTCAGTGGTCCTGACCTGCTGTTTGAATCTGCGTGTTCGTGTCCAACACTGCGACATCTGGAAAAACACAGAACAGTAGAAAAACCAGGGCGACAGGGTTCCATATGTATTAAATTAATCTCCTACAATCACTAACAATACCTGCCAGCAGCTTATCAATCTCCCTTAATATCTTTCTAATGGAACACTATAGCAAGGATAAATGTGTGTATCTGTTGGTTTTAATATGGTTAAAATATTATTGAGAAATATTACTATTGGTATTCAACAATTCAGGACTTTTTGGTAAATCAGGGTGCAGAGATGTTGCTAGGGTGATCTTCATTCTTTAGTGCCCACTTTGTCCCTATTTTCTACCTTCCTCAAAAGGAAATAAAATGCCAAACTTTCTACTTTCACATGCATAAATATTTCATTGACAATCTTAGAGTATAATCACTTAAACCAGTAACAGATGTAATAATATCTCCAGTCTTGTTCAACACACTTTCCACTCTTGCAACTTTATTTTCTGGTTGAGTAATCACCCCTGCCTCCACTTCAAATTTCCTGAGCTTTGAAAATCCATCAGATCATCAGCTGTACTTAACTGCAGAGTAATTGTATTACCTGTGATGTCTTCACATTTATACGGTCATGTTTTTTAATAAGTGAGGTGTTTGTGCAGTGCACATACCAAAGACTTCCATGTGGCTTAATTTATTTATAGTTTATTTTTGATGCTGCTGATTTCACAGTCCTCTGTGATGGTAATTCAGAAAACTATTTAAAATATGCTATTGATTGCTTTAAATTAGCATATAAGTAAGGGTCACAGATTTGGATGCAGATCTTTGACATGATTCCAAGAGGATTTTCATGTCATGTCCTGCCTCATCCTAAGACATCAGGTTAGTGAATCATTAACCAACAGACTTTATTTCTCTTCCTGAACTACCAAGGTCACTAGGATCTATGTGAGAGCCGTTTTACTCAGAAAAATCTGTGACCTAATGGTCTTGGTGATGGTTTTTGAAGACAAAGCACAGATAGTGTTCATCACCTTTACAAAGTAAAATTTAATTTTTTTTTTAAGCTTATTTATTCCTTTCATTATTTGTAGTGGCAATTTGCCTTTGTTACCAGTGCAGTCTTGCGGAATTAAATTATAAAATTTATTTGCTCGTGTAGATAGTGGAAATACTGTTTTGCCTTGATGCATGCTCAATCTACAGATTTTTTTTTTCTTTTTTCTTTTTTTACTATTATATCATCATCATCATTAGAATTGTTGAATGTGCACTTTGGATTAGTCCTTACCTGACAGGATTCTGTGCTTCAGAACTCACATTTACTTCTCTATTTAGCTCAGCAAATAGAAGATCATGATGAACAAAAAATAATCTCACAAAAATAAATAGTGCAGCTGATTCACTGATTCCATGTGTTTCTGTGGAGGAAACAGCAGTCTCTCACTGCTAGAGCTGTCCCCTAGAGCAGCATCTGGAGGGCTCTGCAGAGATGTGCATGGGATGATGATCTCTTCTCCTTCCCAGTAGAAACATACCAATTCCGCTTTGGCTCAGCCATGTGAACAACAATGACTGCATTTGGCCCCTTGTAACAGTCTGAAGACGCTTATCATTTATGTTCTTATCATGTTTTAATTCCGTTCTGGTGGTAGCTGTTATACTGACAGTAGTGTTTTTATGCAGTTTATCCTCTGCTTGGATTCAGACCACTCAATAGAACAGGTCCAAACATGTTTTGCTAAATAGGTCTTAGCTTTGGCTGAAAGGAACTACTGCTGATCATTTTCTCTTAATTTCCAGTTTTGTTTAGTCAGTTTTACAATTAGCAGAAGATATTGGATGACTGACAAATGCTGTAATAGCATTTGTGAGATAGTCTCAGCAGAACTGGGTAGAGATGAGAAATTTCCTTCAGATTTGCTACAAAAATTCACTCACATGTCTCTAGAGAAATACCAAAGTGAAAAATAAATCCCTTCTGAATTTAGCATGGAGGAGCACTTGATCTTTTAAATTCATCACTATCTTGTTAGCTGAGCACAAAACAACCTCATGGAGGAAACTGTGGTGCTAAATGTTTTGGGCATGTTGAGCCCCACCTTCTTTGCTTTAGTCACCTGCATGGATGATTTCCTTCAGTCGCAAAAATTTCTCTTTCTCCTTCCAGGAAGCACCCGGTTTCCAGTGCAGGCATGGCACTGGAACACAGTAGTGTTGATAGTGGTACCAGCAGGGGAGGGCAGTTCTGGTGGCCACAGATTCACTGTTACTCGAGTTAGATTCTGTCCCTTCTAAGCAACAAGAGCACAGCATCAAAAATATCACCAAAAATATTTGAACCCTCAGGCTGTTTTGTCCTAGTTTCTTTCCTATACATTTGGGAAGAGCTTGAGAATTTAATATAACTCAATACCAAAATTGGTGTCATTCACCATTCTGCATTTCTTTTGCTTGTTTCATTTCCCATTTTCTTCCAATAAAACAATGTCACATTTTTTTGATTGGCTACCCAAATTGCCATCTGCTATTGTCTGACATGAAACCTACTGGGCTCTCTTTTATGGTGGAAAAGCCCTTTGTGCTGATGCATAGGTTATACATTACATCTAATGTGAAAGAGTAAGACAGGTGAGTAACATCATCAAGTACTCTTCACATAGCATGTGGAAATGTCAGATGGTGGTTATTGATTTTGCTGAGTTTTACAAGAGGGGCTGCCTAGGTAATACTTAGATTGAAACCAGGGTTTAAAGTTGATGCGGTATTTGAAAGACATTTTAATGGCCTTGGGGCAAAATGATTAGTGTTGTTTTGGCTAGCCCAAGGTTACAATGAAATATTGTCTTTATTACTTCTGTACCAGGGCTTCTCAGCCACTGTTGGGAATTAAAACATAAGCATTAAAGATTTACTACATGGAGAAAAGCAGAAAAGATAAAGAGCCTCGGGATTCAGATCCAGGGCAGGTGGCCGTGCCAGCACCTCACAGTCAAACGTGAGCCATTATGGAATTGGTCATTGGAAATAAAAAACACTGGATTACAGACAGGCTCATCTTAATCCTGCTCATATTATTGTATGAGGATAACACTTTTGTGTGATTAAAAAGATCCATTTTTGAATTAAACAACAAAGCATCTGTAGTTCCCGGGGGGGAAACTGAGAAGCCCCCAGCTCAGCAAAACAGCCCTAGCTCTTTCTCCAGTGGGTGAGGGATTGAAAAGTAAAAGCAGATAAAAATAGAAAAGCCCATCAGGAATTGCAAAAACCAATTTTTACCAAACTAATTATTATCTACCTGCATATACATTTAAAGGCAGGCAATCACATGGTTTCAGAAAAGAGAGACACCTCAGCTCAGAACTGGCTTGAGAAAATTTATTTCCCAGATTTTCTAAAGCAGCCAAGGAAAGGACTTCCATATCTGTATATTCAAGATATCTCCTTTTACACAGCAGTTGTTGGGACCAATATGTGTTTTCTACTGCCTCTCTAGAGTGGACTGGCTGTAGAGATCTAAATAAAACTTCATGTATTTTAATGCAGTATTTTAATATCCTTACCAGCACCTTATGGTGCTCATTTTCTTAATTAGAGACCTTCACAGCTGATCCAGGCTGCTGAACAGTTACACAAAGCATCTATTTACTGATATGTGTTAGTGTACTACTGAACTACTTTCAGATGGTATCATTTACATTTTGCCTAGCTTCATTGAAAGGTCGCCCTCTCCCTTAGAGGATCTCCACATAATCTGACATTAACTGTTTAATGGCAGTAATGTTGAAGTGTACAATGTGGGTGCACCAGTAGAAAATGCTTCCTGAACACAGGGGTTACTATTTTGTCAGACATCCAATACTTAGAGTTGTAAGCATTTTGGGAGCATTAATGATACTACTGTTTCAGTAGCTACAATTCCTGGGTGTCCATTTCATCCAGGTCTAAGTGAGTTTACTCACTTTGCCTTCAGCAAGGTGTTATATGATGTTGCTGCACTTAAGAACGTGGTTAAATTTAGCATCATGTAATTATTTATTTGGCAACAGACTTACTACCCAGGCATATACCTGCTGGCTGTATCTCAGAAAGAGACACTATAAATAGCTGATCAGCTTTACATCAGAATAAATTGGAAACTGGCATGAGGGAAATACAGCTTTCTGCTTGGCTTATTTTTCTCTCCTTAATGTTCTCAGCACAAAAAGCAATATGAATTGTGATCTGATCTTGTTCATTAGAAGAGAACAAATTTGTGTGAGCGCAGGAAGCACATCAGATCTCTGAATATAAATAGACTAAGAGGAAGTTGGACTAGATAAGTATTTCCTCAGTCTTCTCATCTAAAGGAAATTAGCTGCATTAATTCATAAAAAGTACATTTGCTCTTACTGGGAATCCTGGCAGGAGGTGGATGGGAAGGGATCAGTGGGTGATCACCTGCTCCATGCTCCCACCAGGATCACACCCTGGGCAAGGACAGCTTGCTCAGGGCCCCATCCTCCTAGGGTTTAGCCTCAGATTAACTTCTAGGACTTCATTTATGAAGTTCCTCTGATTTATTTTTATGAAATGTATTTACTAATTATTCTTCTCCTCATCTTTTGCAGTTTTACAGTGGAGGCTTTTAGCCTGCTCGTCAACCCTTTAATTTTATTTAGATGTAAATAACTACTCAGCATTTCCAAAAAGGAACAACAGCCTAAATCTGCCAGTGGAACAAAAGTTAGCTGCTCTCAGAAACCTGCAGAAAATGAATGGTTGAGACTTTGCATTACAAAATTTGAAATTCTTGCTAATGCTAAAGTAGATCTGACTTTTACGAAAGGCGAACACCACTGGCATTTTTTTCCCTAGTGTCAGGTATTTATTTCAGATTGTTTATCAAAGCACATACAAGAGGACAGACAGTCAAAATCCTTTTCCCACAAGGGAAAGAAAAGCAGCCAGCAATAAAAGTATTTGTTTCCATTAACAGATAGACTATGATTACAAAATAGAATGCAGTTCTTGCAGGTTTCAATTTGAATATTTTTTACACTCAAAATATCTCTTTGAATTTATTCTATAAACAGGGAAAAGCTGTTAAAAAACAGTCTAAAGATCTAAAAGCCATAATTAAAAATCACATTTGTAACTAAATTCAAAGTTATGACTTCAAAGAAAAATCAAAATGCTCGTGTGACCTTCTCTTGAGGAAGTTTTCAGAGGCAGAATGGAATGTACAGTGCATTGCGTATTTTTGTACCAGTGCTTCTGGTATATCCAGCAGTAAATATTCTATATTTCAAGTTGGTTAAAATAATCTCATTCTTGATCAAAAGCCAATATGAACATACACCTAAAAAAAATCAGAATCCATGGAGCATTCATTATACCAAACAGTATGATTCATTACTTTGGAAAAAACTATTCGCAAGCCAGCCAGATTTGACCAAGAGTAATTTATACTATCCAGTTTGGCTTAATTCAAGTGATATCAGCAAATTATAATCCTTAGCAAACACTAATCATTAGTCATCCCATTAACAAAATTAATAAAAGTAATCTTCTAGCATTAGGTAAAAGGGATTCTTCCCAGCACCCTTTAGTTTTCCAGACTGCATTCAGGACTCAATTTAAACCCTTCTGCACAGTTTTTGTGTGAATCTTTCTTGTGCAGTCCCCCATTAGACTCATTCTCCTTAAAGCCAGCATTAGATATCTCATCTGCTTATCCACGGAAGCACTCTCAGGAACTATCAAGAGGTTGTCAAGAGGCGGAGGATGTCACATTCCATAAGGGGCAAAATATTGCTTCCCTTGCAGATGGCACGCAGTTTTATCTCAGCAAAACACCAGCTTCTAATCAATGTTGTTAAGAAATCTTAGAGACCAACAGCTGTATGACTTGGGTTTCTGTAAATCTGACACAGTTGGAGGCAAAGCTGTAGTGAGAATTAATTTTGCCTGCCATTGTCAGCCTGGATACAAGTAACTGAATACCTGGATACAAACAGCTGATATGCGGTGCCTTCATAACATCTCTCCTGAAATACTATGCTCTTAGTCCTGCTACCTACATGACATTTAAAAAATAAGGTAGGTAAAACATTCACCAGTACTTTAGATGGCCTTGGAGGTAACCAAAATCATCTTAACAAGACCTAAAATTTTAAAGGACAAAAACCATGAGTGTTTCAGTTGGATATGCTGAGAGTGGTCAGTGCTAGTCAGGTCCTGGCTACGGGTCACCAGTCCTGTGAAACAAGCGGGAAAGCAATTGAGAAACATACTTTTGTTTCACTTTTCCATTCTTTCCTGTTAAACTAAGCAGAATTAACAAAGCAGCTGTCAGATGTTTAGCAATCCCATACTCTGCCAGTCAAAACCCTCTTCTATTAGCATCGGTGCCTGGACTCAACTTTGAGAAAATTCTGTTTTATTGAAATTTGGCTTGGGAAAAAATCCAAATGTGTAAAGCACCAGCCAAATAAATTAGTGTTTCAGAATATTCAGTATATGAAAATGGCTGGGTTTTATAACTGAAGCTGCTCATAATTTTTGATAACAGACAAAATTGCTGTCTGAGCTTCAAATGTATCATTTAAAATTAAATTCATGAAGGTTGTCTCTACTCTAGCTTTTCTCTGAAAGTTTTGGAAATCTATGAACATCAGATGAAAGTCTATCAGGAGGAGTACAATAACTCCAAAGGAAAAAAATACTTTTTTCCTGAAACACAAGGACAAGCTTGCCTTGTATATATGTAAAGAAAAATTCTGGCTGTTCTTGATTAGAGGACGGTTTGGGGTCCCCCCTGCTCCCAAGAGATAATTACACATGAAAGCCCTTAATACTGAAAGTATAATCCTAACTCTTAGTCAGATTTATCTAGCAATAACCTTACCGAGGCATCAAGTTTGCTGTGACATTCTCATCTTAAGAAATAAACAGCATTTTTTCTCTAATGCAGTAGCTTACTAACACACTTGTTTACAGTAATCATTGTGCAGATTTTGCTACCCATTTTCAGGGCTAATTCAAGTCCTGGGCTTTCCTGATTGAAAGCAAACCAAATCTATCTCCTTCAAAAGGTTTTATGTACGACTTTTCCTTCAGAGGACAGGAAGGTGTGAAGATTTATGGCATGACATCCTCCCCTGCTTCTCTGCTTGGAGCTGACAAACTGTTTATTACCGTCTCTGGGAGCAGTGAGAAGGACACCTCCCTCCGGAGCTTCATTCCTGAGATGTTACTACTTGAGTTCTGATCACCTATTTGTGGAATGTCAGAATATACCTTTGCTGGTCGAGATAAACATCCAAAAAGCAGATTTCCATTTTAAATAATCCTAGTTTAGGATTACTGAAATAACAGTGATATGGACTAACAGCCATAGTATTAAGTAATAGTAATATTGAAAGTAATATTGAAAATTATATGGAAAGGCAGTGATTCACAAGACTATCTCAGTAAACCCTGTCCTGCAGTGCATTTGCATATATCACCATCCTCCCTTTTCTCAGGAAGAAATTCTTAATGTAAACTAGGATGTATATTAGTTTTGTGAAAGATTCAAGTACCAGATACATCCTTTTTAATTTTTTTAATTGTCAGTTTGAGTTTTGCAGAATTAGATAGGTACATGAAAAATAATCCTTCTATCTTATGATTTTGAGTCAAGAACATACATAAAGAGGGTTTAAACACTGATAAAAAACACATTTGTCATTACAGCCAGTAATTGCTACTTGAGGACTTTCCCAAACTAACTTTAATCTTAATACAACCCACTCTGCTTATTAAAATAATAATAAAACCCAGCATTTGTCTCCCCTCTTTTTATTGTCTCCACTGCTCTTTTTCCAGTCTCACAAGTGAAATACCACATCTACCTTGCAAAGCCCTTTCTGAGTGGCCCCATTTCTTTTAAGCAACAACTTTGATCTTCATTGCATCGTTGAGGGTGTTCAGATCTAACAGACAACATTTTTCATGTTGATTGTATGGCAAATCTGGCATTCTCTCCTTTTTAAGCAGCATATTTGGACTTAGCTTTGTTTAAGAGCACTGTACCAAAATTTGATTGTAGCACTAACTGGAATGGTACTTGTTATAAAGTCCATATTGCTGGTTATTTTTACTGTTTATGTTCTTTTAATTTCTGTCTGACATAAAACTCAGTATGTTGCTGTTTTACCTCACAGCCTCTGACTGGCCAAAGAGGTCAAACTGGCTGCAGTTTCCTGGTTTTTGAACTGAATTCTTCTAAAATGAAATGAACAAGTGTGATTAAGGGTTGGAACTCCTAAATTCCACAGAAGTAGCAACCGACAGCAGATGTCACTCAGTAAAGCAGACCATCTCAGCAGATGGGCAAATATGAAACGCAAAGGCTTTTCCTGACATCATTTGGTTTTGATATGATAGAAATAAAATGCCTTGTCAGTAAAATATAACCAGACAGTTGCTTTGTAGTCGTTTTGGATACATAGTTGGTAATTCAAAGTCCTGCTGCCTTTGCAATATTAATTATTCTGTGCCTTTTTACAGCAAGAATACGTGTCAGACCAGCTGAACATAACGCATGCAGCTGTAGTGGCTCGGAAGTATCTGTTGCTCTATTTGCAATTTAACATTAGTGAAAGATAGAGGAAAGCAACTTTGTGGATCATTTCCAGGAATCTAGTTGGTCTATCAGACAAAATTATAGAGACGGGACTTCATCTCATGTTTTGGAGTGGTTTTCCCCCTGTAGAGGTATGAGATGTGTGTCTCAGAGCAGAAAAGCAGTTCTGTAGGGCTGAGAGCTGCGGATGTGAACTGCCTCGAGGGAGCTGGAGCTGCAAGCACTGTGCTTAATGGCATATGTTCCCATTAAAATGTGTAAGTTGTTCTCTTGTACAAGTGGTTAACACCTTTTTAATCAGGCCATTTATTTCATTTACAAAAATAAGCACCCCGGGTTGGAAAATGATAGCATTTTATTGTCAGCAATGTGTATATACACTTATACATGTATTAAAATATGTATTTAGACAACTTCCAGTGTGATTGAATGTATCTGAGACACACATAAATATAACACACTACTTGTGGCACATATAATACGTACTTGTACTGTGAGCAAAGCTGTGGTACTCGCTCAGTAGTATCCTGATGCCATCAGAGGTGCTGTTTAATTGAGAGCTGCTTCTCTTAAACATGGAAAGGACATGATGTCTGCTGCTTTGAATCTCACACGCTTGTGAAATTTTGATCTTTGGAGCACAGGCTAGGTTGCGTCTGTTTCACTGAGCATCGAATTTTCTGAGATGGATGAATTATCTGGTGTCTGAGGAAAAATAGTATTTTTAGTGTGTTTAATTACCACTTAGGTTGTTTATCATGTTTTCTAGGGCGAATTTCTCAGTCCTGTTTTTGTGTTATTTTGTCTGCCCCATGTATTAATTGTTAAGCTCATCTTTTGTGACAACACCCAGAAGGCACCCTTTTATAAATCAAAAGTAAATATATTACCCTACCTTGCAGGGGTGCCATAAGGCTTAATTAGTTGATTTTTGTAAAGTGTTCTGAGATTCCCAGATCAGCATCAAGTGTTTGTTATTAATTATAGGATCTAGGGAGTATAGTGGATGATTTCTTAATTTAATTTTCTTCAGGCAACCTTAAAATAACTAATTTTGTATCATCTTTGTTCTTTTAAATTCCTAAAGCACATTTGCTCTTGGCTCAAGTAATTCTGTGTATATTCTCCTCTCACTTACTGTATTTTTATTTCTAGACTTTTTAAATTTTATACAGTAATATGAAAAACAGTCTTTTACTGTTTTCCCTGTGAATTCTGCTAATGTGGATTGTTTTCTAATAAGAAGGTTTTGTTTAAACATTAAATGGTGGGTTTTTTCCTGCAGTTGGGGGTGTTAAGTAATTTACTTGGCTTCCCCTGGGAAATTTGCAGAGATTACATGGCACTGCTGTGATTTATCATTTCTACTTTATTTCTGACTCATAAAGCATGCATTATTTTGTGTTTACCTTCAGCAACAGATCACAGGAAATTTCATCATCAATCAAAGCACTTTAAAATGGGGAGAAGTGATGAGGTGACAAAGGCATGGTCAGCAACTGTGGTTATTGGAGAATCATTTATGCTTCATTATGTCGTAACACTTCTCATTTTATTGTTTTCCCAGGATCGGGTTCATGTCGCTTTAGTTACTCAGATCCCAGCATCACAGTGTCCTACAGTAAGAACAGTTCTGCAGATTGGACTCAGCTGGAGAAAATTAGGTTTGTTACAGCTTTTTAATCATTTTCATGTTTTCCAGCTGAGCAGGTGGTGTTTAAACCTGGCTCTTTTGAAACTTGTTTTATTTGTTAGCTTTTCAGTTCTCCTTGTTCATACAAAAGATGAGGGGTGAAATTCTTGGCTAATTGCAGAACTGCCACTAGGTTTGGTAAATCACAAATTCATCGGTTGAATATGTGGGAAGTGAAGAAGAGAATCACTTCACACTTAAAATGCAACTCCAAAAACCAGCAGGTTCACGTGCCTGAAAAAACAAAACTTTGATGACTTTTTTGCATTTCAGCACCATCTTTAATGTCAGCAATGGCCATATTTTATAATACTGCAAGTATCTACTTTGGTAGATTAAAATGTTCAATAAAAACATTTTATAGTTTGATATGAACACTTGGCTCTTAATGCTCTTGTAATAACAAGATTATGGTGAATAGTGCCATGCTTTTAAACCAACTGGTGTACATGAAAATGCAAAGGATTATGAATGGAAAATTTAAATCTTTTTATTCCAATATCCACATCTTTAAAGAGAGAGTCAGTGACAGAGATGGATTTTTCTAAGAGAGCATATTTTATTCAGTAATAATAGGAAAGGCATTTTGTGCAACAGCATATAAACATAATTATACAACTAGGGAAGAAAAATTGTTATTTATATGTAATGTACTCACAGCATCTTCCTGCCTTCCTGCATTATCCCAGTGTCAGTGCTATACAAGTGACTTGCTTCAGCCTATTTTGAGTCCATTGAGGCAATTTGCAGAGCAAAAGGCTCCTTAATTTCTGATGAATAAGCAAAACTCGAGCTGCAAGGTTGTGTATTTCAGTATCTCATCCTCCAGCTCCTTGGGGGAGTGGGACTACAATTTCATTGAAAAAAGTATAAATCATGTTCAATTTTAGTAAAACAATTGGTGCTAATTCTTATCTCAGAAAAATATAAAGCAAGAGTAATTCACTGCAGGCACGGAAGTTGCCTCAGAGCAACCGCACAATACATTCTATTTTCTCACATTGATGCAAAATTACACACCTAGTCCATAACATCAGTTTCAGTTGCTCTCATAGCTCTGCAAGCCATGAAACTCAAGAGTTGTGAGGATGCAAACACAAGCCCTTGAGACCAAATTTTTTTCAAGTTAATGTGCATGCAGTTTGACCTCTCTTTCCTAAAATTTGATGCTGGAGCCAGCAGTAGAAAATAGGTCAATAGAGCAATGTCGTGCGAAGTGGAGAGGATGAATTATGGAAGGATGCTCGTTTATCCTGTGGTCCGTATGAATTGTAGTGTTTATTCGAATGTGCATCAGCGACTTTCACAGCACTACATGCAGCTCCAGGGAATGGTGGGAGAACTGGGGAGAGATGGGACAGGAGGGCAGCTGTGAAGGAAGGTGTTGTGTCATGTCAGTGGGATTTCAGCTCTGGACTCCTGGGAGGGAGGGCAGAGATCTCTCGGGGAAGGCGGGTGCTGTGTGTGGGCTCCGGGAAAAGCGAGGACAACGCCTCAGAGCAGCACCGCACCGGAGGGTGACAGACACAACGTTTAGCAAGTCCAGGGCCGTTTGTGGGGGCAGATTCTGGGTGTGAATATGGGACAAAGGCAGTTGCTTTTTGGTATTTTGCTTTGCTTTCAAAAGAGAAGTTCCTCTATTTTCTGCTATAAAAGGAAGCTATTGGCACCCTTTTTCCCTAAAAGCTCCGGATTGTCTCTGACAAACTGTTCGCCATTCAAAGCATTACTACCAAGGCAGATAAAACATTTGAGTACCTGACATCTTGCAAACCTCAGTTTTGTAACTCCTTGCAGCCTGAGGTTTGAATGTAGCTAATTCACTTGTTGGGTGGTTATTGACGTTTAGTCCCACCCAGCAGCCCCACACAGGTGCTCATTCACTCCCCCACCAGCTGGACTGGAGAGAGAACTGGAATAGTAAAAGCCACGAGAACTCGTGGGTTGAGATAAAGACAGTTTAATAGGGAAAGCAAAAGCTATGCATTCCCATGGGCAGGCAGGAGTTCAGCTGTATCCAGGAGAGCAGAGCCCCATCACATGTGATGGTGACTTGGGTAGACAAACACCATCACTCCAAACATCCCCCCTTCCTCCTTCTTCCCCCACTTTTTATACTGAGCATGGTGTCGCATGGTCTGGAGTATCCCTTTGGTCAGCTGGGGTCACCTCCTCCCAGCCTCCCATGCATCCTCAACTTCTTTGGAGTGAACCTCAGTCCTTTCACAGCTCTAAGGACAGCTTTCTGAAGAGCTCAAGGCCCTAATCATTACCTAACAGTAATACTCCAGGTCTGACTCTTCACCCCTAATTTTCTATTTTCAGCAGCAAGAGAGAGGACAAATGGATTGTTTCTTCTGTGTTGTTCTTGAAGCAGAACATGGAAAGAAAGACAAGCTGGCCCTCCCCAACCACAGAATTATCCTGACAGCAGGGGTGTGGGACTGGAAGGACATGTTTGTCAGAGAAAATTCCCAGCTTTTCTCTCCAACTATTCTGCTCCATCCAAATCTTCAAGGGACTGAGTCATCAGAAGACAGCAGATTCTTTTGATGAAGCAAAAATCACATTTTGTGAGACCTGTTTTTGTAATTAGCTTCCTTAACATTTCCTTGTGACCATACTTGCAAAATACCTGACAATACCCAGTCACCATCTGTGACCAGCATGAGCATGGACGTGGTCCTGCTCTGTCTTCCTGCTCTCCAAACCTCTGCACTGATCTGTTGTTTATTGCCTTAGCTTGCACTCTCTTTGAAGTGGGACTGCCTGTTTGGGCTGGATGTGCACTGCCTGGCACAGTGGGACTCTGCCTCAGGGCAGGTATTTTCTCATCTCCATAGAAGCTTTATCAGCATACAAGGGATGACAGCACAACCGTGTCACACCTAGTAAATGTGTTAATTGAGGGAAAAGTGTTCCTGACTATGACTTAAAATTGGTCTAATTCCCTATCATTGTTTTTCAGTGCCCCTTCCAACATCAGCACAATCATCCACATCTTGTACCTTCCTGAAGATGCTAAAGGGGAGAACATCCATTTTCAGTGGAAACAGGATTATGTTCCTGCTGGTGATGTGTATGAAGCCTGTTGGGCATTGGACAACATCCTGATCATAAATGCTGCTCACAGAAAAGTTATGTTAGAAGATAATCTGGATCCTGTGGATACTGGCAACTGGCTTTTCTTTCCTGGGGCCACAGTTAAGGTTAGTCTGATTTTCCATGGCTTAATGTTATTATTATTCTTGTAGGTAGAAGAACAGAGTAACATCTAACCAAACTGTGATCACAAGGGTGTTCAGGCAACTCCATCTGCTTCTAGCATTGGGCTCTTTTTAGCTTTGTTTTTTACCCTTTCGCTGTCCCATTGGGGCTCTCTAAAACAGTGCAACTTTTCTGCCATGACCAAAACCAAAAGTCAGTTTATACGTCATGTCAAAGATCATGTAACAGAAAATGGAAAACAGCTTCCTTTTAGCAAAACAGTGCAATATTTTCAAAACAAATTCAAGTCTTTCTGTTAGATATTTTAAATATCTGATTTTTAACTTGATGTTGTTCAGCTACAACTACTCACTTTACAAATTATCACCAAAAAATAAAGTTTCCCACTTTTTCTGTCTATGAATATCCCATCTCCAATGCAGCATGCATTCAGGTAGTGGCTGCTCCTTAAGATTCTCTTTTTTGGTATAATCCTGTTTTAGTATGTGAGAAGATACAGCAAGACCAAGATCCGTTCTACCTTGAGAAAAACTCTAAGTAGACCAACAAGATCTCTGTGCACAGTGTACCTTCACACGCAGAGTTGTTCAATATTTGGAAAACAGCTGGATTCTTGCTGTCTGTGTTTCCAAGCAGCAAGAAGTTCAACAGCTGATGACTTTCTGGTTTCATCCTATTTTCATTCACAAAAGCAGTTTTGATGTCAGGGTACATTTATGATGCTGTTAATTATTTTGGCAATTGCACAGGAAACAGATGTTGAATACTGAGGGCAGTAAGAGGTTGGTTTTGGCCTCATCCTTTTCCCACAGAACCTGATACAAACGGCTTCAAGTTAATAGTTTTAGAAATAAATATTCCCACTAATGTAAGTCTCAGAGTACCATCTTATTGACTCTATCTTTTACTTCAGCAAGGTCATTTAAACAATATTGGCAAAGCTTTTACATGAGATTTTAGAATCAAAAAATGTCCTGCGTATTTAATGAATATTATGTGGTCGGTTCACACGTGTTGTTTTGTCAGTCTTATGTCTGGATTTTGAAATCCAGCCCACATATGTGAAAGTGTGAAAGTAAAGCAAGGATTAATGTACCACAGGCACAGTTGCTTTTTCTCAGTTGACCAAGCCTAAACACTGCTTGCTCTTTCTGAAATATGTATAAAAAACATCTAAACTTTAGCAAATAAACCTCTTCTTTTGTTGCTGTTCATGATTTTTTTTGGTTGGTTGTGGAGGTTATTTTGGGGTTTGTTTAGGTAAACTCAGCCACTTTGTGCCAATACACAACTAGGCTTTTATGAATGACAAAGGACCTAAACATGGACATCACTGAACACTGAGCTTTTCTGGACAGAAATCCCATCGAGTTCAAGCCTTATATGTGACACGAGTGAAGTTTCACCAACCTGCCATTCCTCCAGGCTTGTCTTCTGTTTTAGGTGTAAGTGAAATGTGCAAATGCCTGTTTCCAGCTGACATCTAACTGTGTGTAGCACCTACACCAGGCTGAAGCTGTGTGTAAGACTGTGGTATAGGCACACTGGATTAAGGCTGTGTGTGAGGCAGGGCTTTTATTCTTCATGGGACCCTGCAGCGTGTCCATGTTGTCGCCAGAGCACTCCTTTACTCATTTCATTTTTAAGCCTCTTGCTGCAGTCTTCCTCAGATTTTCAGGAACAATCTTGCCAAATATAATTTGAACAGATTTTGGAATGTGAATTTCATGTTATGTCAAAAGTAAGACTATAAATTGGGTCAAGATTTACATCAGATCAGCATAAAACCTGTCGTAGCATTCTAACACCAAGAACAATTTTTTGACAATTTTTTTAGCTTTTCATGTTTGGAATGTCATATAAAAATTTACAAAATCTTTTATCATTTTCTTTAAAACACTTAGCTCTAATCTCAGTTCATCACAAACATGATATTTTGTATAAGTAGAAAGGTAAGAATCCTTGTAGATTGTGCTAATGACATTAACTATGACATAGGGGAAGGCTTTAGGAGATTCCTCTATCACAGCCGAAGTCATTGTCCTGCAGAATAATGTTTGAGAAACCCTAACAGTGTTACAGGGATAGCTTCCATCACAGATAATTCTAGTTCCCTTTTTTCTACAAGTCTTTTTGCTTCCCAGACATCAAGTACTTGCTAAATAGTCCTGATCTTCGTCCACAAAATCTGTATAGCAATTTTAATCTTTTCTTTACTTTTTTACTAGGAGATCAGCAAATTGTGGTCTCAATAGCTGACTGCAGCTTCCTCATGAGGGGAGTGAAGGGACAGGCACTGATCTCTTCTCTCTGGTGACCAGTGATAAGATCTGAGGGAAGACATGAAGCTGTGTCAGGGGAGATGTAGGCTGGCTATGAGGAAAAAGTTCTTCACCCAGAGGGTGGCTGGGCACTGGAACAGTCTCCCCAGGGAAGTGCTCACAGCACCAGCCTGACAGAGTTCAAGAAGTGTTTGGACAATGCTCGCAGGCACATGGTGTAATCCTTGGGATGTCCTGGGCAGGGCCAAGAGTTGGACTTTGATAATCTCGATGAATACCTTCCAACTCAGGATATTCTATGATTCTATGAAGCTTTATTGCTGTATCATGCTACCTTTAACTCTCACCTATGTGCCTAAAGAAGTTCCCATACTCACTATCACAATGCCAAACTTCATTTCAAGCTCACGAGACCTTTTCTCTGACACCCAAGCTATGTAGGTTTGTGCCATACAATTTTAAATTCCTATCCTCGTGTCCTCTCTCAATTAATAGTTTAGAAAAACTAGCCTTAAAAATCTTTCTTGAGTCTCTAACGCGTAAGATTAGGCCATTAGACCACTGTCCCTGGTGGCAAATAACACAGCAAAGTTTGCATCCAGGCAGACTGTCTCCTCCCAGAGGAGTGGTGTCATCCTTGCTGCCTACTGAGTCCCTGGCTCATCTATGAGGGTACATCCCTTGAAGATATTACCACTGGAGTGGACAGTGCAAGTATTACCGGGAATTTTGCAGCAATGTGTTCTCTCCAATTTGGTGGGTTTGGATGCTCTGTTCTCAATAAACACTGTGGGAACTTTCCTCTGCCCAGCTTGGGAAGCAGTTTCTCCTCCTCTCCCAGTCTGCTTGAGCTTGGCCCAGGGATTTCCTTACGTTTCTTGTGGCCTTCAGGAGCAATTGCTACTCGTTTGAAAGCACATGGCTGGTTGCAGACGCAGCTGGACCTGGCTACTGAAATAGGATGCAAGCTGAGAGATAAGCCATTGAACTTGTGTGTTTTGGTTCCAAAGAAGACAGCAAAAGGCAAGAGAGATGCTGTTAGCAAGGCCAAGCAACCCTTAGGAGATTAATTGGATCCACTGGAACATGTTTATCTGTGTTGGACTGTGTGGAAGGGTGTTGAACAGAATAAATTCCTGACTGTGTTTCAATATTTCCAGTGACAGCTCTGAGCACGAGCACACTCTCGCAGCTGAGCATGGTTAGGATGCTGCTCTGGTGGTTGAGATTGCTGAAATGCATGGGAGAGTGCTGTGCTTCTGTCAATAATGCTCCTTGGATCTCTACTCCTATAGAACAGAAAAGTGATCTCAGCTTTCAATGGGCACTTCATATATATTATATATTTGACCAGAAAATTGCTGAGCTTTGAGGTACAACTTTTGCAAGTTTGTTTCCTCTGATTGCCCTAGTCCAAAATTGGTTGTGCAAGCTCAAAAACTGAGTTTCAGAAGGGAGGCAACCTCAGCAGTCTTACAGTTTATGTTTCTGCAGTGCTTTGATTACACAAAAATAACATTGAGACTTGTCTCTGGAATTTTTCCACTTTGGGAAAAAGCAGTATAGATCATTACAGACACCTGTGACAATGTATTTGGTCATGGTGTGTTAACCCAGTGATACTTATCATCTTTGAGAAGAGTCAGGTTGCAGAAGTGCTATCTCACAGTAGTTGCAGCACTCTTCACTTGGTGGCTGGAGGTTGCCATCCAGCTGGACAGCTTGGTTTGTTTCGTCTGCAGGGTTTGGGGACTACAGCTCAGGCTATTGGTGCTGAGCTCTGTGTATGCAGCCTGGCGTGGGATTGGGCAAGGGGGACAGGTGTGTGCCAGCCTCACTGCGCAGGTTGGGTTTAGGACTAGGGAATGGTAACTGATCCGTGTTATTCACTACTGTGGACATGACTAATAATTGCTGAAAATGTTCCAATCCCAGTACTCTGATTCAGTAAGCCCTTTAAGTAACAGGTAAATCCTCCAGCTCCCAGAACATCCGTTTCCCAGATATGCATGCCAGTGTAACAGAAGAGAAAGTTGCATAAAAAAAGAGTGGGAGAACTGAACACTCACACTCAGAAAAGTATGCTGAAAATGTGTGTAAAACACTGTGACCTTTTACCACACCCTGAGCAGAGCAGGGCTGTGCACAGCTTAGATCTGCAAGTTGTTCCTGAACCTGTGTTGTTGTGTGTTGTTGAGCAGAGAAGACATGCATGCAGGCCTGGGAGTTTGGCAAAAAGAAAGGCTGATTAAGCTATTCAACCCTCCCTTGTTCCAGAGTAGATTTCCAAATGTCTGAATACTCTGTTAATTAATGGAATGGCTTTGGATAGTCTTCTTCTAAAACAAACATCCTGATATTCCATATATATCTCTTTTGGGTTTGTGCTAAAATGAACAAGATTTTTTTTCCTTTTCTTTTGCTTTTAAATTCTTGTTTAAAAAACATTCAGTTATCCATTTTCTGAATAAGATCAAATGTATTTGTTTGAAGGAGATGTGATGTTCTATGTATGCCAGTGTGAAAATGGCACACTGAAATTGCTATGACCTTATATTTGTACAGATGCTTCTGACAAGATTTCTTTGTTTTTTGAATAAGATATGAGGTGGCAGTATTTGGTCTGTGGGCCAGACCCAGCCTTCTAGCCAGCTGCTTGCCTCACAGGAGCCCTTATCCACCATATCTCCCTGGGAAGAGACGGGCAGACTTCCTGCTGCACCTCATCTGAGAGCCCTTCCTGCTTCTCTGTGGGTGGAAGGAGGAGTGTGAGAGGGGTGGAGAGGTGAAGAAAGCAGTGCAGGGTGTGCAAAACCTGTTGACTGGTGCCCTTTAGAATGTGGCCATTCTGAGCTGTGCCCATGAGGAGGCATTTGTATATCCATAGGGCTGGATCTAGCCAATGGATGGAATTGCTCTTGTTTTGTTTTGGGGATTTTTTTGCCAAAAATCACACTTGTAATTAAAATAATAATACTTAGATGCAATGCCTAGGGGTTCATTAGAACTGACAGGTGGTTGGCTGTGGTGCTGTGAGTCATTTGGGCAGCTGAGAATTGATGCTGGGCGGCAATGCTGAACCTACACCTTTCTCCACGCCAGTTCCCGGCGGTTTGGAAGTGTTGGGAGGGATGGCAGGGAGCCAGCATTAGCTCTGAGTTGGCGTCAAAGCACAGGAGGTCTTTCCTGCCTCCTAGAAGGAAATGATTTGATCTTTGCAGGTCACCCTGAGATGCACATCAATAAAAACAACATAAATTGACCCATTAGATGCCAAAGAGTAGAAATGACTTTGCTTGATTCTTTCTCACTCTAATTTTACGGTGGTGTAAACGCACACCATTGCTTTCAGAAGAGCAGATGATGCTCAAGCCAGAGTGCTCCAAACATCAGTAGTTCCCGTAACATAGAGGAATAGTTCAGTTCATGCCAGTTAAATGATTCATTGAGGAAACAGGTCACCGCCAGTGATCGGTATTGTACAAACATCATGAATTGTCCTAGAAAACTAAGAACCGTACGAATCACTCATAAACAAGCGAAGTGTTTTGAGCACTAGCTTTTGAATAACAGTCTATAATCGGAAATGCTGAGTGAAAACACTTTATAACATGTTTCTTGCTATGTCACAGGACAAGTTTCATCCCATTGTTTTGGAGAGGGAAAGTGCACTATAACCCTCTGTGCTCCTGGCCTGCTTGTGCAGCCAAGGTTTTTGTTCTGTAGCGTACATTAAATGATGTAAAAATGTAGCACATGGGAAAGACTAAAGCTCTGATTTTCTCATGAAAAGGTATTCTAATCACATTGTGTTCTTTCCCTTGGTTAAAGAGGGGATATCAGGCCAGGAGCATTAACAGCCGAATCCACAGAATTTAGAATTTGAAGTTGTCCCTAAATTCTGTCACCATACCTTTGCTGGCTGAGACATTGCATATAAAGTATGATTTTATCAGGACTTAGTCTATCCTTGTACCTGCTATCATGTTAAAACTTTAAAATTTCTAAAACCTGCATGACTCATTTCCAGAAAGACACAATATCTAATTTATAGCTCCATTGACAATGCTGCTTCAATTAATTTTCTTCATCTTTCTTCTTGTTCCTCTGCTTCTCGTATCTCATCTGTTTGCATTGCCCAGATTTTAATTAAAAAAGCTCTTCTCTCTAAGGAGCAATCTGAAGTGGCAAAAATAATCACTTAAAATATTACAGTCATTAAAAAATTGGCTGCGGTCAAAGCCACGCATTTTCAATTTGCCGACAAATGATATTTAGTTTCTTTTTAAAGTGCATTTTGTATTTGAATAACATACGCCAGCCAGCCTGGCTATCAGAGATGCTTCTCCAGCTGGGTGGGCTGTGTGACAACTCCTTAATGGGGGAAATTGATGGCCCTCTGCTTGTGTAGAGGTGAAGGCATACTGGGCAGATTTCTTTCCATCTGCCGTCAGCCCTTTGCAAGCTGGCACTGCCCAAATGCCCAACACATTTATTCCAATGCAAGAAATGTGGCCAAAAAATAAATTGTGAGGCTACAGCTGTCTGGAAGAATCATCAGGGCCATTAGGCCCAGGGGAGATAATATGAAGAAGAGTATCAGTGTTTGTCACTGATAAAAAGCTAATTAAATGATGATAAAGAAGACTGTGAATACTTTAAAGGCATAGAGGTGAACAACATTTTCATGAGAGTGCAGGAATGAACCTCAGGAAGATGATATGCAAGACCTCAGCCAAAAATCTGTTACACTGAGGAATTTCACACTAGAGTTTCCTGTTGATGCTTTGCCGAATGGCACAGTTGTATCATTTAGTTGCCCTCTGTTTCACTCTCCAAGTAAAGAAATCCCATACTGTAAAGCCAAGAGGTATTTATTGATTCACAAGTTTGACTTGAACAACCGGGACAGAAGCTGGCTTGGATGAACTTCAGTGCTTCTGTTTACATTCCTAATATTTGTCTTTTGAGTTTCTAAAAATCTTCAGGGCTGTGTCCTTAGCTGCAACTGTGACAGAAGCTGATCTGGTTGAAGCTTGTGCTACTTCCCATTGCAGGGTGGACTGGAGATCTCCAGATCCTCCTAGCCAAGAGGTCATGCTGAGGGTAGCTGATGTCTCCTTATGTGGTGCTCGCATGCAAGTCTTTAAAAACATGGAGATTGTTCAGACGTGTTACATGATGTAGGATCTCAGATCTTACCTGAGGCCCTTAAGCCATTTAGATGCTACAAAAAGTTGGTCATTTTTCAGTTATGAAACCTTAAAGAGGTCCAGTTGTAAAGTGCCTGCTTCACCAAATCTGAGTTTCCTGCTTTTGTTGACCAATGGTTTTGAACAGTCATAATTTTAACACTTCTGCATCTCATATGATCAAGAGGCTTTCCTGAAAGAACCTGAAATCTGAGAAGTGTAGTGTAGGATAAAGAGCATGGCAGACTCTTGACAAAAGTTTGGTTTTGAAACCATGCATTGCTCTCTGTCTCATTAACTAATGTCTTCATAATGTGTAGTAGAGAGCTCACCTGAATTAATAAGACTTGCTGGGTCTTGTAGACAATTTGGCTAAGAACTGTACTCATAAACTAGAAATACTGATAGACAACAGCAATTTTAGAGTGAAAATGTATTTTTTGTAATAGTGGTACCAATGTAGCATCAAAAAGCCCTGAAGGTACCACTGCTGCCTTTCTAGACACAAACCAAAAAGATAGCTTGTGTCTCAGGACATTGCCATCCATTTATAAAACAAGGAATAAGGTGGGGATGGGGATATGTGGGAGTAAAAGGAAATACTGCAAGAGGGGAGAATGCTCATCCTGGTCATCAGTGCACTCTTCAGTGTAATCATTGATAAGGCTTGCTGAAGAGGGCACTAAGAAAGTGTCTGAAGGAAATTGTGTGGGAATTTGACAAGCGCGGTGGGCAAGGGCATGCAGGTTTGGTTGTCTCACCAGCGCAGGTAGTGACAAGCACTGGCAGTAAAGGAAGAGTGGCCCATGAGATGGGGCATATGGGAAATGGTGGAGGTAGGTGAGGATGAGCCATGCAGGGCCTTGAAAATGGGGAAAAAGCAGTGATACCATAACTATCCAGTAGACAAACTACAGAAACACAGCAAATTCAGAGTGAAGATTAGATTGAAAGTAAATCCAAGAATGTTGAGATTTGGGAATACATCCAGCCAATTTTAATTTTGCCCTATTCTTGCAGAGCAATAGCTTAACAATTGCAGCTAGTGAGTAAGGTAGTGCCAGATTAAATTAAACTATTTGTTGTGTTTCTGGTTTTTTTTCTCTTGGGATCACCACAGTCCCTGAACAGAACCTGGCTTCTTTCCATTTGGCAACAGGCAGGGGTTGTTTGTTTAGGAATACAATGGTTTACTTATGGAAGGTTTGATAGTCCCATTCCAGCTGCAAAGAATGGGAAACAGCTACTGTTGTGAAGTGGCTTCATTCAAGTGCCTGTGTCTTATGTTCTATTATGAAGGTGATCTGAGAGTAGACTTTGTTAAATGATGTTTATCAGATTTGTCAAAGAATTTATTCTCTAAATTAACTTTTCCTTACAAATTAGTTGATGTTTCCATGTTGTAATTTGCACAATGACACACTAAATGTTCCACGTGCATTTAATCCCCTTTAAGTAAAATGGAATGGTGCTTTAGTTCTGGACCTACAGCTGATGCTTCCATGGTAGCAAGGACAAATATCCTACAAGTTGCTGTCATTTGGCCCTTTTAGTTACAAATTTTGCATAGCAAGTTAATTTCCTCTTATAAATTATTTAAATGTAAATTAAGATTAAACAGAGAACAAATTTAATCTGGAATTCATAAAAGAGGACTCTGCAGCTACATAATCCACAGGATCTCCAGTTTAGGGAGAGGTTAATCCAGATAGTTTTAAAACTCATTACATGTCCATTCCACATTTTTTATCTCTCGTGAATAACAAAATAAACACTTGTGAAATTCAGTCCTTAGATACTGGATGTAGGCTACCATCGCAAGTGCAAAGCCTTCAATTTGGGAAAGAGGTAACACAGTATGTAAATTGCACTTTAGGTGTTTTTTTCTAAAGACTTGAATTCAAATCTTGGGTTGAACCCAAGAGAAAATTAGTCTGATGGTTTCAATTCTGTCTTTAATCTGTTCAAGCCCTATTGCAAACCCACAAAATAATCCAACACAGTCAGCAGCCTCCTGGATGCTGAACAAGAATGACAAGGTAGCTGGAGGCAATGCTGGTGAAGGACCATCTCCTGCAGAGCTTCTCTTGCTCCTGGAAAATTTGGCTGAGTGCTCCTTGAGGTTTTTCTTCCCTCAGCAGCCTATCAGGTAAAAAAAGGCAGTAAAAGCAGTGACAGATAGTGGTTGCTTGGAAAGTTAAAAGAAAAAACCTGAGGGTGATGGTTATACAGGCAAGGTAAATGTGACAGGTGGGAGAGAATAAGATCATGAGCGGAGGAGCCCTGGCCCTTGTTTGGGCTGCTCAGCTCATGGAGCTCATCCACATCTGCTTCTCCCATGGGCAAGTGTCCCAGGTCCCAGATGGTGGCACTGGGGCAAAACCGTACAAGAAAATGATGGCACTTCCTCAGAACTTCTTTAAAAGCCATACCTGTGTTTTGAGCATCTTTTTTACTCTTTTTTAAGGCCGTTAAAGGTCATGAGCTTCTATTACAGGTTTCATAGGTGTTTAGGATAACAGGAGGAGTTAAACCCCAGTCTGAACTTCTCTTCTGCGTAGCTGTTTCACATGAGCCAAAGCCGACATGAGCAGATTGTGATTTGAGCCATACGTTGTGTGGTTCGTTAACACATAAAATATGCATAAATACATATTCATAGATACTGTGGAGCTGTGTATAAATGCATAAACATAGCTTTATAGACCTAATGAAATATATTATGATTTTGAGCTTTCATAAGGGGTTGATCATACACCACTGTATAAATAATTATTTATACCCCCCTTACCAAACTGCCCATTTATTTATCTTGACAACCTAAATGAAAACTCCATTCAGTAAATATTCTGCTAGACAGCAGAAGGATGTACAAATATAAAAGATAATGGGGTTGTATCTGGTTTGTGTTTATTTTACTAGATGGTTTTCATCAGGCAAGAGATTACTAATTACATAACCACTATCAAATGCATACTTAAATATAACTTAACACGTGAGATATAAGTAAGACTTCTAAAGGATTTTCCAATGCTTGTATGCAATTATAATACCTAGTTCAGTAAGATATATTTACCTATTTGTTTCTTGAGATGAAGGGTTACGTATAAATTTGAATTACATTTTAGCCTGAATATTTATTTTTAATGTATTTATTTGACTGCCTGCAGATAATAGGGGTTTTGTATCAGATTGACTGACAGATAAAGAATACTTCATTTGTGTTCAGCAAATGAAGAAAATTCTGAAAATCCAGAAGCACAATAAACAAATTATTCTTAAAATTCTGATGTTAGCGATACCTATGAGTATGAAGGTTAAAATCAGTAAACAGAAGCAATTTCTGAGTTAGTTATAAATAACTGCATAGTACAACTGCTGTTTTTCAAAGAGAAGATATAAAACTGTCTCATTAATTTCAGCTAGTTATAATATAGTTGATGTGTAAATTATTCTGCCTTTTTCAGTGGCATATATGGTGTACTGTGTGTATGCTGCATTAACAGAGGAAGGAGAAAGGAGACTTGTGACAAAATCTATTTCATTTCTGTGATAAATTATCAACACTTCAGGATCTTTCTATTGCTTTGACCTTTCTTTGGAAGAAAAACACTTTAGCAGCAATTTGTTTATTTTAGCGGTTGAAACAGCCTTTACATTTTTACAGTGTGTTATATTTTTAAGTGATATTTAACCTGTGTTAATAAACATAGAGCTGTTGTCATTCAAGTATAGACCAGGAAGTCTTTATACAAAAATCAGAGTTCAAGTACTCAGTTTTTTCTACCAATATGTAGGCACCTCTAGAAATACAGTCACAAATTACGTTCCTCAATATAAATTAATTGCTGAAGTACTTGAAAATCATCAATAAAAGAATTTCAACTATGTCACTTTATTGCATTGATATATAAAGCATTATAGAATATGACAAAATGTGTTATTTTGTGCTTTGCTCATAAAAACCCGTAGACAAAGATGTACTGAGCACTTTTCATTTCTTGCCTCACCTTTCTCTTTGTTAAAAATCTAATTATTCCCTTATGTGACACTACCATGACCTTTTTAAGTGCAGAAGATGTGATTGTCATATTTTCCCTTGGCGCATTATGAAGGGGTTCAGAGACAAGAGGACACTGCACAGACAATACTGAAAAGGTCAATGCAATTTGGCATTATTGTATCTCTTTTTTAAATGCTGAAATGTTGTAAGAATGCAGAATTATTCTGATTAATAATTCCTTAATTGGCCTTCCAATTTTAAGAAGCGCAAGATGCCACACAGACACATACACACACCTGAATAAAAGAAGTGTTTGAGAGAATTATTTTTTTTAATATTGTTTTTAATATGAACAATTCAACAAAATGCTGAGTGCTCTGCTTGAATTAAGACCAGGTAGATCTTCTTTAGGAGCTTCTGGCACCTGTTTGTGCCCTACAGATTTGGCAGACTGTCATTTTATCAGACACTCAAGAAGGTAAAAGTAGGATGGGAGAAAGAAGAAAATCTGTACTGTAACCCCCCATGTGCTCCTCCCAGGCAGCTCCTTCCAGGCAATACTCCTGGAGTGTTGTGGTGGTCAGGGCATGTTGAGGGAGACACATTGATGGGCTTCTTTTGATGCTGCTGAGGTCATATGTGCAGAAATGCAGTAGGAAAATAGACACACTGGGCTTGGGAGCAGCCTCAGGATCCCTGGGATTGCTCTATCACAAGAGCTCGTTGCCTCTAGAGCTATTTGTTATGCAATTTGGACAAAATATGGCAAACACAGCCTTTTCACTCATACACTTGAGGCCCAAAGTTTACTGTATGGCAATGCATAGCAATTTTACACACAAATACGTCTTTTGGAAAAAATTCAAGCACAGAGATCTGACACGTTTCACAGCACAAAACTCTTATGCCTACAAAATCCCCACAGCAATATTTGATATACTACTGAGGTTATTTGCAGACACAGTTGTGTGTGGGCCAGACACAAGGGCAACACTTTAAAACAGAAATAAACATCCAGAGATGTGGTAAATGACTTTTCAATGCAAACACAGTATTACCATGGTCTGTAGTGGGTTTGTAGGGAGGCAGGTACAAGATTAGGACACAATAATTGTTGGGGCAGAAAAAGAAAGATAAACAATGACCATCTGGTTTTTATTTAGTTTCAGGCATCAGTGAGTCCTTCGATAAAGTACAGCTCATGCTGAGATCTGACGGTGTGTGAACACTGTACAAACCCAACATAACCTCAGCTTCCTTCTGCCCACAGCACAGCTGCCAGTCCGATGGGAACTCCATCTACTTCCACGGGACAGAGGGCAGCGAGTTCAATTTTGCCACTACCCGGGATGTGGACCTCTCCATGGAGGATGCCCAGGAGCAGTGGGCAGAAGAGTTTGAGAACCAGCCCAAAGGGTGAGTGTCCCCAACCCAAGCAGGGCCCTGCAGAGGGGAGCAGCATCACTCCAGGGATGAGGAAATGGGATAAACAGAGAATTGTGTTTTATCTTTGCTGTGTAGTCAGGGAAGATTGTGACTAGGATAAATAGCAATACTGTAAATAGCACATGATTGCAGATTTTAGGAAGAAACAAGTTCAGGAAGTCTAGGAGGAACAGTTTGTCTCTGGACCATCCTGTCACGACTGTTTTTAATGAAAAAAAGTCGTGTTTGTGACTTATACTATGTTGATCTGCTTTTTTAATTCACACCAGAGTGTTGTTAACAAACTCATGTCCATATGAAATCAAATTCCTTGAGAAATTCATCCCTTCTGGATCACTGCTGTGAGCCTCACTTTACTGAGAGAGAGCTCCTGCTTATACAGATGCCTGTAGGTGCTGGAGGAGGAAGAGGAGGAGAATGTGAAGGCAGGACAACTGAAGCAGCTGTCTATTCTCATCTAGCAGCACCAAGAGGATAGCCACACCTGCTGGGCAAGAGCTCAGGGTCTGGCTGATAATTCACTATTTCTATTTTGAATATATACTTTGTGATTCAAAGGCTCCCTGTAAAGACATATCCAGCAGGGACTGCTGCAAGGACACAGAAAATAAAACTGTCTAGGACAACAGTATTACTACTGTTACCAAAATATGAATGAGCTTTAAAAAGTGTGTCGTGATAAAGAAGTTTCATTTTATATACCATATGGTATAAATTCTGACAAAAAGAAAATAACCTACAGTAGGGTCTTGATTCTTTTCTACAAAAAAAATAAAAATCATTAATTGCTGTGACCCCAGGGCAATGAGAAACATACACTGTTAACTTATGGATCTCCCCTGAATGTTGATTTTAACCTACAAAGTACTTCAGATCATTAGCAGCTGATTCAAATGCTGCCTATGCTGTGCTGTAAGTAAAGAGCACCTTTTAAGAAATACTTGCTAATGTGTCCTGTGGACACGTGGTATATTTGGGATTTACAGAAAAAATATTCACTGTGAACTCTGTTCCAGTTCAAATAATCAGCCAATGGCAGCAGGTGCTGCTTCAGACAAAGGGAAGAAAATGAGCATGTGTGTGTTGTGTTCTACGTGACCATGTGGAACACATCTGAGATGTGGTCTCAGTCTTTTTTCCATCCTGAAAAAACAGGATGAGAGTGCTGTCTGTGGACATCTGCCCTGTCTGTAGATCTTGTCTTTGCTGGACTGGCTATTTAGTTAAGATAAGTTGAGTACTTGCGACCTTGGTTAGCAAATGTACAGTTTCTTCTGAATTAGGAATATTACACTTTCCTTATCTCATGATGCCTAAGTCCAGCTGCAGGTGGGCGAGGGAGGGTGCGGCCAGCAGATGCCTTCGATTCTGTCATTCTGTTTCCCAGCAACCAGGTCCTGATCTGCCCCTACTCTTCCAGCCCAAGGCCTCACAACTTTTTACTTTTTTTTTCCTTTGGAAATTTTACTCTATATTAGAAATTTCCTTCTTTCAATTGTTCAGTTAAGAATGGAGATTTAAATTGCATGCTGCCATAAATAAACACCAAACTCGGGTGATGTTATGAACTACATCCTAATCATATAAAACTGTCACCACTACTGTTCCTCTTTTCAATGTTTCTCTGAAGTTGGTGTTGGGAGCTGTATATAAATGCAAATATATATGAGTTTCCTTAATCACTTCTTAGAGAAATATTTTTGAATGCTATTTAAACTATATTTGAAATACAGTTTTAATGTAATCAAACAGTCACAGAGCACTGTATACCTGAGACAGACCTTGCAGGAAATTCTCAGGCTCTGCTTTGTCACATCAGCTGGAGCCTGCCAGCTCCCAAGGAAAAGGCAAAAGCATCCCTCAAAAGGAAGCTCAGGTGTAGGGGTCACCGCCACTCTCCTCTGCACCAAATGCTCTCAGAGATGAGGGCAGAGGAACTTGTCTCTGTTTTTGATAAGCAATTGATTGGTATTTTTTGCATGTACCACCTGAAGTGGGAGTCTATGTGGATAGGTGTTGCTGTTGTAAGTACCAGGCATATTTCCACTGTCGTTCTGTTTCTTTTTAGTTGCATGAATTAGAGCCTGATCCTAAAAGTGGACAGATCCCCACATCAGGCTGCCTTTGTCTCTGGCAGGCACATTGTTGCTTTGGACCTCCATGTCCAGTTGGTCTACTTTAGGTCCATAAATCACCTGTTTTATAAAGAAGAATTCCAAGAGTCATATGAGGGTTAAATTAATTCAAATGTAAATGTTAGATCATGCCATAACCCAGGATCCTTCTCCGTTTTCTTTACTGGCAGTGTATTGATGTATTTCTATTAAAGTGCCTTTTTTTAAAAAAGATGTAGAATTCTCTGGTTTTCATTTCTGATGCTGCCTAAAAGGGGAGGATCCCTGGAAACATCCATGATCTGCATCATTCATGACCCTGAGTTGTTTTGTGGGTCACTACAGAGAGTGTTTTAATTGAGCTAAATAGAGCATACAAAAGATCAATGGAGCATTGTAAGATTTTTTTTGTGTAAGTTAAAGTAGGCACAATTGTTTAATTCTGTTCTTGCCTTCAGCCCAGGAGAACTATTTTCAAAATTGTGTTTTGATTATATTGCACATTACCTTTTAAAAATCTGCACAATAGAATTAGGGTTAGATTAAACTGTGCTTCCATTAAAATATTTATATTTATATCATAACGCTTTTCAGTGATGTTAAGCCCGCTAATTCCTGTGTAAATGGCTGGCAGTTTTAAAGCAGGATTTTCAAACAGGCTTGTCACCAGTCTGTCACAGCTTAGGTCCATAGGGAAACTGGCAGCTTTTAAGAAGATCCTAGAAATTAATTTTGAAATCATTGGAATGGTTAAACTAATAAATAGACTGTTTAGTTCTTGAAATGACAGGTTTTGATATTGTCATATGGCACATACATGCTAGAGATTGTTTCTGGTGGAAGGAGACAGGAAAAGACTCTGCCTCCCACAAAGGTTTCTGAACTTCCATGTTATCTCATTCTTCCTGAATCATGCTGGATAGTTAAATGATTGGGTTATCAGGATTTAGTGATTCTAAATAATTTCACTGTTTTATCAGCCTTATAATTCTTAAATACTTATTATGAATTAAGACTTTGACATGAATAATAATATTGTATCAGACCAAAATAATGCACAAGTTTTCAACATTTCCTAATATTTCAAAACATTTTGATCGAGTTTTGAAGTAACCATCACTTTCATGATGAAAATGTATTTTCAGTGTAAAATATTTTATTGGAAAATTCTGCAACAGCTCTTTTAATTATCACTGAATAAAAATAAGATAAAATGTTGTACAGAAAAACTGAGAAAGATCATATCATCACGTATTAGAAACACAGCAGTCTTTTTTCATACTCTGTTCATGTGTTAGTTAAAAACTGTTACCCTATATGCTCAAAAAGATGAAAAGAGAGCATTTTCAGCTATTACCTACATATTTAATATTTGTATAGCAGATAGGGTGGACATGTGCCTTTTCAAGTTTCATTGATCTATGAATCTTTTATTATGCAAAATGAATCAGAATGCATTTATATTTTAAACATTTAACACCAGGAAAAAATAATGAAGATGGTAGAACAATACAACACTGCATATTTGGTAACAGCATTCATTAAAAGCCTCATTTTTTTTATTAATTCATTCATTTCTGCCAAATTATTTTAAATATTTACATTAACTTTGCCTTAGTTGAGTCAACTGTGTTTAAATGCTAATATTGAGTACATAAGTAATGGCATAGGGATCACATTTGAAACACTTCATTTTTTGTCCTATGTAAGAGTAGAAACAGCTACTTTTGTAAGTACAGATGAACCCCATGACATGTATTGTATGAGTTTATCAGTAATGTGCTGCTGCACATTCTCCAAGCATTGTTGGCCTCTGCAGGTGGGACATCTTTGGAGCTGTCATCGGTACTGAATGTGGAACTCTGGAATCTGGCTCAGCTATGGTATTTCTCAGAGATGGAGAAAGAAAAATATGTACTCCATACATGGACACTACAGGTTATGGGAACTTGAGGTTTTATTTCAGTATGGGTGAGTATAAATTCCTAATGTAATACCAGATGTGAAGCATATGAGATTTACATTATGCAGTGCCCCAGCCCCACAGTTTAACAATTCTCATATGAAGAAGCATCTTCTTGTCTTGTATATACTAATTTCACTCAGTGCCCTTTAATCCATACTTAGAAGAGACAGTCACATCTTTGTCATCTTTAGAGGTTTTACAGGTACCTCTCATATCCTCCCATAGTCATATGCATGTAGACCCTGGTGTTAATCCATCAGAGTCAGGAGAGTTGTACATGAGAATGAGATGGGAGTAGCACAGAGGTGGGGCAGCCTTCCCTGATGAACCCTTGGAATAGTTTCACCTCAAAAACTCTTACTCCGTTCGTAAAATCCTTCCCCTGCTAATGTGTTGGCCCAGGGTGAGATTCACACAGAGTGTGCTATAGTGTGCTATGGTCTTGGAGGAGGTGTGCTCTACATGCGGCATCCCTCATGAACAGCTCTGGTGTGGTGTTGGCATCATCTATGGACCTTCCTTACTGGGGCAAAGTACAACATGAGTCATTTACCAAGGCTAAGAAAGCAGCTAAGATCCAACCTGTCCTGTCACTTCCCCTCCTCGCTGTTGTTGTCAGTGCAGCTGCACTAGTTTGATGTTGCAACAGATCAAAATCACCACGAACATGGTAGTGAACACTCACAGTATTTTTCCAGAACTTTTATTTTGCACATAAAGGAAGTTCCATGAGGTTATTCTCTCAACACCATGTTTAGAGAAAGTGAGGATTTTTGCTTAAAAGAGAATAATAGAATAATAAAGGAGGAAGCAGAGAATAAACCTGTGACCTTCACAAGCAACCTTCTGTATCAAAAAGAAAAAACACACTTTATTTAATGAGGGGAAGACCTCATGTTGTTGTCCTAAATTTTTGCACATCTCCTCTGTGTTACATGAATTATGAATAAAGCACAGGAAAAAGAGGATGCTTTTTCCCGTTTCTTCCAAGCATTAGAACACCTGCAAGAGAAACAGGAAAGAAATTTTGTCAACCTTCTGAACTTAGGGGAGAAGTTGTCAGCAGATGCAGGCACAGAGGCTAGCAGGATATCATTTGAAAAAATGTATTCTGTGCGCATTTTTAGGTTAAATAAATAATAGTTTAAACATTTAGGCAAGGAGAATTTGAAAGGACAAATGGATGTTCCTTATTACAGTATAAAACACATTAAAGATGCACATCTTATCCAGTTCTCTGGACTGCTTTTCCTAGTCCATTACAAACTGGCTGGTTGTAGCAAAAAAAAATCAGAGAAAGTGTTTCAATATATGCAATCTTTCTACTCTGCGGTCTTTTCAAAGAAGCTTCCTCATTCTGTTTTTGTTTCTATTTTGGGGTATTTGTTTTAATACCTGCAGTACCCATATAGTACAGGAAAATAATTAATTATTAATTCCTGTTCAAAACCAGAAACTTTGTTTTAGAAACTTCTTTTACATAATACCAAATTAGTGAGATGATGTTCATCTTGTAACTATAATGCAGAACTTAATGCTCATATTTGCCAATACATCCACTCTTTCAGAGAAGGTTAATGAGTATTTTGGATTCTACTGATATGAAGATATTTCAAATGCTTCCCTGCTCCAGTTTGGCAAGCATGCCATAAGTGTTTTGTGGGGTACAATAGATTCCATCCAGCCAGCCATCCCTTTTAGGATATGGTGTAGACAGTAGAAGGAGCAGCAGAACAAATAAGAAACACAGCCGTCTTTCTCATTTCCTACTTAGAACAAGTTCTCGGCTGCCAAACTATCAGCTGAGAAGTATTTAAGAGATTGTTATACACCTACATGTGTGACTACATGAAGTGTGAGGAGTAAATAGCAGTTTACTGATGACAACTCAAAAGCAGAGCATTTCTATGTAAATAGGATTTAAAGCACACAGATAGAAGTATTGCTTGAGGCACAGCATTTTCTTTTAAAATTGTTTTGATAAGCTGATTAAAAGACATACTTGAGGCTTTCGTAATCGTCAACCCCCTTAATCTCTGCCATGGTGTATCTGATCAAACAGTTCCTATACACTGTGTCCTTAGGGATGGTGTTCTTTTGTTTCAGGTCCCAAGTTAAATAGCATCTGATTGTAATTATTTTCATAATTATGGCTGCATATATGATTCCACTTTCCAATAACAAGGGCTTCAATTAATTTTTTTCTCATTCAAATGTGTGTTGTACAGGGGGAACTTGTGATTCTGGAGAATCCCATGAAAATGATGTCATACTATATGCCAAGATTGAAGGCAGGAGGGAACACATACCTCTTGATACCCTGACCTATGCTGCTTATAAGGTAAATCATCATGAACAAAGCAGATGGATGGGATGGATAGACCATTCTCTTTTCAAACCATCACAGGAATACTGTGTGTTGAATTCCACAGGGACACTCAAACATGACCTTCCAAACACATGTGCAGACCTGGGAGCAATCGGGTGCCTTTGCAGCACAGCTCAGCAGATACTGCTGGTCACTCCAGCCCCAGGCAGGACTGTGCACTGTTGGCCAGGGCTGGGGAAACAGGCAAGCAAGCAATGGACAAAATATGTCAGCTATCAGCTGAAAACTGCAGTGGTAACATCTCCTCACAAAAAATTACTCCTGTTTCCACTCAAGCTTATTCTAGCCACAGTGTGATACTGAGGAGCGGGGTCCTGAGGAGGTCAGTCATGGTGGTGTCAGTGGCTGGGAGAGGGTCTGCAGTGGTGCTGGCATGGACTCAGCCATGGGAGGCAGCTGCTGGCAGAGTGCACAGGCAGCGTCTCCTCTGCGCAAAATGCAGCCGCCTTCCTGCCTAGGGCAAGGGAGCACTTAGACCACGTCCACCTTGAATAACCCAGCCCTGAGATCTCCTTGTTCTGCTGCTGTAAAACAGGCAAAATTTGGTATTTCGTACATGTGCACATGGATACATGAGATATTGAGCTGCAGTGTGCTTACGTATTGTGAGGGAAATTTGGTGGTAAAGATGCAGCTGATTTCAAGCACAGGTCTGTGTCTATTTTGTCTGTAACTTTAGCACTTAGAAACCAAATGTTTACAATAAGGTTTGGCCTGAGTTCGGTTGAGTCACTTGCATTGTTTCATTGTGCATGGCTTCCCTCCTTGCCTGCTTCTGTGTGAAAGACAGCGTAGAACTTTTGTAAAACTAAGGAAATTGTAATTGTAAAATAATAAAATATTAATTAGGGAACTTGGGGAGAGATAGGATCTGAAATTACATGGAATTAATTGTGGAGGTTTTTTAAAACAAGCAGTTTTAAAGCTGACATCCTCTTCTGACATAATAAAGTTCTAATTACATTGCTTTAGGACAAAGGCTAAGCCTTGTGAGGCAGTGCTTTCATTTGTTTCAGCAACATAACATCCTCCCCACTTATGCCTGTGAACTCCTGCTATTACTCCATTCTCACGTATCCAGAGTAGACATGCCACTACCCTGCTGTAGCTTCTGTGAGCTGTAAGGCTCCAGGACAAACATCTTCCCTTCCCAACTGAAACTGACAACATAAACTTGCCCTTTTCAGAACACAGAAGGTACAGTCTTTTCTTCTATGTCTTTACAACCAAACAATCCGTTCCCACTGAGGTGGTAAGCATCACTGGTATCCAGGGTAATACCTGTGAACATAATAGTAAATTATTTCATCTGGGATCATGTGTTGAAAAAGGTGGCTAGAAAAGTTAACAAAACGAAGGAAGGAGAGAGAATAGCACATTTGGTTCAGCACAATTACAGTTTCTTTGTTATTTTAAATAGTGCCTTGTGACCTTTTTAACTTATTTAAGCCTTATTTAATTTCTTTTAAAGGTGCCATCTTTGGTTTCTGTTGTCATTAGTCCAGACTTGCAGACTCCTGCAACCAAATTTTGCCTGAAGCAAAAGAGTCACCAAGGCCACAACAGGAATGTCTGGGCTGTGGATTACTTCCATGTCCTTCCGGTGCTCCCTTCCTCAGTGACTCACATGATCCAGTTTTCCATCAATTTGGGTTGTGGAACTTATCAACCTGGTAACAGGTAAAACTGGCAAGATCATTGTTTTGGTTATCAGCTTTCTAGTATATTTTGGTTTACAAAATCTATATGAGGATTTGGAAATCTTTTTTCAGTAAAAGGGGATCCCATTAATAATGACAAATGTAAGCTGCTCAAAAGCTAATGTTTCTCCTTATCTTTACAGGCCTAGATTTATGTACCTCATGTGCAATAAAGAGTCATTTAATAGCTTTCCAGGTCAAAACTTGCTTTTCTTACACCATTATTCTGAAATATGCTCATGATTTCAGAGTGACTTTTGCTTCAGTTTCTAATGGATATGAGATTTACTTCTCAATACTGTGTAAGGAGGAAAGCATTAAAGGCAGCAGCAGAGACTTTCCCTGCTGACCTCTCTGAGATTACTGTTGCCACAAGCATATCTAATTCTTGTAAGACTGGTGATAAATGATCCTCATCTTAATGACCATCAGTGTGAGGATCTCACTGTCTGTAGGCTGAGCACAGAACTCTTTGCTGGCTTTACTACTTCAGGACGTTCAGTGTGAATTTTTCCATGGGGAAAGGGAGAGAAGGGAGGCATTTTAGGCTCCATATTTTGTAGAATCATAGACATGTTGGTTGGAAGGGTCCTACACAGGTTATCTGGTGAAACCTGCTGCCGCAGGAGGGACTGTTACTGGGCAGGTCAGACATGCCTTTGCCTGTCCATAACTTGAAAAATCTTCATGGGTGGACACTGTGCTACCTCTCTGAGTGACCTGCTGCAGTGAAAAAGTGTTTCCTAATGTACAATACAAAACTATGAAGACATGTCTTTATGATTATTGTCCTTTGTAGTGTGGCTGACACTACTGAGGAGAGTTTGACTCTGATTTCCTTGTGCGTGCCCTCTGCACCATCACAGGGCAGCTCACCCCTCCTCACCACACTGAGCAAGCCAGCTCCTCAGCCCACCCTAGCTTGGTGCTCAAAGCCATGGACATCTTGCTCATCCTTTACTCCACTCTCAAAATCCTTAATATCCTTCTTCAAACAGGAAACCCAAAACAAAACTGCCCACTGTCCCTCTTTCATTATATACATATGAGAGTATTTATCTTGATATTTTATGAGGATTAAGTTACTTCATATTTTGCAGAGTTAAGAGTTTAAAGTAAGTGACTATAAGTGCTTTCATTTGTGTCCCATGGCATCTACTTCCAGCTGGAAAGAGCTGCATTAACACTGACAGTTCTTGCATCCATGCAGGGTAGCAAAATTCAAGTGGAAGCAAAAATCAAGGCACTGCACTTACATTTGATAGGAAGAGAAGGTAGCAACATTTTCCTACATGAAAAGTGAAAACTTTGCCTGTAAACACTCCTGGCCAGTAAACATATTATATAAAGTCACTGTTTCAATCAGTTTTCTGATGGAGATTAGTATATATTTTGAAAGATTAATGTTCTTCCTTCATTAAACTATTTCTGAAGGAGAAGTGAGCTTCTTCATAACTAAAGAAGCATTAGTTCACCATTTTTCCTATTTGTATTTCCCAAATACTGCAGCATTTCACAACTCCCAGTCTGAAGCATTATTCATAATGCTTTCATTACTGCAAATGTGAGACTCATACTGAATAGATGCAGTAAATATGACCCTCTAAGGTATCTCTACAGCTAAACCTGAAATAACGTTTTAATAGGCACAATATCACAGTGATGGTACATTTAAATAAAGTAATATTGTCAGCAAATTATCATAAAAAGAAAAATTCAGAATTCAATAATTTAATATTGAGGAGATGAATTATGAATTTTATAATGTTCCACTGACATTACTTAAAATAAAACAGAATATTACAAGCTGATTATATGGAGGAAATTACAAGAATAATTCAGTACAATACTAAATCTGTAGTAAATCAAGGGCTTTCTATATTACTTTTTCAAGGTCTTCAGAGTGAAAGGCATCTAAGAATTTCCTTATACTCATAGGCTGTAAAGAATTTGGGGTTTTTTTAACCCAGGAAAGAGCCAGCCAGTGCATGAAGAGCTAGTGGTCTTTTACCACCTCCTGCAGATACAGTAGTTAGCAGCTGGCAGTTATAGGTGTCCTGTGCTCTCATGATGCTGTCTAGCTCTGATTAATACGAGTTTTCTCCTCATACCTGAAACTATTTCAATACGAAATATAAAAGTAATGCAGTTTATTTAACAGCAGCACCATAAAAACACTGGCTAAATGGTGGCCAAACAAGAACTCTGTCTTCAGGCAATCCTCAGTCTATAAACCTTTGGGGTTTTAAACATTCACGAAACTTTGTCTCATGTTTGCATTTGCAGGATTTTTTGTATTCAAGGTCTGCTTAAAATTATTTCCTATTTCCTCATCAGCTATTAGAAATAGCAGATTGAGTGGTTTCTCAATGTTGGTACTTGTGCATTGAGATCTATGCCAGGTGCCCTCATGGTGTCTTTCTCCTTTCTTTCCTCCAATGTGTTACCAGTGTCAGCTTGGAGTTTTCAACCAACCATGGTCGCTCGTGGTCACTGCTCCACATGGAGTGTTTGCCTGAGATATGTGCTGGGCCTCACCTGCCCCACAGCACCATCTACGCCTCTGAAAACTACAGCGGGTGAGAGTGTTCTCTGCAAAACAGATGCAAGACTAGAGAAGTGAATTGTAGGTGACGGAAGAAAGCAGCAAAGCACACAACTCTGTGTCATCGTTCATTTTTGACTAGCTGGGGACAGTGAGGAAGGAGTGTTCTGGGCTCCCCGGCTACCCAGAAATGAAACTTGAAATGTATGGGGCTGCTTCTGTGGTATAATAATAATTTTTTGATGATAAAGACAAATTACAAACAATCCAATAATCCAGCTGTGGACAGTATGTTGACAATAAGAAGAAAACTTGTACCTTGTCAAAGCCCAGAAGTTTTGTTCTTAGTTGGAAAAAACACTACTCAAAGTTGTATTTACATCCCCAGACACATTTACTTAGGTGGAATCCCAGCACTGGGTTACAGTGAAGCACATCCTATGTACTTCTGCAGATGGAGATGGTTGTTAGTGTCACTTTGTTGTATCAGCTGTTCTCAGTGTTGCCTCTTCTCTACTGTTCTCACCAAAAAATGAACTGTGGCATCTTGCTGCATAGCACAAAATCCCTGTGTATCCCAACTTCCATAAGACTTACAAAAAGAAATAGCATTGCTGTGATCTAATGACACACAGCCCTTAGTCCAGTACAATTTTCATAGGAACCATTACTCCTGGTGTGTGCAGGAAGTGTAGTCTTCATGGATGATAGAGAATGATGGCCCAGACTGCAGCAGGCCAAATCCTCTACACCACTCTTCTCACCCCCCGAGGTTTTCCACCAAACAGAGTTCAGTCCTGCTGAAACTTCAGTTTAGGAGATATTCATTGTGATGGAGAAGTTGCTACAGCAAAGGAGGTTATGGTCTTTGCCAGCTTCATGCATTCCTACGGGGAGAAAAATGGCTGGGTTTTATAAAATAATAACTAACGTTCATATATTGTATGAAAATATGGGCTGTGTTCTCCTTTTTAATTTGGATTTTCTAAAGCTGCCATAAATTTATGCTTCATTTGAGCAGATTTTAAAATTAAAGCTTCCCACAAAGCTTCCAGAAGACATAAACGTATCTGTGAAATATACAGTTGCTTAAAATAACTATCAGTGTAAAATGCTAAAGTTTGTGTTGTATTTCAGGTGGAACCGAATAACTATTCCCCTTCCCAATGCTGCGCTGACAAGTGACACCAGGATTCGATGGAGACAAACAGGACCAATCCTTGGAAATATGTGGGCAATTGATAATAGTTAGTATTCTTATCATTATGACACATCAGAAAAGTAAATTTTATATGCTGGTCTAAGTAAACAGATTTTCCACAATCACAAGTCAATGGATTTACAGTTTGTTAAATTCCTATTCTGCTTAGTTGCATTTGGTAGCAGGTGCATTTTGAAGCTAGAGAGAGATTCTGCCATTAGAAAAGACAATAGTCTAGTAGAGTATCTTTCTTTTTTTTTTTTTCTTTTTCTTTTTCCTTTCTTTTAATTGAATGCTTTCCAGGAAAAAATATTGGTGGCAGGGGCTTAGTATGACATTTCTTCTGTCTGCTTAGTCCTAATTACATAAATAGGTTCCATACTGGCTATTAAGAACATTTACTGCACCAGCCTAAGCAACAACTGCAGCATCTCAAACATATTTTTGATTCTGGACATGGAAGACCATCTTCAAGCAATGCTGCTACCAAAACACTGACAAAACTACATTATTTACAGTACCTTCAGGGGAAAGTACCATCTGTTTCAGGGAACTGTTCTTCTCTTAGAAAATTATTTTTCACATACTTTTTCTTTAAATAGATGTGAAGAACTCGGAGGAGTTAATATTTATATGACTTATTGCGGAGGATAACCACGACGAGAATTAAAAAGAAATATTTTAAAGGACAGAAAAAGTATTTAGGAACACAGGATAAAATGTATGAAATGCAGAAATAAGTATGATTGAAAGGGTTAACTAAGAGTAACTGCAATTTTTTTTAGCTTGCTAGTTAGCCTTAAATGATTTGGAACAAAGTAAACTACATCCAGAATTTGTTTAGTTAGATGTGTAAAATACGTAAGTTAGAGATTCACAGTGATGTACAACAGCCTGTGAAATTTTGTAGTGATTCCTAGTAAGGTTTGATATGGTGTCTAGGAATAGTAAATAATTATATTTTGCAGAATTCTTAAAATAGATTGATGCCTAGTACTGAAAAGAAAATATTTTTGAAGCTGTTAAGGAAATGTCATAAAGGAAATTTTGTCACTAAAAATAATGAAAATTGTTCTCTTAATCATAATGGGAAGTAGCATCTTCTTGACATTCTGCATGTGGAATTAATGCTTCTCTTTACAGGTGTGATATACATCAAAAAGAAAGTAAAATTAAGGGAAAAGATAGGTATATAAACATAAGAAGATGTCTGTGAGTATCTGCAAAGATGAGTTGCTATCTAACAAAATGCAGACTCTTAAGTGTTGGAGACACTCACGAGAGGTTCACAGAAACCACAGCAAGATGAAATCAATCCAAGGATACAAATTCTTTACAACAGAACAAAACAAGATTTTGAAAATCATTTGACAATTCATTTATCGGCACAACCTTTGCTTGTAGAACAAAATACAACTCCATGAGAGGAAGCTGCATGCTCCTGTGTGCGCCATCTCAAAAAATGGTTTACCAACCATCTGCCTAGAAAGTGTCTTCTCTGAATTTGAGGTGCAGAATCATGATACAGGACTCAAGTCTTAAAGATATATTTCTGAGGTTTTGAATGCCTCCTTTGTTAAACACTAGTGACACTGAAGCTTTACACTGTATTGTAGGAAAAACTCATAAATATTGGCAAGCCACGCAAATTCTTGAAGAGAGGAAAATTTTGAAAGATTCAGCACTCTGACTTTTAGCTTCACAACTGTTTCCTGTGTGAATTAAGTTTTAAACGAAATCTGGAATCTGGCCATCTTTTAGAAACTCTGGAAAAATGCCAATTTCCGTAAAGCTTTTTCATTTTGAATGACATCATTACATCTTTAACCCTTCTACTTTTACCACCCCCTCAAAAAGACCTCAAAAGACACAAATAAATCAAACAGAACAGAATTTTTGCACCTTGAGAAGTGAGAAAATCTAGAAATCACATGAAATCTGATGAGGACTTAGTTATAGGGAGTAGCTAACAGGGATTTAGAATGTGTCTTCTAGGGAGAGCTGACACCCTGTTGTGATGGGCAGCATTATAAAACTAGGAAAAGGAAGAAGTACTGCTTCTTATAGAATATTTCAAATTGGTGGCTGTTTCTTCCAAATGTCACGATGCAAGTGGATAACTCCAAGTAATAGGCATTCTTCAGCAGAAAATATGACATTGTGCATGGTTAAGGCCTTTTAGCATATTGTATTGAAATAATATTGCCCACAACTTACGACTTTTCTTTATTGTAGTGCAAGAGATTATGCTGAGATTTGCTCATCTTTCCATCCTTTATATTTTTCACAGAATATCAACACTGTTGATTAGAAATCATTGGAGGAAGACGAAGGAAAAGAGTAAAACAAGTCTGGTGTATTTTTGAGCACATAGGATGTGGAGTTTTGTTCCATTTAAAACAATGAGTGAAAGAGTATGACAATTAATAGTTACTTAAGACATACCAGGGCAGGTTCTTATTCCCCTGAGTCCAGTGAAGTAAAGGATGTAGATTTCAATGAGAGAAGCAGTGGTGCATTTTTTAAATCTACCAGACTGCTACTGGAATGTACCAATACATAGATTGGATTGCATCTCCAAACTAAGACGAAAGGAATGTCAATGAAAAATGATGAAAAGAGATCAATGCCTACCAAATTATTTGATCTCATTCACAGACTTAGTAATTAAAACAGTACTAGTGTCTTGAGCCACAGATGGACATGACACATTAAATAATAAATTATCCCTGACTAACCTTGACACTGTCAAATGCATTATATCCTTTCATAGACCTTTTCCAGGTAATGGGATTAAGATAAATACAATAATTGTATGATCAGATCTGTATACTTCCTTGTATTAATCATATTCTGTTTATCACATAGCATAACCCTCCATTTAACTGATTTCTCTTCTCTGCAGTTTATATTGGTCCATCTTGCCTCAAATTCTGCTCAGGGAGAGGACAGTGTACTAGAAATGGTTGCAAGTAAGTGTTATAATTCAGTACTCATGTTCAGTTTCTGTCACATAGTTCACTTGGTGGTGTGAAAGTTGAAGTGATTTTCATTTCAGTCCTTGCTCTTTTAGATGACTAAATATAAAACTAGCATAACCCTCAGAATTCATAAAGCTCACTGGAAAGCTAAAGATCAATCTTTCTAAACAGCAGCATGTTTAGTATTTCTTTTTTAATGATTTTCTTCAGGTATAGTGTCAAACTTCCAGTTCACCTTAAAATGTGCTACAGAGCACACTGAAATGTCAGTGATGCATACTTTATACTGGTTTTACAGGTGATTTGTGACTTTATCACTTTTGTATTAAATTTTGGGAAAGAATTACAATTTTAATAGTTCTAGTATTCCATAACCTAACATACCTCAAGGACAGAAGATCAGCACTCCACTTTTTTCTGATAGTCTGGCTTGTTAAAAGGGTTCCACTCTAAAAAATAAAGAAGTACTTACTCAAAACCAGTATGCACATTCTAAATATTGATGTAACTACATTTAGGTATTAACAAGAGTGTGACCCATGGGGCATTCTCTTTTGTTACTTAATTTCGTGCATTCACATCTAGTATGCTACAGATAAAAGCAAATTTGTCATTTTGCGTATTAACAACCCTAATTATGTCAGCAGGGTTTTTGTTCCAAAAATTAATAAAAATATTTTTGTATTGTGTTATGTGTACATTAATGGGGTGCTCATAAATATATTTTTTTTTAAATTCCAAAAGTAAATACTAACTAACAGAAATCATTGGCTATGCACTTTACCTAAGTAAAGTTCAAAGAGGTTCTTGGGCCTTAGATTTGAGAGGGACCTTGTGGGTATCCTCAGTTCGTGAACAACTGCAGCCACCATGTTTGTTGACAACCAGCCAAAGCCAAAGATGAGTCACCAATTGTGCTTTTCACCCTTCCTCACCCGCAGGTGCGACCCCGGCTTCTCAGGGCCAGCGTGTGAGACGGCGTCGCAGACCTTTCCCATGTTCATCTCCGAGAGCTTCGCCAGCTCCCGCCTCTCCTCCTACCATAGCTTTTACTCCATCCGGGGGGCCGAGGTCAGCTTTGGCTGCGGGGTCCTGGCCAGCGGCAAGGCCCTGGTCTTCAACAAGGATGGGAGACGCCAGCTCATCACCTCCTTCCTGGACAGCTCCCAGTCCAGGTGAGAGGGAAGGAGGAGCAGTGTGAGGGAAAGAAATTGGGGAGCCCCTCCACTTACAGCTACACCCGTGTGTATTATTAAACCAGTTGTTTTAGCAGGGAAAAAAGCCTTTAAAAAACTCCTAGTTCCATGTTTTAATGGTGATTTTGTAGCCTTACCTTTTTTCCTCCTGCTTTGTAAACAACAGAGTCCGAAACAGACTGGAGAGAACTGATTGTACAGCTTGGATGGAAAATATGAAATGTTAATATCAAACCTGAGTGTCAAAGCCAAGTGCTAATTAATTATTTATAAGGTTGTGTTTATTTGACAGCTTGTGGCAACTGATTAGATCCATTCACTATCTCTCCCTCCCCTTCAGTGCCTAATAAATAATTAAATGCAGTAATGATTGGCATTTTTTTAACTATATGTGCCACATTGCATTACATGCCAATAAAAACAAACCACACGTACAAAAGCCCAAAACAGATATTTATCAAAATTTGCCTAGATTAAGAAGATCTGAAAACAACCTTGTTAGGGGAAAAACCAAACCAAACCAAACCAAACCAACAAAAAAACTCACTATGAAAATGATACCCTGCAAATATTTGTGTAATTCCGATGCAGGTTCCTGCAGTTCACACTACGCCTGGGCAGCAAGTCGGTGCTGAGCACCTGCAAAGCGCCTGACCAGCCCGGGGAAGGAGTGCTGCTGCACTACTCCTACGACAATGGGATTACCTGGAAACTGCTGGAACACTACTCTTACCTCAACTACCACGAGCCAAGGTACATGAACAAATATTATGAAGAGTGTTATTTCATGCAGTTATGCTGGTTGTGGTGGTCACTGCAATGCGGACACTGAGTACATGGTGCAAGAGGGAATGAAGAGTTTTTATTGCACACTGAAAGTTACCACCTTTCCTTAAAATTTTGCAGCTAGTTCTAGGCACTTCCCATTTTGTCATTCTATAAAAATGAGCACATGGGTTTAATGGCTTTCAAGTCTCAGATGATACAACAGAACAAGCTGAGGCAGTGAGGAATGAGGGATAGGAGTGTACTTGTGGGAAACAGGGGCACGTCTCTTCCCATGAAAGCAGCCACTTGTAAAGAAAAATTAACATAAATTATTTGTGGCTTTGAAGCCATAGATACCCTCACTACACCATCCTCTGGGATTAGGAGTTTACAGGCAGCACAGGACAGCTGAGACAGAATCTGATCATGAGAATCTCTGCAGGATTGTGAGGATCTCTGAGGTCACCAGGGAAATTGTGCCTGCTCCCACTCTGAAGGCAATTGCATGACTTCATGGCTGTGCCTATGCCCTGGGCCGTGGTGCCCTGGGAGAACCTGCTGGTGGCTGCCTGGGACTTGCACAAATCAGAAAGAAGTTGAACAAAGAGCTCATCTCATCTAGCAGCGCCTATGTTTGGTGTCAGATTAGAGAGGAATGTATCTCTTGTATTTAGAGAAGGTGTTCCTTACTGTTACGTTTGTGACACCATTCACCAAATTTAACAGAGCAATGCAAAATCAGGAGTCTCCATGAGCACAGCTGTACCAAAAGTCCAGAACAGTCTGATCTGGATCTATGCAAACCCACTCATAGCTGGCAGCATCCACCTTCACAGGGTGCTGCAGCAGAGCCAATGAGTGCCAATTAAAGGAGGTGCTCTGCAAGGGGGCCCAGAAGAGGCAGAACGGACAGTGGCAGCACTGGACTCATTGCAGCAGGTCCATTTCCTGCCCAGGGGTAGCTTTGACCTGGCTATTGCCCTATGTCTTCTTCTCTGCCGAGTTCAAGGAAAACATCTGAGTCAGCCCCAGGGGTGGGACTGTAAATAGCCTGCAAGTCACTTTAACTACACGTAAGTTTCATTATTTATATTTATTGAGCTCAGAGGAGTGCTTTTTTTTAAAAAAATTAGATTTCCACATCTTGTCAATAACTCAGTACAAACTTGTAATATACAAAGTCTGATTAGGAATGTCCTAATGGAAAAAAAACCCAACCTTGTAGCATTAAAATCATTTCCTGGAAGCTGTAAGAAATACTCAGAAATCTGAGAGGAGGACTGTATTTGGTAGAAATATATTGTAGACTTTAATTTTTGAAGTTCTAAATGTTTCCAAAGGAAAGATGCTACAGACTGGAATACTTGTAAGTCTTCTTCAAAGTTTCCTTTTCTTGCCTTTACTATAGTCACATATATGTTTTATATGGCCCTGTTTCTAACTCTTAGATTCAAGATGACGTCTGTAGGAGTTATGTTTCCCTAAACGTTTTTAATATATAGCACTATGAAATTTTTATAACAAAAAGGAAAATACATATCCTGATGACTGATTTCAATGAAGTTAAAGATATAAATTTAATAAATTACATAGATGGCAAAGACTCTTTTTGCTTTTTGAGGTTAGGTATGGAACACAATTCCTGTTGTTCTGACAAGGTACAGAGCAAAGTACAATATACACAAGTTAAAGAGATTTTGCCATGGGAGATTAGATAGATAGATAGATAGATAGATAGATAGATAAATAGATAGATAGATAGATAGATAGATAGATATTCAGTCCACTCTCAGTAGATAGAAAAATGTCAGACATACAAACCTGAAACTAATGCCAGCAATAATTATGAAGAAAGCTTCACCTTTTCATATTATGTTGTCTGAAAAGATCAGCATTTTTAGTAACATGGATGAACTGCTGCAAAGTTTGGCAATCAGTCTGTATCCACAAATTTAATTAATCTTCAGTCATACAAAAAATAATTGCACATTTAATGTTCTGCTGAAAAGGTGCATTTAATCTGCTAACATTTGACAGCTGCATTTTTCTTCTGAGCAGAACAGCGGTGGCTTTTCAATATTAGGTATGCGCATAGCTTGAAAGAATGAGATCAGAGCAAAGGTCTCCCAGCTGGTTTTTAAGAAATCTAATGGTGGCTGGTAATGTAAGTAGGAACACTTTTCTTCTCTGCAGAAGAAAAGTCATTAGCAGGAATCCCCCTCCCTCTCCATCTATCTCCAACAAATCAAAGCAAGATAGGAGAAGTTGTTAGAACTGGAGGCGTAGTCAGGTTCTGCATACTAACATATGTGCCGTACACGGTGGTTTACACCTACATTTTTAAATTGTGTTAGCTTAATCCCCTGGGATGGGGAATTTATTTTAACATGTGTTAAATATTTTAACATCTGATATGTGTATGATGGTGTATGTCATGATTTAGGATTTTCTGTATATTACTGTCAGTGAGAATTAGTGTCCACGTGGGCAAGCTTATGAGAAGAGTGAAAGAGAAGATACAAGCACCAGAGGTAGCCATCATCAGAGAGATATGCCCTGGATTGTGGCAGAGCATTAGCTCACACAAGTGAAGTGCCAGGTGCTTCTCAGTGCCCGCTGGATACAGTGCCCTTCCTAGCCAGGGTACCAACCTTCCTCAGGTTCACGCCCCTGAAGCATGGCAGAAAAACATGGTTCCTTTTAGCATCAGTACCAACTTCTTATCATTTGTGCCTTTTAAAAATTAACCCAAAAGGTTATAGAGCTGCTTCTTATGGAATCCTTGGTAGAATAGAAGCCCTTGTGGTTCAGTCATGTGCCAGAGAGCAGTGGGGCTTGGTCTTTCTCTTAGAAGGGTACAAAGTCATTTAAACATGTTTATTTGAGTGTAAAGGAAATGTATCCACCCTTCATAAAGTGTATACTGGTGTGCACATAAAGTGTGCTGGTCCCATGCCACAGGGACATGGCCATGCCACCTCTGGCTGTCCCTCCGCACTTCCCTCTCCAGTCTACAGATGGCAGAAAGCAGCTCCTAGAAATGCCTGGCAGGACTTTTTGAGTGCTTCCCACCTGTTTAGCCAAGCTATTTGATTTTTTTCTGGTTAATGGATTAATGTATTCTTCTTTAAAATGAATATGGCACTAAACAACAGTACTATAAATCTACTCTTTACAAGGATGTTCTAGCAAGTCATTTTTTAAGAGTGTGGTTTTTGCACTAAGAGAGCCACAGGCACAAGACTCTTTCATATGCAGAGAACAAAACATTTCAACAGGCAGCTTAGAAAGTCTTAAGTCTGAAAAAAATTTGGTGCTAGATTATAAAAAGATGCTTCCAGTTTACCTGATTTATCATTTTATTCACATTTCCTCTAAGAGAGAAAGAAAAATATCAGCTACATGATGAGCTTGCTGAAAACCGTTTTGCCAGCAAGTAATTAGACACAAATGGAGACAAATGTCCTTGTTGCCAGTCTGTCTCACAGTTGATGTGGCTGTGTGGGGTACCATGGTCTTAGTGATTTATGGAGTTTTCAAGAAGGTGTCATTGCTGTGGCAATTAAGGCATGCTCCCTGCTGCAGTGTATGAAAATTGCTCCTGGAAATTACATAATACTCCAATTTTCTTTGCAGTTTGTCAATTCTAGGTGTGTTGACATAGCTGCCGTGACAAATCAGGTGACCTTGCATACCAGAAGCACCTGGGACTCACCTCCAGTTGCATCTCTATGCAGCTACAAAAAAGAAGTGTCTGCCAAAAAAGACCACACATAATCCCACTGTCTGACAAGATGAACCTTTTCCACTTGGTTGTGGCAATTTGCAGGGGTGGGTTCTTCAAGAGCACCATTAAAATGATGTCAATTCTGTGCAGGAACTAGTGCAGGTGTTTACAAGATGCATATCTTCAGATCAGGATAAAACCCACTGAGTCTGACAAAGTGGAACTGAAATTCTTAAATCTTTGTCAACTGATCATTCCTTTGCTAATTTACACCTTTAAATTTACTGAGAGCTCCACAGTGGAAGCAAAATTTACAACTTTGGTAGAAACTTTCTGGTTGCTTTTGCAAATGACTGGTTTTCAGTAAATGAACTGATTGCCAAGAGAACTAGCAATTCTCCTGTGCCTGTCGCAGGTAGCAGCTATACCAGCAGATGTTACAGTATCTGTGGGCTGAATTTACTGCATGATTTTTAGGGTCAGTAAGGAAAAGTTACTGTAAAATACATCCCCATGGAATTATTACAAGCAGCAAAAACTGGCAATAATAACTTTGGGGTTTTTTTCCAGAATAATTTCAGTGGAGCTGCCTGAAGATGCGAGGCAGATTGGCATTCAGTTCAGATGGTGGCAGCCATATCACTCTTCACAAGGCGAAGATGTGTGGGCAATTGATGAAATCATCATGACCTCTGTGCTTTTCAACAGCATCAGTCTGGACTTCACCAACCTGGTTGAAGTCACACAGTCTCTGGGATTCTACCTGGGAAATGTTCAGCCCTACTGTGGGCATGACTGGACTCTCTGGTGAGAAACATGTATTCTTTTCTGTTCTACTTTTGTTTTCCTTGTCTATTCATCATACTGAGGATCAAGTGACTGCTGCAAATGCATCTTTCTGGCAGCTGTTCAGAGTAATTGTGTTTCATCCTCACATTATGGACAAAAATACAGTCACTAATCTTATTGCAATTAGCAGTAAGTTTTTCACCTCATTGCATAGACTTAGGTTTGATGGGAATATTGAATGTAGCATTCTTTTTCCATGAAATATTTAGAGAATATCCTAATAGAAAAAATTCAGAAATTTTTCATAATCTTCACTTAAAATTCAGGCAGGGTAATATGGATATGCAGGTAATTAAATAATCCCTTAAGTACAGACTCTGAACATTTTGTAAGTGATGTTCAGACCTGTGTACATAGCCATTATATTGTAATCCAGAAAGGAAAGGCAGAAGAATATAGGCAGAATGACATTAGCCATCTGTTAGTTGTTTTGTCTGGTATTATATACACTTAGTCATTTACACTGTGATCAGAATTATGTCATATTGCAATTACGCCTCCAATGTGCTACGTATTTAGAAACAAAAGCAAGAAAACATCACATGCCTCAAAGAAAATAAAGGCAAGAGAAAGGGAAAAAAAGGAAAAAAATTGTTAGGATTTCATAAAAATAAGCTTTTTTACTAAAATATTAACATACTTCACAAAAAAAGATTCTGGAGCACTTGAGTGTAATATTTGGAATTAATACAAGAGAAGCTTAATGTAATCTGTGTGTTTTGATTAAAACCAAATAACAGTTTCATGCTAGTCTGATCAACCTATAAACCCAGTATAGTTTTAATTGGCATAAATATATTTCTTTGGAGAAAGTACAATCACAGTAATTATAGAAAACCTGAAGAAAATAAAATCATTTTAGCGTCCCCATGGACACTCAGAGAAACACTGTTGGAATTTTATTAACAAGTATCTCTGAGCAATCTGATTTGACTTTCTGATCATCTGTCAAACTAAAAGGAGTTGGCTTAGCAGTAGGAACAACACCAAATGTGTCCTAGCACTGATAATGAGGCAGTAGAAGCACCATTAACCACTTTAATAAGGACAAGGAAGGTACTCGCTGCTCATCAAAATGGAACAACATGTTAGGACACAAACTGTTTGTATCTCCCTCATCAAAGAGTTGGAATGAAAGCCCTTTAATGACATTGTTTTCCCTCTGTAGTTTTAAGACCAGTTTATCATGGGGAAGAGGGCAGATAATTTAAGATAGAGGAGGTTCCTCTATTTTCCTCCCGTGACTCCAAATCAGAATCAAAATAATAAACACTAAGCTAAATTCTCCATCCCATATGGAGATGGACTAGGATTTGTAGTGCTCATTCATAGTAGAAACATGCATCAAATAAAGAATCAAAGACTTCCTCACTATTTATGTCTAAGTATTTTTCATTATCACTGGAAAACATGAATTCTATCCTTCACTGACCTTGCTTCTCTCAAGGGAAATTTTTAAACTTACAAGAAGTCTGTACAAATGGTTGCTAGTTAAATTAATTATTGTTGGGTTTTCCCAGCTGTGAGTCCATTTGGTTCTCATTTTCTAAGTCATGAGTTTCTAACTCACAGGCAGATCTTGCAGTAGCACTGACACCATCCTCTTGAGAACAGTCTGACAACAGCTTTTTCATTAGTATAACTATAGAAAATATGCTACCAATCATTTTACAGGGTGTCATCCCCAGGCCCATTTTCAGAGAATTGCTTTCAATTGTCTGTTAGGCCTCCATTTCTGCTTTAAAACCTGTAAACCTGAAACATTTATCCTTAAAATTGGAAAAAACTGAGGAGGGAGATTTTAATTTTTTTTTTAAGAGACAGTCTTTTCTTTTCCATATCTGGCTTCATTTTTAAAAAAAAAAAAAGATTTTGTTGATAAACATATGTTTTGATCAAAGGTGATTTTTGAGTACTTTTCATGGTCTATGTCTGAACAGTCATTTTATTTGATTGTCATCATCAACATTTGGTTTCAGAATGGATCTTGAACTTTATTACATCAAGTGTATTGGTTGTACTGAAAGGACTCCAGAACACTTTTGAAATGAAGTGTTTGATGATGTACATTAATTCATGACCTCCAAAACACTCATATTCAGGCAAAGTTTTGAACCCAATGCCTCTGGAGTATTATGGGCTATATACAGCCACTTGCTGAAATCCATTTAAATATTGATAAGGATATATACAGTTTATATATATATATATATTCATCTGGACACAAAATAGCATTATATAAATAAACTGTCTTCAGTCAGATTACAGCATTATGATTTAACTCAGTGTAGCAAATGATAGAGTGTCCCACTGTCCCTGGAGAAGCCTGGGGAAAGACTGTAAACCTGCCTTGCCATGAACTATCTTTATGGAGCAATGTCATACAGTGGTCCTACATCAGCTTGGTAGTTTACCAGTGTCTTAAATGTTCTGTCGTTTAGAGTAATTGTTACTCTGTAACGTGCAGAAAGTTTCTTTCAGGTAATCGACTTAATTGTATTAATGATGTTAATATATTTAGGAATTATTTAGCAAAGTAGGTATGACATGATGTAAAAAGGCACAAACATCCCCTGCCTTTGATGGAAACAAAGCTGCGTCTGGTGTGAGCGTTGGGCCATTGTGTCAATATTTTCAGTCGATGCAGCTTTACAAAACAAGCTGCATCCATGTGGCTTTTCAGTATTCCTAAAAGTACCAGGCTTGAAAATATGGTAACTCTGGGGATCTCAGAGCAGTTTGGAGCAATGCAGGTTGGCTGACATTGACTGTGATACCATTCCCAGAAGTACCAATTAGTTGGCAGTGCTTGGAGGGAGAGTGATTGTTCTGAGGGCACCTATGGGTATTGTGTTCCTGTGCCTCTGCTGATCTAATTACATACGTGCCAGAAACCAACTCACAGCAACATATTTATACAAAAATGAAGCCTCTGCATTCTCATTTCTGAAGATTTTTTAGTTAATTATTGTTACGCCAGGGACATTACTTCATCTTTTACAAAATCCAGAAAGGTATTCCAGCTGTGTGGCTCCCAGAACAAAGAAAACATTTGGTATTCCAGCAAAAGACCATACCCCTAACCACATACATGAGAGATCTGGAGAGCAAAGTGGCAAGTAAGGTGGAGCCCACATCTTTAATGCTACTTGTGTTCAGCTGGAGGCAAAATGTGGATGATAAAGGACTTTGTGTACCTGTAACGTGATTTCCTCCCCTTAAGAGTATATCATATACTGTCTGCATCTCAACACTAGCTTCCTTTTTCACTTTTCTTTAATATGCATTTTAAAGAGCTGGTTTGACTTTTTAACTTACTTACTTAATATACTGTGTACAATATCCAGTGGCTAAACTATTAAATTAAATGGATACTAAATTTAAAATATTTTAATCATGACCTTAATGCTATCAGAAAGAAAGTATTAGAGTTTAAGACTTTTTTTCTCATTTTACTCTAGCAGTAATGAATAAAGGGAATTTTTGTGAAGACAAGGGCAGAATGTAACATTTAATTCTTCGCACTTATTTTGACTACTAGTCCTTCATTCGTCTTCTATTTCTTTGGGAAAACAGCTTCTGGCAGATGTTTCTTCAAGCTGTTGAGTTTCAACTCCTTTATTCTGTTCAGATAAGCTTTAGGTAACTGTGATGTGCTGTGCCCAGGTTTTTGTGTGCAATGCCAAATTCTCTTCCAAAGCAGTGCTACACGTAACTTTCAGGCGATTAACCTGCACATGTTTGACTGATACCTGAAGAACCTGGTTGTACTGGCACAGGTTTCCCAACAGGGCTTCAGCCTATGTCAGATCAAATCAGCTTTAGCTTTTAAATTTGCAGATTTTTGTCATTTTGTAAAGTACAAGATAAAGTTTAGAAGAAAAATAAATTCAGGCATTATCAAGTTCTTCTGAGATGCAATCAGATCTAACCATGAAGCCATAAACCATAGGTTGCCAGCTGGACTGCTGATGAGTATATGTTATATCCTCTTCTAAACTTAAAATTATCCTTCCTATTGAGAAGAAAAACACTGACAACACCGACTGAAAAGAGCAAACAGTTCAGATACAGTTTTCCAAGATGATTTATTGCCTTCCAGTCCAGTTGTCCGTGACAATGCCCTTGTGCCCTCGTAGCGAAGGGAGTGTCTATCCACAGTCTCTTTGGGCTGCTGATCAGCAAAGTCTGGGTAGTTTCATATAATGTCATGAGCTGGATCATCCTTTAGGAAATCAAGTCACGAAACGTAAGGTCAGAGAGTAGAAAGCAGCCTGGATCTTAACTCATGCCAAGTAACAGAAATTTGATAATGACGAAACTAATATTAGCTTTCAGTAATTTCTTCTAAATTTAAGGCAGGACACTGACATTTAAGGCTTAAGTGCTCTCTCTGGAAAGCACTCTATAGAAAACAATGTAGGTCAGTGAATTAACTAAAAGAGCCCTAAGTGACACTGACTTGTATTCCTAGTCCTCACACTCACTTTGTCGTGACCTTGAATTTTACAGGCAGTGAAGCTAGTATGTTCTACTGTATTGTATTTAAAGATTGTGATTTCTTATTTAAGATTATAAGCTTACTCAATCATAAGAGCAACCTTGAACTAGATTATTCTCTTCATCACCAGTGTTCTAAATGTAGCTTTTCTTTTTTTCCATGATGATTTGCAGTGATTTTCTTTAAAAAGAACCAATCCCTATTCTAAATTGTTCACATTTAAGAATAGTCTTAGAAAATATTGAAGCTGAAAAGACTACAGTACTTCTGAAGACACTAGGTAAACATCTCAAACTAAGGAGAGGGAGGCAAATTTCATTCTATGTGAGCTTTCATTAAAATACTCTGTTTTGAAGGCTAGTGAGCAGGATTCAAAGTTTAAGTTGTTATTACTTCCTCTTTATGCCTCCTTTGCATTTGAGGTTTTGAATTTGGTTGTTTTTATTTTCTTTTGAATAGTGCATAGAAGAAAAACCTGCATTTGAAGTGAAATAACCTTGGAATTTCAGACTATAAATTATATTACTATATATGTGATAACTGGGTACCTTGCAACATATTTGTGTATATGTGTTCCAAACATTACTGTTGTTCTCCAATCCACTGGAAAATATAACTCTTAAATCAGTACATCCTACAGAAAAGAAGCTGAGGATAGAAGATCAATTCTGAAACACAGTCAAGAGTCAGTGAATGCATCGTATGTAGGATCACTTGAAAATCAATGAAATTAACAGTCAATGTAGTAAGAGTATTTTAAACTAGATTTAATGTATCTTAGCTGCCCAGTATTAAAATGAAATTACAGCTCTGACTGTGTCATGACCTTAGGCAATGGGCACTCCAGGGGAATGAACTTTCTTTATGTTTTTTCCTTATGTTGCCCTTCGCTAGATCCTAACTGGATCCTTAATATAAAGAACATATAGTGAGAACTAACAGAATAATTCAGTGTTTCACATTCTGGGATACATCAAGACCTTCCTGGTAATTTGCAGAAGTACCAGGAGAAAGATTCTTCTGTGCTTGGTCTTCTGTGCATCCCACATGCCAAGCTACAGAACAAAGAAACACCACTGTATTTAACCCAGAGCCATTCATAATGTTCTTTTCTGAATTATTTTGGGAATAGGTCCTGATTCTTTCCTTACATCTCTCAGTTTTACAGGAGATTCAAAGCTAGCCTCTAGCATGCGCTATGTGGAGACCCAGTCCATGCAGATTGGAGCTTCGTATATGATACAGTTCAACTTGGTGATGGGCTGTGGTCAGGCCTTTACTCCTCATATGGACAACCAGGTGAAACTGGAGTACTCCACCAACCATGGCCTCACATGGCATCTTGTTCAGGAGGTGAGGCTGGCAGTGGGGACTTGTGTCTTCCATAAACTCTGCTTTATACAAATACACTTTTGGCATTGAACAAAGAAATATGTTTTCCTTTTTCACTTTTCAATAAAGAAATGATCAGTTGTAATCAGTCAAAATTACTAATAGAGGTATTTAGACTGTTCCTCATAATATTTGGAAGAAAGGTATCTGAAAGCCTGAAATACAAAATTGTGACAGGAATGGACCAAGGCTGAGAAAAAAATTGGGCCACAGTTAGAGCTACAGGGTAATGGCTGAGATCTTTCCTGTGCTATTGCTTTGTTTTTCTAAGCAAAATGCATGTACTGTTTCCTGGAATTTAAATGGATAGAAATTCTTTCTGCCCTTGTGCGCAGCCATTTCGTAAATGGAAAGCACATTCCTTCAGGGGATTGTAATGTAGAGCCTTTCATCTCCCATCCCTGGTTCAAACACAGTCCAGGACCATAATGACCGGCTGTTTCCCCCACTCTGCTCGAAGTGCAAATAGCAGTGTTGGCTGCTCTTTCCCGGGTGGCTCGGTGCTGTCTCAGCACAAATGTGAGCACTGCATTTGGCCGTAGTTTGTGCTCTTGTTTTCCTTCTTAGATCAAAAGCTGGACTTTCCCTGGCCTCAGGCTCAACTAACCAAGGTCCTTTGGCTGCTTCTGAGCAGGTTCAGAGGGTGTCAGGGAACTTGTCCTACTGCCTTTTCACTGCCTGCTCTGCAGGCTCACCGAAGGATTTGTATGTCAGGTTCCACACCTTCTATGAGCAATTCAAGCTTTGCCTGGTTACCCTTTGCCATATTGTGTTTTCCCACGTTTACTTTGGTGGGCAGAATAAAGAAATGGCAAGAAATTATTTTTTAAACTTTGCAAATCTAAGTCATGATTTCTTATCTTAAACAGAATCCAGAGGAAAGCTATAAATCATGCATTTCAAACACTGTTCATGTCATACCTAGCAGGCATCATCATGGTGTCCAAGAAAAGTTCCTAGCGGTGGGTGTTTGGGGTTTGTGCTTGTCATCACTGGAAGATCAATTGCCTTCAGATTTTAGTGCTCCTTTCCTTGCTCAGTAGAGCTGAGTTCAGAGAGAATAGGCAGCCAAATCATTTTTCTCCCACCACCCATGTTGCTGTGATAAAAGAGTATTTGTAGTATATTTCAAGGACATAATCTGGCAAATAAACAAAACACTAATTAGTTGAAATGTTTGAAAGTTCTGTTTGCTTTGCAACACTGATCAGATCCTGTTTTCTAAGATCATTTATGGGAGATGAATCAATAAAAAATGTTTGAAAATTGCTGGAAAGGAAACTAAGCCTTTAGAAAATCTACTAAAAAAAACCCAACAAAATAAGGTCTCAGATCTTCATTTAATACTCTAAGATATTTGAGCAATAAATTTCTCTGTAAAAAATATATATTCTGCCTTTCTTCATATTTAATACATAACTATTACTGTATAATTTAACTATATAAATATTCTTAATTGCCATAACTTCTGTAGACAGTCACTGCTTTATTATTAGTTTCAGAGCAGTCAAAGTAGGCTACTTGCATAAACAGGTGTCTGTTCTCTTGCCTGATACCCTTCATGAGGGTGAGCTCAGCAGTGGCCAGCAAAATACTCTTGGGCATGTGGGGATGGTCAGAAGAAGCTGTGCAGTGGCAGGAAGGGGCAGAAGGGACTCTGAATTGGTAGCTAGAAGAGGATCATGCGGGTTGGTTGTAACTTCCAAGCACTTTATTAATACCTCATAGCACAAATTTTTGAGTGCTGTTCTGGCAAAATATAAATAAATTAATGGAATATTGCAAAAAATGAAGTAACATGGGAAGGGCAGTGCTAGAAAACAGTTAAGAAGCTGGGAGAATGGACTTCATTTATATTTAATATTAAAAAGACGTGACAGTGATCATATGTTCTGAATTTAAAAAGAAAAAAAAAAATTGGGGAACAGACCGCAACAGGAATCCGAGTTAAATGCAGAAATAGTCTAAAAGCATGAAGGGGGAATTTGGACCACTTGCTGTAGGTGTCAAAGCTAACACAGCTGCAGAGCTTGGGAAGGGCCTATGGACACAACTTCAGTAGGCTGATGTTGGGGGCTCTGGTGTGGCTCTGTCTGTTCCCACTGCTGCTGCCCACCGCAGACGGAGGGTGTGAGGCCAGCCAGCATGCCCAGGCAAAGCCTCACAAGTAGGTCTCTAGAATGACCTGTGTAATAGTCTGGAGGTACCTTTCATAGATGCTGGGGTGAAAATAGCAAAAAACAGAGATAGACATTCCTCGTGGAGGAAAGCAAAACATTGCCAGTCACTAATGCTAATCTCTTTAAATAGATTCATATGGCTTTCTTCCATCCTCAATTTTACTACTAGTTTTCTGAGAAATTTCTCCACATCATGCCAGAATTTTTCTCTTCCGGGTCTTTCACTCCAACATCTGTACCCAGACAAGCTCCTGGTTCTGTGAACGTTTGACCCTTGTTTCTGTTTCCAGTTATTCCTCAACATTAAATGTGGTTTTGAAATGTTTTATTTCAAGGAGTGTCTTCCCAGTATGCCGAGCTGTCAGGAGTTTACATCAGCAAGTATTTACCACTCCAGTGAATTTACTCAGTGGAGGAGAATCACCGTTCTTTTACCACAGAAGACTTGGTAAGCATTTATTTCCTCTCTTTAAATTTTTTGAGGGGGTGTAGATAATTCATCTACTTTTGAATTGCTATGACAAAGATCAAGTCTCTGCAGGTCATACTCAAGCCAATAGGTGGGGTGCCAGGGCTGACCCAGTCGCAGGTATTTCCCATAAAATGCATTCCTTACATATTAGAGAATGCAATGTTGGTGAAGTCTACAGAAACTATTGTTTAGGATTGTTTTTAATACATACTCTGACTCTTCCAATAAAGTTCAGACTTTTCAGAAATAGCGGTGCTTGTCTATAAATGCCCTATTGGAGGAAGGCTTTATTTGGATTGTTAATTTTTATTTTGCACATTCCTTATTGTTTACATCTTCAGACCAAAGCCTTGTATAAACAATGACTAATGATTCATTTCTGGGAATTTTTTAACTCTTGTTTCTTTTTATAGCATGTCTTAAAAAATAACATTCTCTTCTGCAAAAAAAGAGAAACAAAAATTATCAGAAAGCCTATTCATCTTTTTGTAATCAAACTTGGTTTGCCTGCCCTAAAATTTTTATTTATTAACTAAATTGTTTCTTTCATTGTTTATTTTTAAATTTTTATTATAACATACAAACAAAAATTTGTCATAAATCCCCAATAATCTTCAGGGCATCCTTCATTTGAGGATTTAATTATTGCAATTAGAGTTACATTTTGATTGTGTTTGACCTGAATCCATCACAGCAATTGCGATGAGAGCTTGCCCAGATTAAGTTATCATTGTATTTCCCCATCCTTCATCATTATTTTTTTGCACTCTGCATGGCCTCAGCACAGCCTATTTCCATCAATCACACCACATTGATACCTTCTTTCAACACACTGGCCCTTTTTACTGTACAGCCAATATTCAGAATTTCCTACTTCTAGGCAAAACATCAAAGGCAAATATTGAATCCTTAGAACATATCATATCAGATAATACCAAATGGTGCAAATAAGTCTACAAATAACCGCTTTGTAGTTAGATTATAATGTACTAAATCTTACATGCCATTATGTGCCACCATCTGCAAAATCTGTGGTTCACATAGGCACTTAGCAGTTTAAAAAGTGTCTACGATTTTTCAGGTTACAGTCTAAAGTAGGCTGTTATTCCTAATTTCATTTATAAAATATATACTGTACTCAAAGTTATTATACACTGTGCATTTGATGATGATACCAATGTTGTGGGCTTCTTTTTCTTTAGGATCTACTAATTTTTCTCAGCATGTGAGGTGACAGAAGCAAATAATTCCATTTTAATTTAGGAGACTGTGGGGAGAAATCATGATGAAGTAATAGCCGTATTCTTGTTCTGTGCTGTGCACATATCATAAATATTTCACGCTCTGTCTTGTATCTGAAGGGATTCCCGTCTGTTAGCAGAGTTTTGTTTGTAATTAAAGTACAAATTACCACTGAACATTTCCTTGCTCTTCATAGAACACATTTTCTGTGTTGTGTTGTACTATGGAGTTATCGGGGTGAAGAGGAAGGGTGGCTGCATGTTCCCCACCAAACACAATCCAGCACACCACATGCATCTCTCTCACCACTTTCTAACCTTTCTTTCCACTATCAAGGAGCAGGCTAAGGGATCAGCAGTTCCTTTGGGTTGAAATTGGGAGGGGATTTTTTACACGTGTTTCAGAGCACACTTGTGAGCAGAGGGTAAGTTTCTGCCTTTCCAAAACGTGGGCATTATTGGTGACAATTTGATGTGCAGCTCTCCACTGCCAGCCCAGCCTCACAGTGGGCGTTGTTCCAGGTGGCTGGTAGTGAATATGCTCCGTAGGGCTCCTCTTCGGGGTGCCCTCCCTCCTTCTCCTATCCTTTCCCCACCTTCATCCACTGCAACAACCACCCAGAGGCAAAACCTTAGTAATGGCCGGGAAGAACAGTGCCGAGGGGGAGAGCCAGGTCTTCTGCCTTCCCAAAACTGGGGTGAGGGGGAGAGATCTCTGGACCTTCCTTCTCTTTCAACCGCACAAGACAAAGGCTGCCAAATCCTCAGCCTGCCCTGTGCTTGCTGCACAGGGAAAAAAAGCACCTAAACGAGGACTCGGGAATGTCTTATTAGCCTTGTTCTGGCCCTTGGTAGCCTCGGCATGCCCTCACACCCCTGCGCAGTCCTGCTGTGGTTGCTGGAGCTTTTATCCCTGAATGCACAGCTCTTAGCTGAGGGTTTGCACCTTGGACGTGTGGGTAGTGTCAGGCTGTGGCACTGTGCTCGTGCAGCTGGAAAATTGTTCGTAACAGCACCTATTTCTCTTGTGAAACTTTCTGGGTGTGCTGGTATTTCTGCACATCTGTAGATGTTCTGCTTCTACAAGCATGAGTTTACATGGTCCCCATGTTATGTGAGATTTGGAATGCTAGAAAATCTGCTGCAAGAATGAGACTTGTATTGAAGAAATAAAATGTAAGCACCTGCTCGCTGAAATTGTATTGTACTTGAACTGAACATTTCTAACACTGATGAAAATTAATTTCAGTTTTATGCAAGGCATTTACATATGAACAGGCTTTAATGAGATATAAGCAGCTGTCAGTTGCTGACTTCATAAACAAATCAACACCTAATGACTGAATGAGAGCTTCAGGATAATTGGGTAAATGTAATTATGGTAACTTAGAAGGTAGCAAATATAATTTTATCAGCCACAAATTTGCATTAGATCATTAAGGCTTTTAATATCAGGAGGGAAGGCAATGATTTTATTTTAACTCGCATATCTGAAAACTTTTAGAACATCATTTCACTTGCAGTACTTCTGGGACATGATTTCCCTATGCTTATGTAAAATGTCACACAACAACAATGACTTTTATTTGACATCAACCTGACTTAGATACAATGTCGTTAGAAAGCCAGATTGCCTTCCAGTAGCATTAAAAAAAAAAAAAAGGAGAAACTATGAGGAGCTAGGGAAGTTTATTTTTCTTGTAAGAAATGCTTTCATAGCTCTTCAGTGCTGCACTTCCCATTTCAACAGATGTCCAAATGGTGACTGTCCAGAAAACCAGTGCTTTATCACTGAGAATGCAGCTGACGCTCATGTCCATATTCTCTTTTCTTAATTAACATGGCTTTTTAAAACGGTTGATTACCATTTTTAACAGCATAATATTCTTAAGCTGTTGTTACCTTGAGGTGCAGAGCAGCCTTGGAAAGCTTTCAAAAACAGTGAGCAGGACTGGCTTTTCAGCAGCATTGCTTTTGGAACTGTCAATTCAGCCTAACACACATTATCCCTCACCCAGGGAGGAATCTGAATCCATAGAGTTTTCCCTGCCCACAGCCGTGTGACGGTGGCATCGCTTCCCGCAGGACCCCTGGAAGCAGGCTGGGTGGGAAGGCGAGGGCAGCCCCTTGTCCCTTGCAGCTGGGGGCCACGGGATTCCCGTGGTGGCAAAGCTGTCCCCAGGGGAGAGCTGTCTGTCTGCAGATAAGAGTAACTCCTCCTCGCTGGGATGTGGCTCCCTGGGGACTGTCCCCAGCCTCCAGCTGCTGCACACACATCCATTTGGGCCACATGTTCATTTCCAGGCTGTAATGAGCCTCCTCCCTTCCTCCCCTCCCCTCCCCTCAAGTGAGATAAGCAAACCTCCTGGAACGACTGCATTCGTTTGAGAGAACTTCTAGGTAACGAATGGAGCTGAGTGCACCCTTAGCTTGACATGCAGCCAACACTTGGAACCTGAAGAGGCAGATGGAGTTCTGCACCTGGCAGGGTGGCAGTCCCCTGCAGCAGGAATGAGATGATGAGACTCTCCAAGGAAATATTTTGGTCAGGTGAAACCCACATGAACCCCAGTAAGGGCCGTCAGCCCTGGTGTCAACTCCACGCCTGGCGATGCACGCCCAGCCTTGGAAACAGCCCCAAAGAGGAGCTGCACAGGGATCTTCTCAGATGGGGCTCCAGGTGTTGTGCTCCCCTGGGCACAAGTGTTCTCTGTCATTGCACAGGGCTTGGCTCTCCCCACTGTTTGTGTAGGTCAGTGTGAGCCTTGTGCCCCAGAACCAGCCCTGCACAGCCACCCTTCAGGGTAATTTGCACCTGTCAGCAGCCAGTGAGCGGCTGAGGCAACGCTGTCAATGCCACATGAAGCTCTTTTTAGGGGGCACCACCACTTGTTGGGCACCATGAGACTTCCATGGCATGGGGAAATTGCTCTGTATCACTGTAAATCTCCCCCAGTTTGCTGTAAATACCCCTGGGCTGCAGGGTCTCACACCCTCCACCCATACTCCGTCGCTGATAAAAAACAGTTGCCCGAATACAATGCTCTCCCTCCTGTTACCTGGGAAAATAATATGGCGCAATTTTACTGTGCTGGGAGTTCACAGGGGGTGTGTTTGCCTGTTCTAACACCGTTCTTTGGTTTCAGTTTTGTTATTTTCCTCAGCACAGATTAGAGTTAACACCAGTAATTACTGCTCTTTCCAGAGCCTACAGCCTCTGTCAGGGTTCTCTCTGGTGCCATTGATGTGAACATGAACCTCAGCACCAAAATGATGTGCTGACTTCAGAGCACTCCAAAAATAAACAGTAAATAATTGCAGTCAATATTGACTGCCCATTGTGCCTACACAAGCTTAGGAAGTCCTTCGTCTGCTGATTACTGGCATTGTACACTTCTAATGGATAATTCATAGCTCTTGTAATGTAACCCATCAATACATTATATCCTGAGGGACTATTTAATCAGCAGATTTGCCCCTGCAGATTAACTCTGAGTGCTGTAAAAATGCTTACAGTATTTGCAATATCAAACAGATACTTAAAGCAGGCAACAAGGGTCATTTCAATTAAAAATCAAGCTCTTGGGCAGCTTCACTTGTTTTTTAAAGAAATTCAAAACTAGTATTTAAAAAATTTATCCATACATGTACCAAACTTCTCATATGTGCCAGAGTGGCTAATTGCTCTGGCACTCTGTCCACTTCAGCTGCACAGGCCTGCTCTATTCGTTTTGTCGCTTCCATACGTGTGAGCAGGTGGCTCAGCCACCTTTACAATATTCATTTTAATAAGTCTTATTCTATGTAAATTATTGGGGGTGAGGAAAGGGCTTTGTATCTTGAAGTAAAGTAACAGCAGTATGTCCTGTGCCATCATAAAGTAACCATATGGCTCAGAAACAAGCTAGAAAAGAAGCTTCTAATAGGAACTAGCTGCTTCTCATCCTCAGCTCCCCCAGCCAGCACTTGGCCAGACACAGGCCTGTCCCATTTTAAAACTGGATTTTTAATTCTTCTCAGTCAACCTCGCTTTACCTGTCCTAACCCTCTACAACAATGCAATTCAGCCTCAGTGCCCACATTGCCACCACCACCCCTTTTTACCCAGACCCGTGATGCAGCCAGCACAGCCCCTTTTGCACCATCACTATGAACAATTTCCCATCTTTGTTTCAGTTCACATGTATTGCATTTTTCTTAATCTCATTCTGACATGAACGGAGTGGAGAGTCTCTGTGTCCCCCATCCGGGAATGGCCACCAGCCGGTGTCTGTAACCTGCTGGATGTGCACAGTTTGGCAGGGCAGCTTGAAAAGGCTTGATGATGACAAAAATTGCTTTTCTCATGATTCACGTTCTTCTCCAGCCTTGGTTTTTAAGGGTGGTGGGTGTCAGGCTGGGTTTGACTAGTGGGAGTCACTCCCGTGGAACATGTCAATGTTGCATTGGACAATCTCCTAAAGGGCCAACAGTAAGCATTTTTTAATGGATAATGTTAGCTGACTTCACTATTGTAAAGAAAAACAAGTTCTTGAAGATAAACTATTTAGAAAGGAGAAGCTAAAGCAAGGTTTTGTCCTTGAAGAATATTACAAATATCCAGAGCTTAGTTAGGCGAGAAGTTTAATTTGATGATTCCCCAGCACAAACCTTGGGTGTTACAGATTGTGAGTTGTTGGCCAAGAGCAAGCTATTTGCAGTGCGGAAAAAAATTGCGCTATGACACGGGATCTTTGTCAAAAACTTGTGATCTCAATGTCACCAGTGATATGTGAGCAAAATCTGGTTTAGAATCATCCTGACAAAAAGAAATTTTTATATCCAAGAAAAAACAGTCAACTGTTGTTGAATGGAAATAGTTGGTATTCACTTACACTCACGAACTTTAATAATTTTTAAAATAATAAATATCAGGAGAAACCTCTTTACACAGTTTATGACCTCTTAACTGTGACCAAAAATATAAAAAACAAAGTCATGCCCTAGATACACCTTTCCAATTTTGCAACCATCACGCAATAAAAATCCAGTAATATTCATAGCTAGGCTTACCTTAAAATAATTCTCAAAATTCCTGTAACTTCTCTGCAATGTGCTCTTCCTCAGAAATGTCATCAGTCACTGGAAAGTCCATTATATAGCCCTCTGCAGCGAGTGGCATCATCTAGGAAGTTAATTTGCAAAAATCTGTCTTTGGTTGTGTCAGCCTTTGCAGCCTGGGCTGTGATTGTGATACCAACTTTATTTTTTTCTAGTTACATTTTATCTCTTTTCCCACCGCTCTGTAAAGAATCGAAAATTAATGCACTGTTATTGGTTTTAAGGTCCAGTGCCACACGTTTCCGCTGGAGTCAGTGCTACTACACAGCCCAGGATGAGTGGGCCTTGGACAACATCTACATCGGCCAGCAGTGTCCCAACATGTGCAGCGGGCACGGCTGGTGCGACCATGGTGTTTGCAGGTATGAAGCATTTGTCAGTCCCTCTTAACAATGATCTCTCGATACTTCAATACCCTACTATTTTCCATACTTTCCTTTTCTTGGCTGTTGTTCTTATTTTCAGATTAAACATGAAAAAATAAAAGCACTATGAGGGGTTGACCATTCAGGCAGCATTAGCATCCAGTTGCTCCACACCAGTGTGTCCAAGAACCCATACCCTTGTCAGATCCAGAAGAGCTTTCAGTGGCACAGGGCTGCCCTGCTGCAGGTGTCCTGGTGGCCCCTCCAGCCCTTTGCACAAGGACCCTAGCTCAGGGACGGAGCTGCTTTGCTGGGTCAGAAGGATGTCAGGGACTAGCTCAGTGTTTGGCAGCCACTGTCAGAATGGGTGCTACACCAAGGGCACAGACTGCTAATCTCTGCCAGATTCAAACTTTCTGGACACCACAGGATTGTTTTTTAGAAAAAAAGATAGAGGGTTTTCCCATTTTCCAGTTATTCTTGTTTGTTTCCATGATACAAAACTGCAGTCCCAGAATGATTTGTTATTTCACATTGAATTTTATAATGTCAGTGCATCACCTTACCTAATTGTCAGTGTTGTGTTTATGCTTCCTTCCAGGTGTGATTCAGGGTTTCAGGGTACTGAATGTCAGCCTGAAAATCCCCTTTCTTCAACCATCATGTCTGATTTTGAGAACCCAGATACCCTGAAGACAGAGTGGCAGGAGATTATTGGGGGAGAGATCGTCAAGCCTGAGGAAGGCTGTGGGGTCATCTCATCTGGCTCCTCACTCTACTTCAATAAGGTACTAAAGAGGGCTGGAAGACTGATAAAGGCACATACTGTAGGTTTCTGTGGAGCATAATGTGGCAAAGAAAAGGGAGGTGGCAGAAAGCTGCACACAATATTAGAAGTGCATTAAACAGCACAGCTGTGCTCTGCAGGTAAAGAACAAAGCAATCAAAAGAGGTAGGGAAAGACACGTGCACTGTGTATTCAAGAAACAGCAGCTGTAGTGAAAGGTAGTAAATTGCCAGTGTGCTGGGAAGTATGCACATTCACAATGTCTTACTTGTGCATTTTCTTTAAGACTCAGTTCTCAGCATCCAGCAGCTCCCATTTGTTTCTTCTATACTGTTCTGGGTAAGAGATGGGGAAAGGTTGGCTTTCCAGGGGACAAGCAGCTTAATTTGAGGTCACAGGAACAAAACTAGTGAAAAAACCCATCCTTTCAGGCTTTTAGAAAATGGTTAACCTGAAGGAGAATATTCATTTGTATAACTTGGATACTTTGCAGACAAAAAATAATAGAACAGGAAAGAGATATAGGGAATTCTGCTAATTAGTAACAATTATAGCTAAAATAAAAAGAGATCTTTATGACCAGATGTAAGATTATGCGTTGTAATCACAGATTTATTTTTGTATTGTTGCTCCTCAGGTCTAGTACTAAGGTTTGTTTTGTTCTTAATTGAAAGGAAGAGTATAAATGCAGCTATGTGCTTCTCTTTTAAAGGTTTGATCAAACTGCCCCTGCTGTCATGAGAACCAGATTAGTCCCAGAAGAATAACCTAATATGCAATGCAGTGTAATTGTGTGTTGTTTACCTCATTACAAAAATCTAACCCATGAAATAATTTTCAGCACTCCTACATAGTCTCACATCCAGCTCCCTTGGAAATAGAGCTCTACACTGGAAATTTCATAATAGACCAATCAGTATAACTAGCTAATTGTGATAATTGGATTTTTTTATATAATTGTCTTGCCTGTTAGATGTTTTTCCTTCTGGCTCCGTTCTTTATGCCAAGTTTTTCAAAAGTAGTTTGCTAAATTAGAATTAACCTGCTATGATCTTTCTTCTGATTCCTGCTAAAGAGGAGTGAAAAACTCATTTAGAAATTCTTGGCTTCTTTCTTTTGATCTCTCAGGGTTAGGTTATCACTCATTTCTTGAGTAGTAGCAGTCTGTGTGCCATCAACAGAAGGTGGTTTATTTAATTTCTGTTTAGATCTTTCTCAAGGCATCTAGTGGCCATGCTAGTATATAATAAAAAAAATCTTTTTATTGTTGCCAAACAGTTATGTATTGTTTTGGGGAGCTCATATTCACATGTCTTTTCATTTGCTCAAACAGACACTTTTTATTTGAATGTCTAATGTTTGCTGCCATAATCAATTACTGCTGCCAGAATTAATGTTGGCTTTGTTCTGACAACCCTCTATCTTTTGTTTTACAACTCATTTTAATCAATTGTAGGTGTGTTCACAATTCAGAGCTCTTTCAATTAGCCCCTGCAATTCCTCTGAGGCTTTATGTCACTCATGCCCTTTCTCAATTAACCTGGTTCTGTGATTACCCCTTTGGCAGGCAGAGTGGCTGTGGGGTGTAGATATGGAAAACGCACCTGTAATGGTTTTAGAGCCAGAGCTTGGCCCACTGCAGGTGCCCCCAGCCAGCCAGGACACACCTGCCCATGGGACAGCAAGGGTGTTTGCATCCTTATTACCCATTACTGACTTGATTTGATGGTGATCATTTCAAATTCCGGTGGGTCTCCAAATGAAGCTGTGAAAGCAAACTATCCAGAGGTTATCAGTGTCACCTTGGCCAGCATTAGCCACGTGGGGCTGCGCCAGGAAGCTCAGGGCTGCGTCCAAGGCTGACTTATCTCGCTGTCATGGCACCATCCAGGAGGGAATTCCAATCTCAGCTGGGAATAAACAACCAAATAAACCAAAACAACAGGCACAATTTAAGGCCAAAACAGTATGACTGTATCCTGTATGAACTTTTTGAGAGTCAAAGGATTCTTCACAGGTTTTACTGCCTTGTCATCAGTGGTTCAAGCCAACCAAGCTTCAGATCCCCATGTATTCAGCTTCCAGAAATCAGTCTCACAGTGTGAGGTGACCTATTTGGTAGGGTTTACAAATGAGCTCAGAACCCAGGCTGTTATATCAGCAAAGCAAAATGTTCTGAGAAAGAAAGCAGTAGACATTTATCTCTGCTGGGTTTACCCCAACTGTGTAGAAAGAAGAAAGAGGTGATGAATGGAACGGGATTTGAATTCATCTATCACCCTGTTAAAAAACACAGATGATATTTTAAATCTCAGCTCATAAATCTTGTTACTTGTGTCCACTAGATCACATCACTTTGCTTATCTCAAGTTTGTTTGGAAATCTGTCGTAAGGATCATAAATGTACAAGTGAGAGAGAAAAACATAAACATTACTCAAATTATACGTGTCATAACTTAGCTGTGGTTTCCCTTTTTTATACCTTTTTATGCTTGGAGATGGGCAGAAACACATGGTTTTTTAAGGGAATTAGAAACAGTAGGCGTGGTGACAGTCCTGCTCCATTTTGGGAGGGTGGTGCCAGATTGCAGCTACTTTAATAAATGCAGAAATAGGATCCCTGCATCCTCTCCCCAGCTGTACACAGATGGCTTTGCCTTACCTATGAAAGTTCGTGACAGCATGATGCTGTGCTGGGGCAGGGTTGTGCCAGACGCAGGGCATGCAGGTCACCTCTCTGGGGACACTGCTCTCGTCCTGTGTCCTGCCTTGTCACGGGCAGCTTCATATCCCATATCAGCATCTTGTAGGTTTGTTGATGTGCAAGTCCACAAGTTCAGCCTTAAGCACCAGGGCACAAAGGGAAGACGGGTATGGGATCATTTCGGTTACAATAAAAGGCTCTTAAACCTTAAAGCTTTTTTTAGATGAATATTCTCTGTCTTCCTTTGCCAACATGCACAGAATGACCACATTGACCTGCTAAACTCAAAAACATTCCTGGAAAAGCTGTTTACTAAATTTTACGAGTCTATTTGTTTCTCTCAGCTATTCCTGGGTAAACTTGAAACCAAATCCACAGGTTTTAGTTGAGAGACTCCTTATTTACAATGGAAATTTAAATTTTCTTTACTAGGAAAAAGAGTATAGTTTTGTGTAGGAACAAATCTTATTCAGCTGAAGCATGAAGAGAAAGTGCCACTCCCTGGTTCTTGTATAGGAGATGGGCTTCGAGCAAGGTATTATAGGAGCTGATTTCAGGTGATTGGGTAATATTGTACAGTGCAAGATAAAAAGCTGAATACTTAAAAATTTATCCCTGGTTAATTCAGGATATCTAGCACCTGCTCTTTGTCTTCTGAAAGTCCTTGGACCTTGAAGGAATGAGATGAAATAGTTACGTGGAAATTGTGCTGTGAAGTTGCATTATGTGTTGAAATCTAATAATAAAAATTCTTGTGGGATCAAATCAGGGTGACGTAAAGGATGGCCAAGCAGAATAATTGAAAGACAAAAAAAGCCAAGTTGATACAAAAGTCTGTATCTTCCATGTTGTGTAATTTTGTGTGCAATATTCATCTGTGACAGACTTCAAATATGCCTATTCTTTGTGAAGGTGTCATAATTGAAATTATTATTGTCCCTCCGTTCTTTGTATTGTAGGCTGGAAAAAGACAGTTGGTAACCTGGGATTTGGACACAACATGGGTGGATTTTGTACAGTTCTACATCCAGATTGGAGGAGAGACTTCTTCATGCAATAAACCTGACAGCAGAGAAGAAGGCGTGCTGCTGCAGTACAGCAATAACGGCGGGATCAACTGGCAACTACTAGCAGAAATGTATTTCTCTGACTTCAGCAAACCCAGGTAGAATTTTGGTCTAAATTAATTAATCCATATGGCATCAGCTTTAAAAAAAAATATATTTATCAACTTATGAAAACATTAATAATAATTTAAAGTTATAATGCTTAAAAGTCATCATTATATAGACACTTTTTCTGGCTGGCACAGCAAACTCCGGTCACTAGGAATGAAAAATGTGATGAAAGTGGGCCTTAAAATCTGAAGTAAAATATAAAATTTCCTGTCACTTACCTCCTATATGAAACATGACTAAAAGGCTAATATCTGCAAAAAAATAGCAAGCAAATACAGAACTTACCCAAAAAAGGTGTAGAAATCTTCCATTTCCTCTGACTCTGGTTTCAGATCTAATGAACATGTATTAATGTCATATGAAGCAAAAGCTCCTTTAAATAAATATTTAAGGAGGAGAAGAAATCATGTTCAGCCATTCAAATTTGCTGTCAGATATCTTGTCAGTGAAAATTTAAATTTAATTTGTCTGCATAGGTGCTAACATGATTTCTATTACCTGTAGTCCATGTCTTTCAACATACAAATTATTTTATCTTCTCGTCTTGTTATTTTGCATTGCAATGAACAGTGCTTTCAGTAGGACTTCTGTAACTTGGCAGACTGTTCTTTTCTAGAGGTAATCTAGGCACTTGGAAGTATAAAACTCTTGAATATAGAATAGAATAGAATAGAATAGCATAAAATATTTCAGGTAGAAGGGACCTACAACTGTGCTCAGCATTGCTCCATCCTAGGTGCAGAATCAGCATTTCCACTTGTTAAATTTTATCCCATGAATTAATCCCAATGCTCCAATCTGTCAAGATTCCTCTGCAAGACCTCTTGACTCTCAAGAGAGTCAATAGCACCTCCCAGTTTGTATCATCAGCAAAAGAGTGGACTCAACTCCTGCATCCAGATTATTGATAAATACCTTGAACAGGATTGCCCTAGGATTGAACCAGAGGAACACTGCTGGTGACCACTCACCTGGCAGATGTGGCCCCATTCCCTACAACCCTTTGAATTCTGCCCTTCAGCCAGGCCTTCACCCAGCACGTTGAGAACTCACTCATCCCACAGGTGGACAACTTGTCCGTAAAGGTGCTGTGAGGTACAGTATCAAAAACCTTACTACAATCCAGACAAACTACAGCTACCCCCTTCTCCTCAACTACTAGGTGAGTGCTTTAGTCTCTACGTGGTCAAAATTACAGGACACACCCAACAAAGAAGCTAAACAGTGAAAGCTTCATCACTGGACTATCCAATACATTTTTAGACAAAATATTTGCCCTCCTGAGCAATGAAAAGTGATGGTCCTTACTGAACATAGCTATGCAGATTATTTTTCTCTTGTTTCAAATGTGGTCCAGATCTTATTTCCCAATTCCTTATTCTTCAACTATAAATCTAGGAATTCTCTGGAAAAGAACAATTCCTTCTCCTCTCTATGCCTAACTGGCAAGTCAAGTGGAGTCCATGGTACAAAAAAACCATGTGATATAAAGAAAGAGTGACAAAAGTATTGTATGTATAAATGCGTATATTTAAGGTGTTTGAAATAGGACTGGGAAAGTAACTTTTTGATGTGAGTATGATTATGTCGCTGTCCGTGCGGAGAGTGGTGAAGAATGACACGATAAAATTTAAGAAAAAGTCGAATATTTATTTATTTATAAACCGGTTTATATAACTTGGTTCGCAAGAGTAGCATGGTACTATTGGTCCCTTGGTCAACCACCTCCTAGAATGATTGGTGGAAGCTATACTACACCCACTTCAAAATATTTTCTTCAATGTACCATAACAGCACTTCACAACAAACTCTAGGTGCAAAGATAAAGAATTAGTTTACAAAACCGTCTTCACTGTTTTTGGCTAGTCTGCGTGAGAAAATGATGCTCTCACAGAACACTGAGAAAAAGCTGAAGAATTTCTCTGCTTCTAACTTTTCAGCATCATGCCTAATCAGCATATGATTAGGCTTGAAACTTGAACTTTTATTTAACATCATTTTTATAAGGTGTTTTTTAAGTTGAACATAAAGCAAACTGAGGAGACCTGAAGTTCTTTTACAAAGATCTGTATAGGAGGGCTGAAATATTTTTACCCAAAGAAAACTGCTACATAATCTATTGCTTTGTAACAGAAGGATGCTTTTGTCTACAAATAGGACCAATCAGCAGAAGAGAATGAGAAATTAATTTTGCTAGTATGTGTCACATTACTTCCTGGCATCAGAAAAACATTAACATGAACATGGATCAGCTGAACAGTTTAATTCAAAGCTAGAGAGCTCAAATCAGTTCCTTATTGTGCGTGGCAATATAGTAATAGAGCATAAAAAATAGATGTTGTCTTAGAGTTTACATACTCCATAGACAAGAAGGACAAAGAAGGATTCTTGATATGCAGTGTATAATCTAGATATATGGAAAAATAGAATAATAGAATCATAGAATCATTAAGAAAAGATCTCCAAGGTCATGAAATCCAACCTTTGACCCAACATCACCATATCAACTAAATTACAGCACTAAGTGCCATATCCAGTTGTTTTTTGAACACTTCCAGGGATAGTGACTCCTACAGCTCCTTGGGCAGCCCAGGGAGCCCCAATGCCCAACCACCCTTTCAGCAGAGAAGTTCTGCCTGTTGTCCAACCTAAACCTCCAATGGCAGAGTTTGAGGCAATGTAGTCATGTCGCTGGTTGCCTGGGAGAAGAGGCCGATCCCCATCTTACTACAACCTCCTTTCAGGTAGTTGTAGAGAGCAATAAGGTCTCCACTGAGCCTCCTTTTCTCCAGACTAAACAACTCCAATTCCCTCAGCTGCGCCTCTGAATAATATGAATTACTCTCTTACACCCTTCCCCAGCTCCGCTGCCCTTCTTTGGACACGCAAAATTACCGAGGACTTGTACACATAAGATAGATGCTGGCTTTCCTACCTCTTTTCCCTGTTGAGCGATACCTTTCTCTACAGATTGTGTTCTCTGAAGTTCTGCTCAATTTCTGTTCCTCAGGTTTGTCTATCTGGAGCTGCCAGCCGCAGCCAAGACACCTTGCACCAGGTTTCGCTGGTGGCAGCCGGTGTTCTCGGGGGAAGGGTACGATCAGTGGGCCATCGACGACATCATCATTTTGTCAGAGAAGCAGAAGCACATCATTCCTGTTGTTAATCCCACCTTACCACAGGTAATAAGCAAGAGCAGGCTGTGGCCATCCCCACAAAACAGGAGCTATCCTCTTAGGAGACTTGTTTGAATATAATTTTCTTTGAAAATTCTGAGTCTTTTTAAAGAGACAGCTGTAGAGTTTGCAGCTGCCTCTCTATGTGGGAATAACCTGGGTGTTTTCACAAAATCATCAGGGTCTAAATCTTTGTGACAGAGGACGTAATGATGTATCTCCACAAAAAGTCAAGACTGGAGTTGTGGAAGTTAATTTTTTCTTTTTTTAATTATAGTAAATAGAAATTGCAAAATTTGAAAGTTCATCATTTGGGGAATTATTCTGAAGTCACACTGCACGGTGATGATACTTCTGGCTTTTTTTTTCATTTCTAACAGAACTTTTATGAAAAGCCAGCATTTGATTACCCTATGAACCAGATGAGTGTATGGTTAATGCTGGCCAATGAAGGGATGACCAAAAATGAAAGTTTCTGCTCTGCCACCCCCTCTGCCATGCTCTTTGGTAAATCAGATGGAGACCGGTTTGCAGTGACTCGAGATTTAACTCTGAAGCCTGGATACATCCTGCAGTTCAAGGTATTCCTTAAACATTAATCTGTGCAAGAATATCAGTAAAACTGCCCTTAGCTGATACTTGCAAGATGCCACTGGGGCCACAGTTCAAATGAAGGTGATATATTAGACCATTGCATAAAAAGATGTGAAGAGCACCTGTATGAACTCATACAGCATAAAATGCCATCCTGCTTTCTGGAAGAATAGCCAAAACCTTGGTGCAGGAAAGCATTTTTACCCCTCTGGAGAAGTTCTAAAGCTTTTCGTTCTTCAGCACATTTCAGAAGTGGACTGAAGTGACTGTCATTATATTCAAGTCAGTATTAGGAAATGCTACTGCACTGTCAAGCGAAAAAGGATTTATCCCATCTGAGGCTCTGAGAGTGCAAAAGCTCCAATGCGGTTTGAGTACATTTTTTGTATTTTAAACTATTTAAGGACTTACAAGCTGCTCTGTACTCCAGTGTGGGTTTTTCATATAATTTACTTTTATTGTGTCAATGAATATAAGCTCCAATTAGCATTTTCTTCTTTAAAGAGCTTACAAAATTTCAGTGGTCTGACAATACATCAGAATATGTGCTTCAAATAAAGTGTATTTGCTTTGACAAGCTCTTGTTTCTGAACCCTAATCAAAATTTTATTGAGTTTATAATGAAATCCCATTGGTGAATTCTGGAAGTTGGTTGCAATGCAATTTTAATGAGCTCCCCACAAATACATGGTTCTTACGTAATTGGTGGATACAGACACTGAATAATTTACAAGTGGAATTATTAAAGAGATCAGATGTTTACAGGCAGCTTTTCAAATATAATTCCCACAGTTCTATAAATAGGAAAGTTCATCAGAAATACTGGGATTTGTAAAATAATCTAATTTCAACTAAAAGATATGCTAATAAAATGCTATACAAACTGAGGGATTTCAGTACAATTTCTTTGTGAGTTTTATACTTTAAACTGTCTACAACCCAAGGATATCTCAGTATGTAAATACCCATTTAGCCTGGAAAAGATGCTATTCGCCTCTTCACCACCTTCCTGTACTTCAGTGACTAAATCTCCCTTCTCTAGGTTTGATGATCAACAGCAATTAAAAATTGTCTAGGTTAAAAAAAATCAGTACTTAAAAATGTTTCATACACCTTCCATCACTGAAGCATTTGACAGTGTAACGTAACTATACAAAACATAAGAATGTGTCACCGAACAGTGAGTTCTTCCTAATAAAGTCTGTTATTTCAGGACTGAATTTATACTTTTTTGGAAAGCTTTTCAGCCTGCACATAAATGTGTTAGTCCTATTTGCATGCTTTTGTAAGTGTGTGAAATTTCCATTTTAAGTAGCAGACTGGAATAACTTTGCATTGATAAGCTCAAAGACAGTAATTTGTCAGAATTATTTCATTTTACATGAATTATTTTGTTTTACATTTTACATTCTACAGCTCAAGTAGAATTTCTGCAATAAAATAATGAAAACTAATATTTTTCTAATAGCTTGAAGAATGAAACTGAAACTTCAAATCAGCAGTTGATTTTGGTCTTGGTTGCATTCTCATTTCACATTTTAATATGCATTTTTCTACTTAATCCAATTTTACTCCATTCTGGGGCCCCAAACTGCAGTGCCAACTTCCAGACATCATTCCGGCAAGGCCAGTGACAAGGTTGTGTTTGGGCTAACCTGAAGTCAGGCTGATCTCTGGGCACACTGGGCTGCAGATGGGACAGATCCCAGAGGATACAGCTCTTTCCACTCCTGGGCATGCAGGTGCCTGCACAGTCTTTGCTGTTTGGGGCTTGCTATGCACAGGGACCCTTGGACAGTTCTTTGCACCTTTTTGTCTGCTGAACTCAGCAACCTTAATGAAGGGATAGTGGGAATTTTTACTGAGAAATGTCATATAAATATAAGAAACAGACTCCAAGCATCAGTCACTGTCTGCCAGCGGGGTTCAGAGCAAGTGCTCAGAACATTAAGCCTCCCAACCCAAAAAGTCAAAGGTGGTTTGCAGCCAATACTATTAACAGTGCAGGTTTCTTCATATCATTTCTGACTCTCTGCTTTTTTGCAGCTGAACATTGGTTGCACCAACCAGTACAGCAGCTCTGCCCCCGTTCTGCTGCAGTACTCACACGACGCTGGGCTCTTCTGGTCTCTGGTGAAGGAGGGCTGCTACCCCGCGTCCCCGGGCACGAAGGGCTGCGAGGGGAGCTCCCGCGAGCTCAGCGAGCCCTCCGTGTACCACACGGGAGACTTTGAGGACTGGACAAGAATTACTATTATTATCCCCAGGTCACTTGCAGCCAGGTACTGTGCATTGTAAACCAGTGATGCCAGTGGGACCTGTGGATTAGCTGATTTAGCTGCTTCTGGAATGGTACATTAGGAAAAAGTTGCAAAGCTGTGAATAAAAGCAACATTAAAATACAGCAGATCTGAGAAAAACACACTGTGCTGCCCAAAGCAGTGAGAATTTTCCATTTTAAAGGTGTCAGATTCGTCTACAATAAATAATTAAATTACAAAGCAGCGAGGAACCCAGCACATTTTAATTTGACTTCAATCCCTTCATTGTCTTCATCCATGTCAGTTAGGTCAGAGGCACCAGCAAGAGAGTAGTAAGTCACACGAATTAAATAAGCCATTTGAAAAGGATTAATTCTAGTTACCACTGGGCAAAGAAACCTTAGCAAGGTATTTGAGCTGATGCATAATGTGCTGTGTCACTGAAGGCAGCCGGGACAGCCAGAGGCAAAGGAGGGAAGAATGGTAGTTTGCAAGCACAACCTCAGCATAAGATTGATACAAGTGAGAAAACATCAGATGGTGGAAGATACAAATAAGCCTTGAAATCAGGAGGCTTTTCTCAATATTATCTGGATTTGGCTGAAGTTTCTCACTCCCATTGCTCTGTCTTACTGCATCAGTAAAACATCCCGATCTGATTTGCTGCATTCACCAAGCACTGCCAGCGCAACCACCCCACCAGGCCCCTGGCCATGTCCCCCTGCCTCCTGCCTCTTGCCCTCCAGGCAGCTTCTCTAGTGCTGCCTCTGGGTTCTAACCCATCCTGCTGCCACGGGCTCCTCGTCCTCAATCCCATTTGAGTGTGTGACATATTTTGTATCAGGGGAGCCGGTGCCTCTGCCACAAGGACTTGAAGTAGCAGTGTGTACCATAACAAGTTTGTTTTTCTTCAGTAATTAGCCAATAAAGGCAGGTGCCAAATTGCACATATCTGACACCAGCTGATTTGATTTACCCAAAACAAGCAGGGCAGAATCAATACCAGCAATCTGTTTGGCATTATGTTCAGTAATGTGATCAGGAATAAGAAGCTCATGCTAATACATTAAAAATCTAAGTATTGTGACTGCAATGAGTGTCTTGGCATCTTCAGAACTGAGTTTGTTGTGGGTCACTTAGGAAATCATGGTTCATGGGTTAACCAGAGAGCATCCCATTTCATCATTTGGTACAGAGCATGAGCACGATGATCACCTACCTGCTAAATCTGAGTGCACAGCAAAAAAGAAAAAGCAATTGGTTTGTTACATTTTAGGCAGAGTAGCAAGGAGGATCTTAGTTAATCCATTATATTGGCAATGAGATTTTAAATCTGTTCCCCTCTCTAGAGCTCCTGTAAAATGATTCAGCTAAAAGTTAAACACTGGAAATTAATAACCAAAGTATTTTTTCTTCAACAAGTCTCCTGTGCAGTGGGTCAGAGCTGTGAGCAGAGTGGGAGCTTTGGAGAAAGTTTACTAAAGAAGCCCTCCCAATGAATCATGAGGTCAAGAAAGGACCCCATTGCTTTCTAAACTCCTTCTCAGAGAGGAGCCTGGGTGAGGCTGGATCCAATCTTAGCCTCAGACTTTGTCAGTGGTTTATGTCTAAAGGATTATACAGGTGTAACTGGACCTTTACACAACTTTGTCCTGCAGGATTAAGGTTGGCAAACTATATCTATTTATATAAATATGTTTATTTATCATTTATTATGGTAACAATTAGACAAGAAGATCTTAATCAGAATTATTTACTACACAATATGGGAGCTATAACAACTATTATAATATAGTACACTATGAAGCAACATTGAAGCAATTGGATTAAAGCAATTGTATTAAAGCTAGCAAAAAAAATTATTAAGTAGAGATTGATGTTACTCACCTATACAATGACCATGGGCAAATTTCTTACTCGCCCTCAAGGATTAACCTTGAGAGGCATCCCCACCCAAGGAAGGAATCTCCACCCACTCCGAGAAAGGGTATGGTGGAAGACCCTGCCATTAAAATCTGGGACTAGGCTTTTATAGTAGGAAGCAATTGACTGTCAATCATACGTCTCTGGGCCAGCTGTGTCAGCCCAGCAGCCTTAGATAAGTTATTAGTAATATCACTTGTTTGTTGCTTCATCCATGTTTTACCAGGTCTACCACATCTCCACCTCACTATCAGGATGTTTAACTTTGAGATTGATGGGTCAGACTGGTTTCAGCATGTAAGACATGTTCTTTGCCATTCTATTTAGAAAATGGCTTTTTTTCTTGTAACCAAATCGCTTAAAGTTCTTTTACTCAGAAGTGTGCAGTCCTGTAATAAACTCTGCACTAGTGCTATTACTGAGTTCCTTTCAAAAGTGCTGTAAGAAATGGAGTTGAGGGATTTTAACATGTAATTAGAAGTTTAGGTTGAACTGAGTAGTAAAAAGCATCTTCAAAGTCACATCTAATCATTCACTGTTGTTGATATGTATTTGTTCTTTGCATCACACTGATGGATACTGGCCAGGGAAACAGAGGAAGTCAAAATGCAGTCAAAAAGGTCTGGAAGAAATATCTTTAAGCAATCTAACACAAAATGTACCATCACAGAAATCCAGGCATCCTATTTGCAAATGGCTAATTTAGGAAAGGTCTTTTTAATCTTAAGCAAGGAGCAGCAGCTGTTGAAGCCGGGAGTAGTAATACCATTGTTTTTTCTTTACAGTAAGACTCGATTCCGCTGGATCCAGGAGAGCAGCTCCCACAAGAGCGTGCCTCCTTTCGGCTTGGATGGCGTCTACATCTCCGAGCCTTGTCCCAACTACTGCAGCGGCCATGGGGACTGCGTCTCGGGGGTCTGCTTCTGTGACCTGGGCTACACGGGTAAGACAACCCTCTTCAGGTGGGATCACAGCAAGCACTGGCTGAGTTAAAGCTGTAAATCTGGCATCTTGTTTTTCCTCTCCCATATTCTGGAAAAATACATGATGACATATATTGCATGGGCTGCCAACAGGAATCTTTTTTGTTTTGTTAAATAAAATTCAGCACAGGCAAAGCAGAGCAGCTGAAGGCAGCGGACACTGTTGATGTTTCTGGCAACCACAATCTCTGAACATCACCATCTGTATGAATGGGAAGGGACTAGCAATAAAAGAGAAAACAAAATAAAATATTATAAACTGAAAAGTCTGCTTAAAAGCCTTTGGATCATCTTCAAAAGAATCGTTGCCATTTTTGAGTCCCCTGGCCATCAGATGGCTTGGGACCAGGAGGGAACATATGTTCTGACAGGCCCTTCTGTGGAAAATTCTGCTCACTTGTGGTTTCAGGGGCTTTTATTCTGAAATAGAAAAAACCCAAAGTGCAAACCCTGTGAAAAAAAAAAATGATTGACACAACCAGTTGCACACTGCACTCTTTTCAACCCTCAACTAACAAAGCAATAAGCTAACATCTTTTGTTCAATTTGTCTAAAATTAAATAAAAGGATAATATTTTTCTGCTTGCAAAAAAATGCCTGATCAACATAAAGAGTGGGTATTTTTTACCTAGTGAAATAAGCCATCTTAGAGTTTAGAGGAAGAGAGCTTTTTCTTCCTACAGAAACTTATAAAGTGGCTTTAAAAAGGTACAATCCAGTCATCGGGGCATTTTCTTAGAAAATCCTGGTGCTTTGTCACATATGGATGCAACAGAACCATGTGCCAGTGTACTGTATCTGACCCTTACGCTGTCCAGCAGTTTCACCAAAGCATCTCCCTCTTTTTTTTTCTTGAAGCATCACATGGAACTTGCGTTTCTAACGTGCCTAATCACAGTGAGATGTTCGACAGGTTTGAGAGGAAGCTAAGCCCTCTCTGGTACAAGATAACAGGAGGTCAGGTTGGGACAGGCTGTGGTGTGCTCAGCGACGGAAAATCCCTGTACTTCAATGGACCTGGCAAAAGGGAGGCGAGGACTGTTCCCCTGGACACCACAAATATCAGGTCAGTGCTCAGTGCTGCTTCTCACAATTGCCTGTGTATTCATGTTCTCTGTTCTGCCCTGTTGCAAGGGTGGATATGAGAAGGTGGGAAATGTTTTTTTTCTGGTAATCATAACCTGTACAAGAACTCTGAAACATAGAGAAAATACTTTTTTGTTCATTCTGGTGTAATATTTCCTTTTTTGAAAAAGAATACTTAGGTTAGAAACAGTGGAATAGCAGCATAAAATAACATAAAATATTAACTCTCTATCCTTCTGAGAAGATAGTTTGCATTGTATTCTAAGGCAGAAGACATAGCCTTGAGAATGCACAAAACCTAAGACTCTGCCCATAGCTGGAGAAAAAAGCTCCTTTTCCCCTGACTGTTGAATGGCAGGCAGGACGATGGCATAGCAAGGAGCTGTTGTTTACTTGCCAGATGTTGTGAATTACTCCACTTGTCAGAAGTGTTAAGGAATGGAATGTGAATTGTTTCTGCATAGCCAAGAGGCTAACAAGCCTTCACCTCTCTCCCTGCTGCTACTGAATCCTGCTCCATTGGTAGCAATTATCCTCTTCTCTCAAATTGCCTAGCTGATTAATGTAATTAGGATGAACAAAGGGCTGTTAATTCTAGCCTCTATTTAGCTTGGAGTTTGCTGCTGCTTTGTCCAGTCTCATGAGAGATTAGGCACCTGAAACCTTGATCAGACTACAATTTTGGCAGTTAGCTTAATAAAAGATATTTCTCGTGGCAAATACTGCTCTGAGATTAAGTAATGGCATAATTTGTTCGATTATTGAATTTGTGGGATCACTCAGCAAAGACTGGCCAGAGGTTACTGTGATCCCTTTCCAGCTCAGGCAAGCAGGGCTCTGTAGGGCAGTGTGGGGGCTGTGGGTTTGGGGATATCCTCATCTGCTCCCTGGCTCTGCACAGCACTGCACCAGCTGCCTTTCTTCTGTCCCCTGCATGTCTGACAAATATGTGTCATAGTTACATAATTATGTAAATTAGTTATTAATTAAACTAATTAATTGTTTGACAAATATGCTTTGGACAAGTACATGTTTGCCCTGGAACTCTGGGAAGATGTGAGCCCTTCTATTCCACTGTCTTCAAATCTTGTGTTATCAATCCTGGGAAGCATTATATTGGAAGTAGTCTAGACTACTTCACTAAAAAGTCTACATTCAAAACAGTATTTTTGTGTTATTCCTTCTTTCATGGAGAAATCTTTTTATAAAGAAAAGTATTTCCTTTAGTTTTAATATTACTTTGAAACCACTTTTCATCCCAGATGTTCATATTTATAGCTTTCCATTTTTGTAAAGTTTGAACCACTTTAAAAGCCAAAAGAAGTTTCAAAATTCTGAACAATGCTCTTTCTCGATATTTTCATTATACCACTGCTTCTCTTTTGCACAAGAACATGGTTATCTGGTGTCTTAAAACTGCCTCAAAAACATAAATGGCCAGAGAGATGCTTGGTAAGAGCAACTAAGATCTCTCTTCTGACTACATACTCACAGTGTGAGCTGCTCTCCTGCTGGAACTGATTTATGTCAAAATAAATCAGCACTTTATTTGTTTTGTAAGCATCACAGTGAGCAGGTTAATTCCCTTGAACAATTGAAGCTCGAAGCCACATCCCTGGGCTGTTTGCTGAACTGAACATAGTGGTCATCTCAAACACAAATGGGACTAACATGGGTTTTGTGCTTTCTTCAGTGTGTACTCAAAGGTAGTAGCCACCTGATGCTGCTTGACTAGAACATGGACTTAGCTGCTTTTGTGCTCAGAGGAGAGAACAGCTGCTTCAAAAGGGCAACACAGCTCATCCTAAAATAGCAGCTAGCAAGGGCCAGTGCTTTTTCTTCTGGAAACATTTATTTCTTTCTTTCATTAGTTGTAAGGCAGCCTGGGTTGGCCATGTATAACTCAGCTATTCAGCTTCAGACACCTTGCTCTGAACAGATGCATCCCACTTAAATGTCTGAGGCCGTCTGTAACATTAACTGGGTCTTTTTTTCTAGAAGCGAAGGCACACTAAGTTTGCAAGAGTGTGAAGGGTTAACTGAAAGGCCCATACACTAAAAAGGAAATAATTCCTCAGCCTAGAAATTTTTTTTCATTATTGGAGCTAAAATTAATGTCACTTGAAAGGGGAGATTAAAGGGAAGTACTTTTTTCCCATTTTGGTATTACTTTTTGCATTCAATAATGCCTTGCATAGAGTTCATTTATCTTACTAGGGGTCATCTTAGCCCCTGCACAGTTATCTTTTATTTTTGCAAGGTTTTTTTGGTTGGGGGGTTTTGGTGACTGAGTAAACAGCAGGAAAACATGCCTTGAAAGACATACTGTTAGATATGTGGATTGAGGGTTGTGAATAGGAAAGCTGAAACTCCTGCAGCAGATTTTTAAGCTGCTTATTTTTCAGGTTAGTAGTGTTTTCCCAGACCTTTTAAGATCTTGTTTTGTTAAATCATGCATGGAAGAGCCTGACTGAAAAACTGAAAACTATTGCAAGACACTAAATTTTTATTTTCTTTCTGAATTCCTGCAGATCTACCTATGCATGTTCAATATCATCAGTTACAGCTTTTTGAATGTAAAATATAAATTTAATGTGAGGAATGTACAGAATTTTTTTTCTTTTTTTGAAGTACAAAGATCCTTTTCCCTTTCAACCTTCTCTTCCCAGCAGAGCATGGTCCATGGGGGCTTGGTGTCCCTGGTTTGCTCTGCTCCAAAGAGGCTGAGATTTGCCAGCCTGAGGTGTGCAGGGGAGCAGTCCAACAGGGCACTGCCACACCTGGGTGTCACACTAAGGGCATTTCAAGCTAAAACTTGTGCCTGGGAGCCAATGACCATAAAAAACCATTCGAATTTTAGTTTATAAATTAAGTGGTATCATAATCTTAGCTCTGTTTGTCCTATTGCCTCCTTATTCCTTTCTATGATTGACTACACCTTTTTTTCCCAGATATTAGGAGAATGTCACATAGCACTAAGGGAGCTGTAAGTGTCAAAGTTCATTTCACCCAGATGGTTTTTTTTTTGCCCTACACTTCAGAAACCCCCTGGAGTCTCTCCATCCCTTCCCTATTGCGTGGCCCAACACACACCAAAGGCACAATGTCACCAGCAGTATTTCCATCCTTCTGACTGACGATGTGATACAGGGATGCATTTTGGTTGCTGATGAGCTACTGCCTCCCATTTTGATGGCCTGTCCCTTATGACACTCTTGACTATCTGTTCAGTGGGAGCATTTCCACACAGCGCCTACCTGGCAGCTAGGTAAAAACCATGGAATATATGTATTTTTTTTTTTCCAAGTGGTGACATCTGGCTTGCTAGCTGACTTAGATCCCATCTGCTTTACAGACTCCATTGCTAATGACTGTGCAACCATCCTAGGGAGCTGTTCTGGGTCAGACACTTAGAGATCAGATGGGCTGATTCACCCCTCTGCAAAAATGGTTTTTTGTTCTTCGGTTTTGCTTTTTAACGATCTTCACATTTGGCAAGAATAAAAGAATTTCATCACAGGACTGTAAATCCATTCACCTCTGAGGCTTCTGTCTAGAGTTTTATTACCTGAATACTTCTCCGACAACAGAGCTGCAGCAAACAAAGAGAACGTACCTGGCTAAGTGATGTGTAGCACTGTGAGCCTGACTAGTCTTGAGCTATCTGTGGGGTTATCTTAGCAGTGAGATTGATGAGGATATTCTGGCTTGTCCTAGACCCTATGGATATACAAAACATCTCAGACAGTAGACACAGATTTCTATAACAGAACTGGAATGTGTCTGGATTTAGAATCAGAGGAGGATTATGATATTGTGTATGTAACAGTGGATGAGGGAAATTGGAATCCTGTCTGCATTTTACTGGCTCTGGCTGTAGTCATGTAGCTTGTCTGTGATTTTATCAAAACTACTACAAATTAGGACCAAATCCTCTAAAGCAAAAAGAGTTATCCTTGTGGGGAATTATTTGAGTGGCAAAAATGCACCTCAAATTTATATTTTAAATAAAGAAGTTATCTACATGCAATACAACTAATGAAGCCTGATTTTCTATCATCCTAATTTAAAAACTGGCCAGAAAGCAAGGAGGAGAATGGCATTGCCAACTTGCAGCGTGCAAAAGCTCATCATGGGGTTGAGTCCAGTTTCTCTGCTCTGCTCAGGTGCTGTTCTGGGTATGCAATGGAGAAAACCTGTGAAGAATGTGCAGATTAGGGGGTGGTGGCATTCTCAGTCGTCTCAATGCTCTTTACCTTAGTTATGACCCAGTGAGACTCGGATGAATGCCTGAGACATGCAGTGAAATTTGGTGAGTGAGCAGCAGGACATTAATTGAAATTAATTGTTTTTATATTGCACAATAGTGTGTGTCTAAGAGGAAATGTAAACTACTCTAAAACCACAGAGTCACAATAATAAACACAAGCTCAGCAGGGATACTATGTCATGACTGCAGATTGGGGAAAAAAAATTGACAATATTTTGGAGCAGAAGGATGGAATAATAATTAAAATACAGCTAAACAGGGATGTTCCAGACTAATCCAGTGTTCTGTCAATAAAACCAGCAATCCTGTCTCAATGAGTTTTGTGGCATCAGAAGGATTGCAGGAAGTAGTTTTAGGAAAAATTGAAGACATGGAAAAATGTTCATGCAGAGACTCAGATGCAATGGTTGCCATGGTTTACAGTAGAAAGGAATAAGAGAAGGTAGGGAAGTGATAAAAGCACTGACTACAGGGCAGGTTGTAAGAAAAGCAGATCAGGAACATTTTTTTCACCATTTCATGATGTGAGAACAAGAGACTATTTAATGAAATGCATAGGTTCAAAATCAAAGGGTCTACTTCACAAAATGTTCAGTGAACTCGATGCTGTGAGTGGCCACCTGAAAACAGAGGCTAGACAAGAATTAAAGAATAAAAGGAGGTATTTATTTGAAGGGCCTTCAAAGATACACCCTGGGCAGTCAAAAGGCTACACCCAAGATGGACCCGTGGTCACGGGTTCTTCACACTTTTATAAGTTTGGTTCATTTGCATATCAGGGTTAATTCTCCAATTATAACCTCAGTTAATGATGTAATTACCCCTAAAGCCCTTCAGTGGCTTTAGTTTACACATTTTGGGGCCTGGTGTCCTTGGAGTGGAAACCTAGAGAGGTTTGTTATATCTAACCAGTGAGAGAACAGCAGCTAACAGGCCACAAGAAACTTCAGGGTTACACACTAGGCAGTACAGGATTTGAAAAATATAAAAGTTAAAACCTAAGGCATCAAACTAATTTCACTGAAAATTGTTTACATCAAGAATTTAATGATCTAAAAAGGATTGGTGGTTTAGGAGGATATAATAATTTTATTACAACTCTAATGCTGTATTTTAAAGCTTCACCTAATTTCCAGTGACAAGAGGCCAAGGTAAGATCTGATGTTGGGAACAGCTTTGCCCGCTTTGTAGATTTTGCAACTTTTGTGTGAGATGGAACTGCTAAATTCTGCTGCTCACTCAAAAATGTGTTTATTAGGCACAGGATTAATAAACCACATAACTTTCTTCTGTCTTGGGTCCTTCACTATTTACCATGCTCATGTTTTATTTCTCTGGGAATATTGTCTAATCAATAAGCCTGGAATAATGACCTAACTGAAAATGCCATTAGTTAAGAGAGGCAAATTATTCTGACTGATCTTGTGCTATCAGAAGATGATTACACTTCTTTTCTATCCTGTGTTTTTTAAAAGGCTAGTTCAATTTTATGTACAACTTGGAAGCAAGACCGTTGGTAACTTCTGCAACAGACCAAGAGCCAGGAATGAAGGTAAAGCCTCTTTTGTTTATAATAACCCTTTTTCATTTTGCATCTTCTGCAGTGTTTTTCCTTTTGCTGCCTTTACAAAATCAAAAAGATTTTTTTTAACATAAATCAATTACCTCCTCAGTTTTCATAAATTATGCAGAAAGCTATTTACTTTTGATTGACATTATTATTTATAATTAGTTACATCAAACCTAATGGTGATCTATCTGTAGGTGTAACTGTTGGAGCTGTGATGGTCTAAGAAAGACAACATTCACAGGGCAAGGTGTAATAGCTTTTATTAGACTACTTGATAGTGTTGGAAAACAGGTAAATTTACAAGTACACAGGACTTTTCATTAGGTCTGAAGTAAAAGAAATGAAATTCAAGTTTAGGATAACTCCATTTCTGACCTGAAGAAGAGTTGTACGCCTGAAAACTTGTTCATCTTCTCAACTACACCAGTGGGTCTAATAAAAAATTGCCTTCCAAACCAAGGTCATGCATGATTTACCCAAAATGCAAAATTATAAAGCTGCAGCTGAAAATTTATTTAGTCTGAATAATTCATCTCTCCCAGATGTCTCCTCTCTTATTTGACCCACCTGCTTGAAGTTACTAGGGTGGAGGACTAATACTTGTGTTTGGGAAGGATCAGCATTTTGGGAGCAGATTCCCATGTAAAGTGGTCTGGTTGCATGAAGACAGACCACTGATGTGATAGATGAGAAAATTTAATTTTCCTCTCAGTATAAATCATTTAATGTCAGTGCACTGTTTCCTGATATTTGGCATTTACTTTGACTCACTCACTGAGGAAACTTGTCATCTTGCAGCACAGATTGCACCAAGGGTTTGATTCTCTTCTCATTTGCACCAGTATAAGACACAAGAAAATTCAATTATCCTAGAACATACTCCAGTATAAAAGAGTTTTAAGAGAAGAAGTGCTTCTTTCTTGTATTGTCCCCTTTGATGAGCTCTTCTGGGCTTCTGTTGTGTCCTAGTATTTGCCATACTGTAGGTACGATACAAAGACTATCTTAAATTGTCTAAATGTTACAATAATTAATTTCCAAGGATGCTGTGAGCTTGCATACATAGCAGGAGCATTGTGATCCCAGATATCAGAATTATAACTTAGTCTTCCACACAAACTGCAAGGATACCCAACATGAAATAAATACAGTGTAAAGAAAATCACATTATTCCTATAATTTCTGTGGTATAGTCCTTAGTTTCCCTGAGGGTATAAAAGATTTGATCCTTTGAGTTTGGTGAAGACAGTCAAAATGGCATGGGGCAGCTCATGACTCACATCACCTTTGCAGTAGGACTTTGTCCACAAAATGCTCCCAGACAGGAGATGCCTAAAAGGTGGGGCAGGTGTCAGAAGGCCTGTGCATGGGATGGAGGTTGGCAGTTCCTGAGTACAGGGTGCCCCCTCTTTGCTCTGCACAGTCACACTAACTGCTTTTCCTAATTTTAAATATAGGGCTTGTTGTTCAGTACACAAATGACAATGGGATCACCTGGAGTTTGCTGCGAGAGTTGGACTTCATGTCATACCTGGAGCCCCAGGTTGTTTCCATAGACTTACCCCGGGAGGCCAAGACCCCTGCCACTGCCTTCCGCTGGTGGCAGCCACAACATGGTAAGCAAGGCCATCCTGAAAATTCGTTAAGTAGCTTTACACAACCCACATGTCAGTGCTACTCAGTATAGACATGTTGTCCAGAGACCTCAGCTCATGAAAAACACAGTATTTTGAACAGTTGGGTGTTGTAAGAGCACATTTGTGCTTTCCTGAGTCACACTACAGACATGATTTTTTTTTTTATAGCATCAAGCTGAAAAGTGGGCTTAAGAGTAAAATTGTTTAAGAGCTAAGTTTAAACCCATGATGCTGTGATAACAGGGGGGAGGGGAAAAGAATACTACTACACTGCATTAAAAAAAAAACAAACCTAAATGAGATGACAGTTTTTACCTGAGTATAGAGTGACCTGGGATGCCAAATGGCTTACACTCTCTATCTCATTTTTTCTCTGTTTTGGAAGTAGAGGCATAACTTGGCCTTGAATCTGCCTACCTGGTGGCTCCCATCTCACTATTTTAATATCTCCACACTCCAAAACAGGACTCCCTCCTCCCATCATTTCTGGTGTCCCAGAGCCCAGCTCCCCTGCACCTGCAAAACCACTCAGCCACATCCCACATCCTCAACTGAAAGTAAAACCCTGATGCTGACTGATTCCTACAGCCACTGTGAGAGTTCCCACTTCTTATGGGGGCACATTACCACTACTAAAAGTAGTGATTAAATGTCTTACCTTTGCACAAGGCAGCAGCTCCTGGATCTGCAAGAACTATAAGGCAATATTCAGAAATATAGCAAAGCACATTTCAACAGCAATTCCTTGGGGAGCAAAGCACATAGCTTACATTCAGGTAATTATGGTACGCAGCTTCTTAGAGATCATTTATCATTTTGATGGCTGATTTTATTCATACATTTTCTTGTATGTGCTGGACTTAATTATCCTCACTCGGTAAGAGAATAGACAAGACAAGAGGGATGTGATTTAGTTAAGAAGACAGTTTCTTTGGTAAAAAGTGCTGAAAAACAACTGGAGCACCACAGACCATCATTCTGTGATGATCATTTGCATTGGTGAGTGGTGCAGTGTGCAAACTGTTGCTCCCTGTACTTGCCTTGGTGGCACCTGGATGACATCTGTCCCTGCTGAGGGTGATCACTCTTAAGGCCACCTGATGGCAGCCCTGTGGCTCCCAGTAAAAGCAAAGTTTTATGACTGGAGGTTGAAATATCACCTTCCACACCAGCACCTACAGGTGACAACCACTTCTCTTAGAGATGTTAGCTCCTCCATGGGCTATCCTCTGTCTGCCATTCCTCACTGCAGAGTGGCCCTATCAGCCATGACCCACGCTCCTCATGGAGCTCAAGGCAAAAGTCCTGGCACATTGCTGCAAGCTCACAATTTATTGTAAAGGCTTTCCTTCCTCTCCTATGAGGGCAGTAGTCATGCAGTAAGATGTTCTTTTCAGCATGCCAGTAGAAAGGTGAATTGAAATGAAGGCCGTAGAAATGGGCTGGAAACGATGATGAAAGTGAAATGCCTGTAGGCTGGAGAGCAAGAGCAGAGAGATTTCCAGGAAGAAGAACAGCCCTTCTCTAAATATTATCTATATGCAGAGCTTTCAGCATGTTCCTTCATGTTCTCTTCGCTTTCATACAAAAGCTATTTTGGGAACTAGACTGAGGCCTTTCCAATTCAGCTGTGGGGAATGGCAGGAAGGTTGTGACCCATAAAATGAAAATCTCCCATCTAGGAGCTCAGGGAGTGTCTCATCCAAACAGAAGGAGAGCATATGATGGCAAAGGCACTGAAGCTAAAGAAATGAAGAGGGAAATACCTGTGTTTATCTGTAATAGAAACATACTCTAGAGTCCAGGTGCATCCTTGAGCAATGTTTCAGTCTTGTTTAACAGCACTCAGTCTATGTGATTGAGCACTGCTCCCTGAGCAAACACAGCATATGGGCAGAAAAAACAACTTACAGAGACTCCACTAACCTGTCTGTTCTGGTTTTTGTAGGGAAGCATTCAGCTCAGTGGGCTTTGGACGATGTGCTTATAGGGATGAATGACAGCTCTCAGACTGGCTTCCAGGATAAATTTGATGGAACTGTGGACTTACAAGCAAGCTGGTACAGAATACAAGGAGGTCAAGTAGACATTGACTGCCTGTCTATGGATACAGCTCTGATGTTCAGTGAAAACACTGGTATGTGTCATCAAACATTGCTACGTTTTGTATGAGTCTATTTTATCAATTATATATGGATCCAGTTTTACAAGATAGGAGGTATAGACAAATCCAGGTATTTAGTAACCTGTAGGGAAGAGAAGGCTGGAAAAAGGTGAAGATAGAGGTAACAAATTTGAATGACAGTACTGAAAGCATATGCTGAAGGTACACTTTGTTGTTGTTTTTCTCTCTTTTCTTAGGAAAACCTCGTTACGCTGAGACTTGGGACTTCCACATATCAGCTTCCACATTCTTGCAGTTTGAGCTGAGCATGGGTTGCAGCAAGCCATACAGCAATTCCCACAGTGTTCACCTGCAGTATTCCCTAAACAACGGGAGAGACTGGCACCTGGTGACAGAGGAGTGTGTCCCCCCAACAATCGGCTGTCAGCAGTACACCGAGAGCTCCATCTACACTTCAGAAAGATTCCAAAACTGGAAGAGAGTTACTGTCTACCTCCCACCCTCAACCAAGTGAGCGCTGCTCTTCTGGCTGTTTAGCATTACAAAGGTTTTGCTGATCTAATTTGAACAAACATCCCCCAGCTTGGGAATGTTCTGCATGTCTTTTAAATTTTTAAATGTGTGTTGTCACGCCACCAGAATTTTAAATTTCACTTCAAAATATTTCATCAGCTATAATGTGAACTGTAGGGACTTAAGGAAGTAACAGCTTTGATGGGTGAATTCTCGAGTCTTGCCTATAATTTATGACAGTAAGAACAAGAATGCTAAAACAGCTTTTCTAACATTTCTGCAATAAGAAGCAAGAACAAATACCCTGTCCCATCCTTTCCTACAGTAGTGTTTTCTGTTATTGCACATAAGTTGTCATCCAACATTTAGGCATGTTAGCACAGCATTCAGCAAGTCAGTACACATGTCACTGGACATGCCACCTCCACCCTTTTGACCAGGAGGAGAGTTCTGCCGACATCCTCAGGATACCACGCGGCTGTAAATGGATGTGGCAGATGTGCTGGCATCCATCTCTCTAAATAAAACCAGGCTCTAGTTTAGGAATGACAGGTAATGATGACACTGCTTACCATTGTTCTGAGTAGTTCTGTAATTCTTCAGACCACCCTACACATTACCTCTGTCCATTTCATCACCCAGAAAATACAGTGGTAAAAATGGACATACAGTAAATGAACTGGGCCTGGGGTTCACATCTTGGTTTCTAGTTCCACAGTTCACTCCAGAGGGCCATATATCATCTTCCAAAGAGGTTTTTTTTCCAAAATACTTTCCTCATTTGAGGATAACAAGGGAGTCAGCAGTGACAGCAGTGTGTATGCATCTGCATGTTTGTACATATATATTCATACATTCTTATATATATATGAACATATATAACCATTGTTTTTCTCTTTACACAACATTTAATATAAATGAACTTTCATTACTTACTTTACTAAAGCAATTTTATTGTTTCCACTCTGCTAGCAACACATGGAGCTGTCAAATGCTAATGGAACTACTGTTTTCTGCTCAGCCACTTTGCTGATCAGCAAGTGTCTCAGCAGTGTTCTTTCTTGATTATCACTTTGGGCACCTTCCTTGAGAATATGCTGGAATTTTGCCTAAAAGACTAACCTGAGAAATTTAAACTTCCAGTTTCAACTAGACCATGAATCTTTTTGAAATAAGGGGGCCATGCTTATTAATATGTTTTTCTTCTGACCTCCGTGGAATTTTCTTTACTATTTAGCACTTTATGGAGCAGAATTTTGAATCCTGAAATACATCTCCTCTGTTTTTAATAGCTCTCCCAGAACACGGTTCAGATGGATTCAGTACAACTATGCTTCTGGAGTTGATTCTTGGGCTATTGATAATGTGGTCCTGGCTACAGGGTGCCCCTGGATGTGCTCAGGGCATGGCATTTGTGATTCAGGTCATTGCATGTGAGTAGAAAACTGCTTAAGCTGCTTCATGGAAAGGATGTGTTTTACCCAGACCAGATAGATAATACCTTTTCTTCCCAATATGTTGCTAGGTGTGACAGAGGCTTTGGAGGTCCGTACTGTGTCCCTGTCCTTCCTCTGCCATCTGTCTTGAAGGACGATTTCAATGGTAACTTGCATCCAGACCTTTGGCCTGAAGTCTACGGTGCTGAGAGGGGAAACCTGAATGGTGATACCATCAAGTCTGGAACAGCTCTCATTTTCAAAGGGGTCAGAGATTACTTACATTAAAAAAAAATGAATGAAAACCTGTAGAGTTAAAAATAGAAAGTAAATTTTCTCTTGTTAGCCCCATATGCTTATATTGAAGTCTTTGGCTAGAATTTGACATTTTCATTTTTCTTGTCTTTTCCTACCCTAAACATGCACCATGTTTTCCACAGTTGTTTTTTTTTATGAATAAATGGGTTTCATCTGTTTGTTGCGTATTACTTCCATTTGTGCTATAAACTCCTCCTTGACCACCAAAGGAAAAGAATGAAACTCTACATTGAGATTCTTGAAGTGAACTATTTGGAAATATGGTACATATTACAATCATCTTGAAGTCTCCTGATTGGCTTTTTAGTATTTTGAATAATACAAATTAGTGAGGGCTGTAGTCTGTGTAATCAATGTTTACGTAGTTTGCCTGTATTTTACTCAATTCTATAATTTTGATGCTTTCTAGCTCTTTAAAGACTTTTTTTTGTTGATTGCAGATTTCAAAAAGCCAGGAAATATATTTTCTGAATTTTTCAGTTCTTAACAAAATGCGTAATAGAAAGACTTTTGTTCACAAGCACGCAAATTCTCAGCTCACACAAGTCTTCATTTGACGCTGTGAATTCAGGTGCTCCCCAAAAAAAGAAGTTAAATAATTTTTGGTGTATAAATTAATTCTTTGAAATACTTATTTGCAAAACCTTGACTCCAGTTCAACCTCTTTAGATTATTTAAATCCCAAATCACAAGATGTGAATTGTCCAAAATTTGCATTGCTTGTTCCTGCAGCTTGTTCCCCTGGGGGAATGGGTCTGAGAAGGAGGGAAGCTCTGAGAGGAGGTTTGCCGGATCTCTGCAGAACAGGGACTGGCTCTGACCCCAGGATCCACACAAGAGCGAGCTCATCTGTAGAGCTGGACAGGGACTCAGGGGTCCCTATGGGTTTTCCTGTCTGCTGCCTTTCCTTACAGGTCAACAGGTTGCCACAGAAGAGAATGTTTGTACAAAATATGTTTTGAGGTACAGAAAAGAACTCCTAGAGAGGACTATCCCTGCCTGGAAATTAGGGTGCTTGGCCACTGTACAGTTTGCACAAGAAATTAGTGTAGTAGCTTGGACTCAATGTCTAAATCAGTGTTTGCAGATCCGATCACATCCCAGCAGTTCATAGCATGAACTGAATGAGCTGTAACTGTGTCTGTACCTGACCATGTAGCTGTCCCTCTGCCATATCTTGGCTCCCTTTGCCAAGGCTCTCACTGTCCCCATCTTCTGCCTGGGAAAAGCTGTGGTACAGAGAACTTCCTCTCTTGCTGCCACCAGCAGTCAGTAGCAGACAATATCCAGGCAACAATAAGCTACTGGATATCTTCAATAATGGGGACTGCTATTCATATTGTGTATTCTGTATTTGCAGGAAGGACTGAGAATGCTTGTGTCAAGAGATCTAGACTGCACTAATACAGTGTACATCCAGTTTTCATTTAAATTTATTGCCAAAGGTAAGATCACTGTTGATTTACTATCACTTCTCTAGCTTTATTAGTACATAGTAGCAACACAGAAAAGAATACAGATTTATATTTTCAGCTTCAGTGTATGGTAGAGAGCAACAGTTTATGGTAGATTATACGGGAATTTGTTTGAAATTTTGCATCATCCCTACCTTGCTCCCAGCCTACATGGCTGTCTGTGCAATTCCTAAGGAAAAAGTGAACTGTGGTGGCATCAAAAATGGCACAGCTAGTAAAGTCTTTGAGCAGAAGAGAAACAAAACAGCTCAAGATTTTTTAAAGATTTTCCACTGGGTTGGGAAAAAATTAACTTATCTGGTCTTTTATGTCATAAAATGGTGCCTGCAGTAAATTACTTAAGGGACTGATAGGAAACTACAGTGGTTTTCATTTTTCAAGCTTCAGTCCACTGCATTAAAATCTCTTACCATTCGACTGCCTAATAGGTTTCTTAAGAGATAACTGAAACTCCATAATTCTATTTAATTGATATGAAGAATAGTCAGACTTTGCAAGACAAGTTTACATGTTGGTGTAAATAACTTGTGACAGTTCCTCCAGTACAAGGACTTTCAAGCCAATGATTCAGTCTTACCCTGCTCCAAGGCCCTGCCATCCTTGGCTTTAAAAAATAATTATATCCAAGTCTGGAGTGACATGATGGAGAACCACTAACCTGCTTGAAGGTTTGAGTCACTCCCATGCAATTTCAGAAGTTTTTCGCAGCATTGCTGATAGAATTGGCATTTCCAGGCTGATCTCTGAATGCTGAAAAACTCCTCTTCCCTTGGTGTAAGGAAGATGTCCATAGCTTCTGTGGTAAGCTCAGTGCTCTGGGACTGGACCCTAACTGACTCAACACTTGCCAACAGCTTGAAAATGGTTTTGAACCCCCTCTGTCTTCCTAAATAAGTATCTTAGCCAAATCTCTGTATGGACAAGTGAAAATATAGCTCTTTGTGAATTATTATTGATCTTCTTTAATGGGCATTTAATCATATATATTGGCCTATTTATGACTGGGTTTGGTACTTTATCAAAAAGAGAAAACAATAACAGCCAAAAACATAATATGCCCCAAAATTATAACACACCAAATGTTTCCTGTTTATAAGGAAACTCTTTGTGAAGACTTCTTTTACAAAACTATGCCTTGGTAATATCTCTTCATATGATCACTGAAAAAATATTAAAAAATAAAGTGAGTAAAAATATTGTTCTTAAGGCAGGAATAGCCAAAGGCCTGGATTTTGCCACTTGACCCACAAGGAGTAAGACCATGAAACTCCAGGAGAAATTGTTCCTTATTAAATCTGTATGACTTGTTAGCCATACTCCTGGATCCAGGACTTAGTCCCAACAAGCTCCTTAATGTCAAATACAAATTAATATAGCTGGGCACATGTCTCAGCTGTGAGTGTTAAAAGCACTGTGTTGTTTATTGTTAATTGCCACAGGTAAGCTGAAATCAGCTCCTGACTGCAAACAGCTCTTCCCTGCTCCATTCCACAGCTGGTGGTTGAATACTTGTGCTGGAGCAAAGGGGAGCAGGAGTGTGTGCATCAGGCACTTTGGTTTCAGCAAATGTGTTTGATTTAAGAACAGAACATGGGAGAAGCTTGCACAGTAACACACAGTGAGTCAGGGATGAAGAAACCGTCCCTTAGTCCTTTTCTTCTGCTGGTTCCTGACTGAGTTTTTGGGGCTATGCCATCACTGTGCCACCCCATGAAGGGAGTAGAGAGTGTAAATCTGCCTGTGTGAGACCTCAGTTCAGAGATACCTTGGACAGTGGTATTCCTGGACAGCACGTTAGGCACAGGCCAAATACATGCTGGGGGCTGCGCTTGTGTAGGGTAACCAGCATCAAGTGTGAATGCCGGGTTCTAATTAGCATGTGTTAATAGCTAGGGCTGTAAAGAGCTTTTGGTTTTTTTTCCTCTTTAAAGCTCAAAGAAAAAAAAATAGGAGGAGCTGGTAGTTAGAAAATGCAAATTTTACTGTCAGTTCCACTGGCTTTTAGGCCCAGCTTAAAGCACAGAATATTGCTTTGTTGTTGTTAAAACATGCTAATAAAGATGCTCAGTGCTTTCCATCAATTATCTTATTTCTGGGCATGAATATCCTCATCCCAGTGTCCGCAGTGAGAGCTATAGACTATAAATCTCTGAGGATAGAGACTGTGTCTTTATCTGTGGGTGCTACAGATGGTGATGATAATGTCTGGTGTATGGACAAAACAAGCAAATAAATACTGTATTGCTGAAATATGTCTGCAGTAGAAGGAGCAGGTTTGTTCTAATCTAAAAAAGTATAACAGTGAGATAGTGTCTCGTCTAAGTAATTAGCTGTGATCATACGTATAATGAACAGTAACGTACATTTAGGCCCTATTTCATTTGCATTTTGCAGACAGACAAGCAAGGGAAAGGAAGATGTATGTGTACAACAGGTGTATAACATCTCAACAGCTTAAGTTGTTATAGGAAGCCCATACTTTGTAATAGATGTCAGAGCAACATCATTTATAATTGAAGAAGCATTTTTGAACTTACTGGATTTTAATGAACATAAATCCATGTCCTTTCTTCTCCAGGCACCCCCGAGAGGTCTCATTCCATCCTGCTGCAATATTCTGTCAACAGTGGCATCACTTGGCACCTGATAGATGAATTTTACTTCACCCAGACTACAGATGTCCTCTTCATCAACGTTCCTCTGCCCTACGCAGCCCAAAGCAATGCAACACGGTTCAGGCTCTGGCAACCTTACAACAGTGGTAAGGAAGAGCTACCCCTGGGAATCCAGGTCCATTCTTGCACAGCTCAGCATCTCTAAGAGAGTGGATTTTTTTGAACTGAACAATTACAGAGACTTTTAAATCATGGGGAGGTTTGTGTTTGAACTCCCTCAATTAGAATTACTGCAGGATTATGTTTACTGTTCTTATAAAGCTTCTTATAAAGTTGAATGATTTAAAGTGAAGTACCTTCACCTGATATCCCTGGATTGCATGCAGGAAACTTTGGCCCTAGAGGGAGTGGGAGATCAAGCAACACCAATAAAGTTAACTTCACTCAGGTTCTTCTCATTATTTTTAATGGATCTGATTCTCACTTACACTGAGGCCCCATTAGGATGCTCCAATTATACAAAAGTGTCCCAAGTGTAAATGGGAACTGGGCCTACCTTACTCAGAATTAACTAGGCATTAAAAACCCATTTAGAAAGAGTATGTAGTGAGCAGTTAATCTTTTGATTAAATTGTAAAGGACTGGAAAAGCACAAGAGGAACACAGCTCATTCCTCCTGATTACAGGAGATGTGCCAGCTGAAGGAAGCTCTCCTCTGCTCTCAGCTACTCTGAGCACATTTCCTAGCAGAAACGGATGTTAACAGCTCTAAAGAATTCCAGCAATCATTTAGACATGGTGATTCAGCAACAGTTTATTCCATGCAGGCAATTTCCTAGCACAGCCCTAACAAAAAAAAAAGCAAATTCAAATCCGGTCCTGACAATCCAGTTTCAGTTCATTCTTCTGAAGTGTCCTGGCAAAATCAATTATCTAAACTTTTCTCTGATCAACTCAAACACTTTAAGATAAATGAAAAAATGTACACAAAATATCTGTCAATTTAACCTTCCCTTTTCAGTTTGAGAATACCAATTTTCTGACATATATGAATACATAATCCATTGGAGAGAAGGAGTATCAGAGTTTCCTTCTCTATGGGAGAACTCCTCCCAGGCAAATACAAGCTGCTGAGTACAAGGACGTAGAATGAAATTGCACTTTCAGGCTGCTTGGACTCTGTAGCAATGGCTCATTTAGATAATTCTTAATTGAAGAAGACAATGACAGAATTTCAAAGTAAATGTGATTTAAATAGAAGATAATTGTTCAACAGCCATTGCTTTGCTGTGACTTCTATAAATTTTAGGGAATAAAAGTTAATTCCGTAGGGTCAGGTTGCAGAGCAGTATAGGGACTATTTTCATGGAAAGTGAAAATAGTGAACCCACACTTTTAGCACCCTCTTCTTCACATAATCTGTGAATACTGGCTGCTGTTCTGCTCTCTAATAATATTAGTACTAGTTCTTAATAGGAATATTTCCATTTTCTTTGTAGGCAAAAAAGAAGAAATCTGGATTATTGATGACTTCATTATTGATGGAAATAACCTGAAGAATCCCATTATCCTTTTGGATACCTTTGACTTTGGTCCTAAAGAAGACAACTGGTTTTTCTATCCTGGTGGAAACATTGGGCTTTATTGCCCATATTCGTCTAAAAGAGCTCCGTAAGATTCTCTCAGAAATACAGTAGAAAGAAGTGACTTTGTAAACTGAGTCTAAAGCACTCCTTTCCTTTATTTACAGGGAAGAAGATTCAGCTATGGTATTTGTTTCAAATGAAGTTGGAGAGCACTCCATTACCACAAGGGACCTGAGTGTAAATGAAAATACTATCATCCAATTTGAGGTACTTGTCGTCAGAAAGTTATTTTATCTTTTTCTTCGTGTCCTTCCACATTCTGCTCTGGTGTATTTGCCCAGCTGTTCTGATTGCCAAGCAGAGACTAATTGATTTGATATTACTCTCCCTCATGTGAATGTATCATGATGCTTTTAATACACAGATAAGGAAAATTTCTGCCTCAAAGTCTTCTACTTTCTTGTCTAAATTACTACTTTGTCCATGCCTATATACTTGCACTGAGAGCATTAAAGTCCATGTCCTATGCATTGAAGAGTCACCACAGGCAGGCAAGAGGATGAGTAAAATATAATGAGGCCACTTCACAGCCTACTCAAGGTAAGAGTGCAGCATTTTCGCAGGCTGACCAGTGGACAGCTACAACTTCGTCTGTGACAGTAGAAAATAATTTTTTCTACCTGCTGGCCGAACTGCACTGTGGTACTGTCTCAGAGAGACAAGCTTCTGCTTTCCTTTTTCTTCTGCCCACATCATAGATGCTCTAGATGAAGCTGGTTTTTGGCTGTCATGGCCTGAAGTCATCCCATCTTAGGAACTTAACTCAGGCTCATGAATAAGAAGCCTATTTTTGTGTTTCTCATATAGTCAGTGGAAACAGGTACCCCAGTGACAACACAGAGTCTAAACTAAACTTTCTGATTTATCCTAGAATCTAAACTGTGCATTGGCTAGGGCAGCTATTGATAGGAGTAACCAGTTAGCCTAGTATTTATTAGTTTAGAGAGGTCATTATATTGTCATTAAGAAACTGGAAAAGAATCTGGCATGTAAACTGCCACGCCACAGTTACCAGGCTGCTTTTAACAACAGTGTAGCATGTTGTGGCATTAATATGAGCTACATAACAATCAGCAAATGATATGAGTTTATAAAAATTACTAAAACGATACTAAGGGTTTTCCAAGAAAATTAGGTTTAGCTGTGTACTCATGCACACTTCAATTTGTCATGCAACTAATTCATAAATTATTGAATGCAAACAATTTTCTGTTTTAAAATAGAGATTACAGCCTGTAGAACAACAATGTTTGAGGTCACCTTAAGATATTCATAAGCCTTCAGAACATTAACTCAAAAAATCTACATGTTTACTTCAATATGTGGTAAGAACATCATTTTCAGCTCACGTTTTTGAGAACATTAGTGTAAATGAAGGAGTTATGCATAATGCAGTAGAGTTTCTCTCTGTGTCTCAAGAGTCAAAACCTATATTGGGTCAAGCATCTCTCTAAGCTTCCAGATGAGTAGACAATCCTTCTAGTCAAATGTAGGTTGATGGGACTCATGTGCACTGAAGAGTGATGAAGGAAATTCAATGTAGGATACTTTCAACATTCATGCACATTTCTAAGTAATGCGTTTTAGAAATAAATAAATCTTTTTAACAGAACAGCATGCTAGAAAGACATTGATTTTTTGCTACAAAGATATATAAGAATATCAAAATGTTACAGAGTTCCAATACAGGCTTTATATTTCATCAGCAATGGGTTTTTATTTGTCGCATGGTAAGTACAGTACATCTTATTTTATATGACAGAGTCATTCTGTAAAGCAACTGATTCTTCTTTTACAACAGCAATTTGAAATCATAAGAAAATCTACGTATCAGTGTAAAAGAAAAGCAGACTAATTTGCACTGGTTGCATGCAGAAAATGTGTCTTAAGAGGTCTCAGACTCTATATTAAACATTTTGTATTTTTTTCAGTAGTAGAACTGGTTTTCATGTAAGTTTTCTGCCTTTTCTACTGTTCTTTATATCAGGAATCTTGTAAACACACCCTGAGAAGTCTGACCCTGCCAAACTAAGTTTTGGTGACATTGAATCTAAATCCAATCCAGCTGTGACGCTCTGAGGCTTTGCCATTATGCATGAACGAATAGGTAGTGAGTGTGAAAGGTGAACATATTGAGGTGATGAGCTTTTTTTTTTTAATGTAACATAAAAGAGGACCATGGGGCAGCTCAGCAATTAATAGCTCAGCATTAACAAAAACTTAATGTTTGTACTTTTGTTTTAATATTTCTGCTTTTTATAATGCCCTTTTTTTTGATGCTGTGATTACTTCAGTACCTGCCAGAGGACTGCAAGAGCTGGTGCATTTGCTCCAGCAATGTTAGCAGCTCCCCTTTGGGATTTGACCAATTAACTTTACAGTTTTCTCTAGCTAGGAGTTGTTGGGGATTTCTTATCACGTTCATGTTACCATAAGCCATAGTGTGATATACTCATGGACAGGAGGGCAACGTGCAAGAGTTCCTGTTCACGTGTGTTCTAAGTGCATCATCCCTGTTGTTAAATGGGTTCCCAAATCATCGTTTTCCCGGACTAAACAAATACGATGTGAAATGGGGGAGGCTGACTAAAGTGAAGAATGGCTGGGGGTCCCAGAGCCTGCCTTGTGTCACCTTCTGTGTTTGATGCCTTGGCCCCCAGATCAATATTGGCTGCACCACAGACAGCTCCTCTGCCGACCCAGTGAAGCTGGAGTTCTCACGAGACCTGGGGGCCACTTGGCACCTGCTGCTCCCCTTGTGCTACAGCAGCAGCAGCCACCTCAGCTCCCTGTGCTCCACTGAGCATCACCCAAGCAGTACTTACTACGCAGGCACTACCCAGGGCTGGAGAAGGGAGGTAATTCACTTTGGAAAACTGCACCTCTGTGGGTAAGTGTCCAGCTTCTGTTCCTGCCCAGCTGCTTGTTGCTTTGCTTTTATTTCTGTTTTGCACCCAAAATGTCATTCCAGCACAAGACTGATGTGTAAGAACTGCAGCACTAGAGCAGACCAGATGACCAGTTTTTCTCTGCTTTTTGCCCTGAATGTTAGCTAGTGTTCAGGTGATTCCCTAAATCAGGTGATTCCCCAACTCATTGTGCCTAATGCTGATGTAGAATAACCACAGGCAATTTCCTATTACCTATATATTTAATTGGTAACAATTTAATAGAAGGGAGTTGCTTGGTGACATTAATGCAAAACTGACTGTTCTTAGAGTGCTTTGAGTGTTCTTTACAGAACTGCATCAGCCATTTAAATTCACTGATGATATTCTTGCATGAAATTTGAACTTCATTAGAAAATGCACTAAAATGTGAGCTAGTATAAGCTTGATTCTACTTCAGTATGAGGGAATGGTCTGATCTAAATACAGTCTCAGCTGTAATATTCTAAGAAATTAACTGCTGCAGTCACTAGAAACTTAGAGTTAGTGAAACAAATCAGGTTGGATGACAACACAGCATAGAAAAGCAGTATGTGGTAGCAGGCACAGTAGACGTAAGTTTTCAAAGTAAAAACACTACTGTTTACTTTTTCAGGAATAACTGTCATCTAGCATCAACTTACTTTATGTAAAAGACCACACCATTAATGATTAAACTGTGGCATGTATGAATGAAAATGAGCTGTGCAACTATGAGACTTTATGAGTCTATGCAGCTATGAGACTGAGTATTTATGAAACTACCGCAGTCAATGGGTCCTCCACTAATTAAATGACCCCATGTATGCCTCTGAAAGTATGAAAAGACCTATATAAGTAATAAGAATCAAGTTTGGAAAGATTGGATATGTAATAATTTAAGAAAATGTTTAAATTTTAATCTGGAGTTTTCTGGTTTACGACAGTTAACATTTCAAGCACAGAATAGGTAGCCATCTCTTTCACCAGCTCACTTGTGCTTCCTGGTTTTGTGCAAAAGAATTGTTTTACCCTTTACCCAACCATCAATGCATCCCTCCAAATGAAAATTTTGACTGTGCAGACTCCTAACTCATTTAAACCTTCCAGGATTTTGATTTAGATCTCTGTTCCTGAGTGCTTCTATCCTGTTTTTCTACCTTCCTTCCTATTCCTTCACCAACAGCTCATTCTAACACCAACACCAGGATAAGAGCCCATTGCTGGCAGCCAGCCAAGCCCAGCAGTGCAGAATAGCTTACATGGGAAGTTCAGTGCATTAGATCCTTGGGCCAGAAGGTTGAGGGGGAATTTCTCCAGCAGAATCCACTGGAAGAACAAGAAAAAAAAATCCAAACCTGTCTCCTTGTGGGGATAAAAAAATCCCCCAGCCTTTTCATCCCCAAAGTGTCAAGTGGTTATATTTAACTTATGATGAAGACATTTTAAGTTATTTCCACTACATATGTAATTTTAGAAATGAATAGATGTTCTCAACAGACTGTAAGTCATAGTATTCCAGTTATCTCCTGAAGGAAAGCTCCAGGGCCTGTTGAGCCAGAGAAGAAACCCCAAACAACTTCAGCAAGACCAGTGGTTCACTCTCTGCTTTAGACACGAGTCGTGCTTCACCCTCGCCAGGAGTGACCCTGACGGGGAGCTGACACATATCAGGAAGGAAAATCCTGTGGGGCAGAGGTCTGCTCTCAAGAGAAGCTTACAACACCTCCAGCCTCACACTTGTGTCCTTCACCTCAGGGCACACTACAGTCGATGATTTTGACTTCCAGCAGAACTCTGGTTCTTGGGCATCTTTCTCGTAATGCTTAGTAGTGTCCCCACCCACCAATTATCAGTTGTCACCTAAATCCCCTCATAAATATTTCTTTTTAGCAAGTCAAGGAAAAAAAATTGTCAGCTACAATTACCTGTGGAATTGATTTGCCTGCTGAATTTAGATATCTTTAACAAGACACACTAAACACGCAAGGCAATTAAGTGCTTTTCCCTTCTCAATCTTCTGGTTTCCTTCCTCCCTTAAAACGTTTTCTCAACTGGGAATAAAATTAGTCTCTCAAGTGTTTTCCTCATTTCAATTTGTTTTCCCTCCTTCCCCAGTTGGTTCCTTTTTATATGCAGCATTGATGCAAGTAGCACTTAGGAGATGAATTAAAAATGACAGGACCGTACCCAAAGGAGAATATAGTTTAAATTAACAACTTGCAATATCAGCCTGGTTTAAGATTAAGCTGCCCGAAAGCAATCTGGATACCTGGTGACATGACCAATCACATTTTCTTTCTGCGTAATTGAGGGTGAGATCCTACTACTCCACTCCTACAGGTGGTCTCTCTGGGGGCAGGATGGAAGTATGAAGTAGGATCTCACTCTCTAGGAGAGGGTGAAAGTGGCCCAATCTGACCCACACACTGTACACCAAAGCAGAAGGGAATCCACCAGACTACAGCCATTCATCTTCCCCATGAACGATGGAGATAAGAGTAGCTGGATTTTAAGTCTTGAAAAATTATGTCTGTCATTCGGTTTTGGGATTACAACTAATGAATAATGTTATTTTTATTTCTGTCAATACTTGGGTTGAACGTCAACATAAAGATGCATGAGGTACTGAAGGAATTAGATCTAGCAGTCAGTGTCTAGAATTAATCTATTTATCAAGCCTGTTCCCAGAGAAAGAATAATACATACATGCATATAATGGTATATGTATGGAATACGAAAAAGATGGAACTGTTATTTAAAGTAAGTACTTTTAATGCCATTTTCAGGTTGGCAAGGTTCAGGTGGTACCAAGGATTTTACCCTGCTGGCTCCCAGCCTGTGACTTGGGCCATTGACAACGTGTACATTGGCCCCCAGTGCGAGGAGATGTGCAACGGGCACGGCAGCTGCGTCAACGGCACCAAGTGCATCTGCGACCCCGGCTACTCGGGGCCAACCTGCAAAATAAGCACCAAGAACTCTGACTTCCTTAAGGATGACTTTGAAGGTATCTCTTTTGGGAGGGGGCATCTGAATACTGCCTGCCCATCTTAGTGGAACCCAGGGTTCAAGGGATTAAACAGCAAAGCCTTCCTCATCCCTTCATGCTTCTGATTAGAATTTACACCATGGGGATATTCTCATGAACCAAGTAGTTCAGATGCCATTTGCAAGCATGGTTTGTGAATGTCTGATGTACTGTTAATGCTGGAATACAAAATCTTCATTGATACAGAACTCCCTGAAACTCTACAGGTAGAAAATAATTTTAGAAGAAAACTGTGTTTTGATGGTAGTTTAATTTTAGCAGAGACAGAGCATTTGCAAGTGCAAATAGCAGAGTGTCATTTCTCACTGCTAGGGAAATCTGACTGGCCTTACTACAGCAAACGTGGTTTCAGAGCAGACCATGTGTCTCAGCAGTGGGAACCAGTGATCAGCAGCCTGAGCAGACTCCAAGAGAGGGAAGGCAGGAGGGAACTGAAAGCCTCATGCATGCCTGGGCACACAGAGCAGCCCCGCACACAACTCTAAAACCCAGCCAAGGCTTCCCCCGCTAGCAAGCACAGCAAGAGGAGCATGTTTTGCATAAAGCAGCACCTGTGAACCGAACTCATGCCTTCACAGGTGCTGCTTTATCATTTTATCATTTTCAATTTTGCCAGCCCTTGCTTGCATGCTACCACATGGTATCCAAGGTTTCTTTATAGAGCTGAGTACATTGTTGTTATCTTAAGATAAATGAAGAAAAGTGGAAAACCTTGTGAATAACTGGAAACTAAGATCTCAGATTTCATACTCCTGGGTTTATTTTGTTTATTTTGTTTTGATTTGTGTTAGCTTTCTAGAATACATGGCATTGGAAACACTGAAGATTTCTCAGTCAGCGTGTGATTTTTAATTTATCTCTCTTCCTCTGGAAGTAGCACTCTTGCAGCAGGAGCACTTCAGAGTAAATCATAAATATGTATTCACTGTGTATTCAGGTCAGCTGGAGTCGGATAGATTCCTCCTTGTGAGTGGTGGAAAGCCATCAAGGAAATGTGGTATCATGTCTGGAGGAAACAACCTTTTCTTTAATGAAGAAGGTTTACGTATGCTGATGACTCGAGACCTAGATTTGTCACAAGCCAGGTAACACCCTTTTCAAAAGTTCTTTCAGGATTTCATTTAGGAGATAACATACTGTAGAATAATACGTATGTGATACTTCTCTAGTAAATCAAGCTGACATATTCTGTGATCCTCACACTAGCAAATGCTCCATTTTAACCACTGTTACTATGTTAAATTAAATTTAAATTGAATTTTAATAATATTAACCATTTAAATGTTGCTTTTTTCCTCGAATAAGAACTCTGGGAACTGATGCCACACCTTCAGTAGTTCACGCAAGTTTTCGTTTCCTAAATCCGTAACTAGAGAAATGCTCTGCTTGTCTTACAGTCTGGTGTATTATGAGCCATAGCTGAAACAGGAGTATATGCTGAAAGTGTAACTCTTACATTTGTCATCTCATAATTCTTTCATTTCTGAAGCTTGTTTTTTTCTTATTGTGCACATTTGTTTCCAATAATTCACTGAGAAATTCCCATCAAGCTGTCACCAGCTATTGAAAACCAAATATTTTAGTGTATTTACAGTTTATGTTGCATCTTTACAGCCTGCAGAGGAGATATGTGATGAGTGAGGCATGCTAAGCAAGCCACATTAAAAAAATTTACATTAATATGAATTAAACTCCGTCCCACTTGTGAGCATATTAACAAATAGGTGTTGTTTTCTAGTTTATTCTGTATCTTAGCTAATATTCTTACATTATTACTTTGGAAAGACTGCATTTTCTCCAAGACTTTTTTTCACTGGTCTCTTATAAATACCCTACTCCTCTCTAATGTGCTGTGGGAAACATTCTAACAGGCATTTTATGTACTTTTTACCTGTCAGCATTGGTATTGAAGCTTTAAATAATGGTTTAATCGTAAAGACTCATAGTCAGTAAAAATGGCTAATATCTAACCATTGTAGCTTTTAGATCAGCACTTAGCTAAACGTCAGTGATGTGTAATACTAAGGACCCCTGTAATCTGTAAGATTCGTCACAGCAAACTTTTTTCAGAACTTGATAAAAACAAACTCCAATTCTCAGCACTAATTTGATTACTAGACCACTCTGAAATTAGAAGATTGTTTAACAAAAAATACAAAGATCTTGTAAGTTGCTCCGTTAGACTAAATTATGTTTTCCTTATTGCTCATGTTCGAAGAACCATCATTTATCTCTTTTCCATGATGGTCTGTAGCTGGATTTGCATATATTGACCTCAAGGTGTTATATGGAGATGAATTACTTCTGTCTTAGGGAAATAAAGCCTAACATTCAATTTCTTGTATATATGCTTATGAAAAATCACAGTTATCAACAAATAACTGTATGTTCTCTTCTGAACAGCAAGGCACGCTGCAGTGGCATTGCTGGGAGCTGCTCTTTAGGAACCTAAAGTAATTGCAGTGGAATTTTCTTCATCTCCAGACTGACTCTATCAGCCACCTGCAAAGCACAGCAGACCTGGCTGTGACACAGACATGTGACACATGTTCTGCACAGGACTTGGGGACAAGTTTCAGTTTATGCCAGGAGTGATGAGAACAAGTATTTTTTGAAGGGGCTAGACTCAGTAGTCACATTCCCCTTTCCTTATGAGGACATCCCCTGAAGAACACAGGCATGCAGTCGTGTCTGTCAGTGCTGCAAGCCACACTCAGCACCTGGGGATTGAAATCAAGTGGACTCTGCAATCCACTGCCCACTGCCATCACATCTATATGCTAAAGAATTTAACACAGGGGACAGTATATCACCCTGATGGTGATACCTGTAGCTGAAACTGCACCGCATGAAATGTCAGTAGGGACAGAATATTTTAGGTATCACAGCTGATCAAATCCCTTTCAATTCTGAATTATTAGAAGAATATCCACACATTTGAGTGTTACTGGATTTACAAAAAGCAGTTTGCTTTTCCATTTCAAAATAGGCAGAGCCTTTGCAAAATATCTTTGGGATAAGAAGAGAGATATTTTAAATTATTTTTTTATCTGCTAGACATTGTTACCTATATTTGAGTGGGTTATTACCACATTAGTAAAATCGGAGACATAAGAATAGCAATGCACAAAAATCAGATGCAACAGAGACAAGGTCACCTGGGTTTATTTCCTTTGAATTATGTGGCAAATGTTGGAGTAAATCTGAGGAGGCAGAAAGACTTGCCAGCAGTGAAGCAAATCCATTACATTTGATATGTTGATCCATGAGGGTACCCAGTGCTCCTTTACAGCACAAGCAATATGTTATATCTGGGACATGGAGGTGGATATAATCTACAGCAAAAGCAGTTATATATAGTAGCAAGAGAAACTGTGAGCCGCAGTGAGGACTAGAATTAATTGACTTGTAGGTCTGGTGTTTTATTGGAGCTTTGTCTGCCCAGCACCTCTGCAGCCTCCACTCCCAGCAGATCTACCTGCAGATCAAACCAGAACAAGATTTTTGATATAAAACTTCTTTTGCACCATTTCATTTAACCATGACCCAGGTGGCACTAATGCAATAATAAATAGAACAGATAAAACACTCTAAAGCTGTGCAAAAGCTGTGCAAACATGAATTAATACTTGTAATATCCCTGCAAGTCCAATAAGTAAATATCATTACAGCACGGTTCCCTCCACTCCAAGCGCACAGTGGAGCTATTTATGAGCATCAGCTGATGGGAGGGATTTCGCAGTTTGATACAAGTCTATTGTGCAGCTTTGGAGAAGCCAATTAACTGGGGGATGAAAGGCTGGTGTCCCTGGGTGGCTTGGGCTGGCTTCAGGGAAGCCGGCACATTTAAATGGTGTAATTTAGACAAATTTCCCAGGCTGACAAAATGGACAAAATGATCCCTGAAAGTGAAATGTGCTTTGTTCTCCTGTCCAGATTTTCTCTGGTTTATGCCAATGGAAAACTAGGATGCTTATTTTGAATTTAAGCACTTCAGCAAATTCATAGCAAATTATGATCTACTCAGAGCACAGTTGCTTTTCTGCTATTAAAATCTCTACTCAGGGGATACAGGGATAAAAATTTCACCCAGGATTATGTTTCTGATACTTGCAACACCATCTGCTATGCAGACAAAAGCTGAAAACATAAATGACCAACTTTGTTCAGCCCCTTATGCCTGGCAAACTACCACACAGGCAAAATGAATTTTTGTCATACCACCTGTCTGTCTAGTTATATTCCGAAAGCTTTGGAAAGGAAATCATAAGATCTCCTAAAGCAGACTCTTACAGTTAGAAATCACAGTGCTAGTCAATAGACAAAGTCCAAGTCTCTCTGGTTTGTTGTGTAGGATGTTGTAGAAAATAAATCTTTCCAGTAAGTGCTCCCCCTGTTAGATTTGTGCAGTTCTTCATGAGACTGGGATGTGGCAAGGGGGTACCTGACCCCAGGAGCCAGCCTGTGCTGCTGCAGTATTCACTCAACGGGGGCCTCACGTGGAGCCTTCTCCAGGAGTTCCTCTTCAGTAACTCCAGCAACGTGGGACGATACATTGCCCTGGAAATTCCCTTGAAGGCCCGTTCAAGCTCTACTCGGCTTCGCTGGTGGCAACCATCTGAGAACGGGCATTTCTACAGTCCCTGGGTGATTGACCAGGTGAGGAATCCTTGAGGGAGTTGCTTCTTTTAACACAGGTTTAGACTGGATTCAGTCTTAATGTCTCCTTTTTTTTGGCATGTATCATTTCACTGAGACAAGGAAAAATGCTTTGTAAAAAGATATTTAGAACATAAATACTGTTTTCTGAACTCGTTGTTTTAATGCAGCATTTCCATGTGGGGCACTGATTGCCCATTTTGAATCTAGGAAAGTCCTTCACACGTGTGTAGGGCCTCAGGTTCACATTGCAGGAGGCCTTACCATGCAAAATGCAAGTCTGATTTTAAAATCAAAACCTTCATTTAAAATGTATCCAAATATGTAATTGGCTTGGTAGAATGTAATAGAAAAAAACCTATAGAAAAATATCAATCTGTATGAAAATAAAGTTTCCTATTTGGAAATTGCTTCTATAAAGATTATTATATTACTTTGTATGACTTGGTATGAATCACAAATGATTTATCTCTAAAATGATTGTGCTCTGAGTAGTGTCATTGGGTTGTCCAAGTACAATTTGTTTTAATATTTTCTTTTTTTAAAGAAGTTAGTTCTAATTGTTAGGAGAAACCCAGCCACTTTAATGTTGTGGTTACAAAATTTTACTTCCCATCCCTCCTTTTAAAAATGAAAAAGTACTCATTGTTTGTACATCTTCATTGAATATAGTTATATTAGTTCAGAACAATCAGAAACTGAATGCAGAATAACAAATGAAAAATAATTCTACGTTGCTTGCTGTTTAATAGTAAAATGATGATGTTTTATAGTCAATGACAAAACAGAGACTATTTCCCCACTTCTATCAGCAGATGCAATCTGATAGTAGCACCCCAGATTATAGAAGAGCGGAACAATCACTAGGAAAGTGCAATCACTTTGTTTCTACAAACACTTATTTTTGTGAGCAGTTTTACTTTATCAAGGATGGAGGTCCCTGAATTTTAGATTTTTGCAGCTGAGCTGATCTCTTTCCTTTACAGGAAAGAGATACTCCCCTTTCTCATAGCCTAAATTCTTTACTAAGTAAATTTTTCCATTTCGGACCAGCAGAGTAAATACACACAGACTGGTACATCTCCCCCTCCCTCAGGTTGCTATGTCACATATATGTTTGTGAGGACTTCTAGACATCTTTTCAATAACAATTTATTTCCTAATGTTTCAGATTCTTATTGGAGGAAATATCTCTGGCAATACAGTATTGGAAGATGATTTCACCACACTGGATAGTAGGAAGTGGCTGCTCCACCCTGGTGGAACAAAGATGCCAGTCTGTGGCTCTACTGGGGATGCTCTGGTGTTCATTGAGAAAGCCAGCACCCGCTATGTTGTCACTACTGATATTGTTGTCAATGAAGACTCTTTCTTGCAAATAGATTTTGCAGCATCCTGCTCTGTCACAGACTCTTGTTATGGTAATGACTTCTTAGTAATTCCTGCCATTCCTCTTCCTGCCATTCCTCTTCCTCCACTGCAGAGGAAAGTTCACTTGTTTTCTGGTTGCATTATTCATCATAACAAGAACTGAGAAACAAAAGAAAGCTGCATGTTTCTGTTAGAAATTGTAACATCAGCATTTTTATTCCAGGTGTCTGAAGCCTAAGATAAACTGAAGTGTATTATTCCCTGCGAGCACCTAAGTTGCAGTTCAATCCATTTAAGAAAAAGACTAACCGCTGCCTTGCTCAAATCCATTTAGTAGATAGCATCCATTTAGTAGACTGCTTGGAGTGGTGGTGTAATGACAAGCAGCTAGGTGTTCCCAGCATATGTTTTTTGCTTTGTGGTTTTGCATTTTCAGTGTAGTCTCAGTTCTGATCTCACTTGTACCCATATATCTAAGAAATCGTTTATACCAACATACATCTGACATATGCTAAGGCAGCATCAACTGAAAACATTTATATTGCCCATATGAAATAATAAACATGCATAGATCTGTATGTATCCATGTATGAATGTGTGCATAGATATATGCAGATGTGTATATATATGTTATGTACACATAATGATACAGTTTTTAATTACCTAGCTTCCTTTTTTCCATATGATGTCTATTGAGTACAGAGCCAGCTTTTATACATGTATATACACATATATACATACAGATACACAAATAAATAAAAATTGTGCTCTTCACTCAAGACACTTTACATGGAAATTAAAAACTGGTTCATTATGTGAATTTTAAGGTACACAAGAAATAGGTCTTTCTCAAAAACAAGGTTTTGAATGCTTGTTTTACACATCCTCTTAGGGTAGGGTTTTGAGGCATAGATATTTTTAATGAGGATGAGAGTACAGTACATTGCATCATGTGGTGTGTGTTAATATACTGGGTTGCTGACTATTCCTCTACAATTCTGAATAAAAATGGAAAAAGATTTTACGTGAAGTCCCAGATTTAGCTTCTCTGGTTTTGCTAATCTGAAGCTACTCACATGCTTAACAATTTTTCTTTCTTTTGGTATTAAAAAGACTGCAGCATCCTGAGATCATCTCTGCTAAGTTTAGAAATGTTTTGGCAACTGAACTATATACCAGCAAAGAAACAGTTCCTTATTTTGTTGGGGAGGTTTTTTGTTTGTTTGTTTGTTTGTCTACTACCCTTATCATTATCTTAACTTCGTATTAAATTAGGCAGGACACTATCTAATCATGCTTCCAGTCATGATGAGCAAAACGTTTCTTTTGGTGAGGGAAATTGAACACTAAAAACTCCCTTACCCTTGTTTGTATCTACTTGTCCTTGTATTTCTATAGCACTGTCTTCTGTGCTGAAACATCAAGTAGGACTGATTGGGTGATTAAGGGTCATTCCCTGTGCATGAGGCTAGAAGAAATGAGTCTGTAGTAATTAAAAAAAGATCACAGATTTATCACCCCTGTCACTGCAACCATGCTCCGTGCTTTACGCAGACAGCTCAGCCAGAATGCCTGGCAGCTGGAACATTTACTTCAAGTTACAGTTCTGCGCCTATTATTACTTACTTTTTCATGGCTGCATGAAAGTTTGACTTGAAGTATTTAGTGAGCTTGACTAACCTTTAATTTTCATAATAAAAGTTTATAAGCCATAAACATCAAAACAATGTTTTTGCTGAGAAATGAATACGTTAGTTTAATGTGGCTAGACCGTGTTTGAATGGAAACAAGCTCACTGACTAACAAACTCAAATTAAAATTGTGCTGGGTAATGAAATGAGCTGGTCTGCAGGAGGGGTGGAAGGCTGACTAAGCCATTTTATGACAGAGCCAAAAGTGAATGTGAGTGTTGCTCTGCTTTACACAGCAATCACATCCAGCTGAATCTCACCCTTCAAGCCTAAAAACCACAAAATTTGGTGGTCATGGTGCTGTCACATCCCTGTCTTGCATGCCACAGCTACAGAAGTTGTCTTGACTTAATCCTGGCAACTTAACATTGGCTCTGTCTTTTCATCTGTGGTCCCTTGAGTTAGGTGGTGGATGCAGAGATGTACTGCAGATTCCTCCTGAGCTATACCGGCTCAAGCAGTATGTAACATCCTCCAGCACTGCCACCAAAGGAGGTAGCTTTGTGCTTCTGACACAAGGGTTTGAAAAGTTCTGAGTGGTTATTTTGTCAGTTTAGACTTGTGATACTGCCTGAGGCTTGCACTTTATTATAGGTCTATGGATAGGCCTCTCTAAATTAAGTAACTAACCGTCTTTCCACCCTTAGCTATTGAACTGGAATATTCAGTGGACCTTGGGCTGACCTGGCACCCAATTTTGAGAGACTGTCTTCCCACTAATGTGGAATGCAACAAGTACCATCTTCAGAGGATTCTCATTTCAGACACTTTCAACAAGTGGACCCGGGTTACTTTGCCTCTGCCTCCCTATACTAGGTAACACCCTCTGGTTTTCTGCAGAATAAATCTAAAAGCATAACTAGGTATTTATAGTACCATGATGCATTATAGAGTTAAAGCAATTGTACCTTGTCTTTTTTGTTTTGTCCATGTATATAGCAACAAATAAGTATAAGTAAATGAAGCTCTATCCTATAAAAATTGAAACACAGGTAGCAAGGGCATCAGGCTCTCAGCACTATTTGACCCCACAGCTTTGCTCCTCCTGCTGAGCCCAATCTCCTCACATAGACAAAGGCTGAGCTACCTGCTGGCTCAGAAGTATCAAAGCACAGGTAGAGCCTTGAGACGGTTGTCATGAAAGATGCTACCTAAGGAACATACAAGTTTGGAAACAGAGACCTTTACTTTTCAGCAATTGTACCGAAAGCATCTATACAGTTGCTACACGTTTTGACATTAGTAGTGGAAAAGTCTGTGTTCTGTTACTAATCATTTGGGGCATCTGGACTCTTCCCTATCTTTGGTGTAGTTACATCAAGTAATGGCAGGTTTTTTAGGAGTTGTTCCCAGCATTAATTTTCTGTGCTTCCTCTTTTGTGTGGCTTTGCTATGTATTGTTTGTAAAAATCTATTACCCCAACAGTTCTTGTACAAAGACTGTAAATTTGTGTTCACAATAGTCTTTCTGGGGTTGAATGGGATAAATCATGGCTGGGAGTGGTGTTCCAAACCAACTGAATTTGGACCTGAAAGGAAGCTACCACCTGAGATAAACTCAGGTTTATAAATAACTGTGATTTTAAGACTGAAGAGTTTTTTGAACAGTGTATGTCACAAGAAATTTGATGCCCTACTGAGGTGAAAACAGAACTTCTGTCCAACCCCATAACTGTATTTTTTGGGTCAAGTAATAACATTTCCCAGAGTTATTAAGATAGGCATTCCATGAGAGAGGTTATTACAACCTTATCTCATAAGCAAGAGAGACATTAAGCTTTAGGACAAGAACAGTGCAGCTAATACGGCTTTTAGTCTAGATGCAATATAATGTTTATGCTGCTTTATTATTTCAAGCTGTGTAACAGTGGGTACGTGTCTCCAGCTGTTTGTGCCTGTGTGTTAGGCACATGCAGGCTGTGTAGTCAATAGCTTGGCCTGGTGCTCACCACCCATGTCTGTGTGGCCTCTTAGGGCTCCTGAACTCCAGAGCACTACCTCAGCTCTGGCCTCTAGAAGGCAATGAACAATTAGTTTTAACTCAGAGCTGATTTTAAAATGCAAATGCAAATACAAAGCTTCCCACCAGAGCATCAACTCCATAATTTGTTAGTGAAGCACCCAGCCAAAGCAGGCAATGTAAGATATAGGTGCTTGTCTTTATTCTGAAAGAACTTTTCTCACAATTTTTACATTTCTTTTTAAAATGCTGGTTTTTTGAGCAGCTGAGCAGAGCTCAGAGCAGTAGATTTCTTTTTGGATAAACATGTTATTTATTCAGCTCATGCAGCATTTTCATAAAAAAATAATTAATGGGATTATAATGACCTTACCATATGAGGTCCATTTTTACACTGAATAGTTTTAGGGGATTTTGCTGCTTATTTGTTTTGGTGTTTATAATAACTGTGATTTCTCTCTGAGTGTCAAAAGAAAACAGACTACAAAAAGTTCAATGCTGCCATCTAGTGCTGTACAGCAAAATAGGGATTAGCTTGAATTCAGAGTTAATAGAAATTCAACCATTCACAGCTCTTGACTCACAATCTCCACCTGCATGAGCCAAATAGCTATTTGGTGTCCCCTGACTGTTTTGGATAGATTTTCATCATCTACCTTGGGAACTGCCACACTTAATTCACAAATAGGGAGCTAAGCCCATCTTAATCAACAAAATGAAAATAATTTACTGAGTAGAGCCAGGATCACACCACAGATAATTTCTTAGCATTTCCAGCCAAGCCCTGCATGGAGGGGAGGGAAGAAACTGCAAAGCCAGGGTCATGCTGCAAGCCCTGCATGGCCTTCTCACCTGTCCCAAACCCACTGCCGAGAGCTGCTTTTACCTAAGTGTAATTGGGAGAATTCATAGGGAAAAAGTCAGGTAAATTTTTTGACTTGGACTTGTTGACTGGCTCAGGGTGAAACTTGGAGGGTTTGGATTATTCTGGCTTGATCCAGCTCTTAGCTATCCCTCAAGTTTGGATCTGTGCTGGGACACGGTTATGACTGGCCTGAGCTTCCAGTTGGGAGTACCACCTTCTTCCTACCCTGCTCTCAACTGCACCAGCCATGGCCCACTTACTTTGCTTTCACCAGTCATCCATTTCCTACCTCCCACACTCTCAGCTTGATACCAAGCACCCGTGCTTTGTCCTGTTCTCAAAATTTGGGCACCCTTTTTTTGGAGGGATGTTGTCATTGTCAGAAATCAGCCCTGGGTTGTGCTGGTATCAAACAAATCTTCCAAGAGCAGCGTAGCCTTAAGACTAACCTTTCAGTCCAAATAAAGATTACCTTAGCTAGAAAATACAGAATTCTGTTTTTCTTTCTCTCCCAAGGTCTCAAGCAACTCGTTTCCGCTGGCACCAGCCTGCTCCTTTCGACAAGCAGCAAACGTGGGCAATTGATAACGTCTACATTGGGGACGGCTGCATAGACATGTGCAGTGGCCACGGGAAGTGCACGCAAGACAACTGTGTGTAAGTGCCATCTGTCCCCTGTCCTGCCTGGGGCTGTAGCATTTCACTCCCCCTCTGTCATTCTGACTAACTTGCAGGAAAAACTGTGATACAATTCTACAGAGGAAGGTGGATTTTGCTGTTAAAACTGAGCAGGGCACTGGGACCACTTGGGAACAGAAGTAACAAGTGGAAGTGGAAGTGCAGGGGTTGGCACAGCCAGACCTCTGCCTGTTGGTGCTCCATGGCCAAAGCAGACAGTCCTTTCCTCAGTGGCAATGCATCACCTCTGCTCTTGCCTCTGCTGCATCTTTATTCCCCTCCCACCAGGTAGGGGAAGGTACCTCTTGAGTTCATACATCCCTCTAGGGACATCCAGTCCTGGAGCTTCCTCGAATATGTTACCCTTATTCCCAAGGGATTTCATACCAGGTCCCTTTGCTCTCAGCCTGGTGCTGGGTGCAGAGAACCCGGGCTGGAGGTGGGACATATCCACTAAGTAGGATATATGCCAGTTTTTCACAAGGCCAGATTTTGCCTTTTGAGGGGTGTTATCTGGATGGTCTGATGGCTCTGCTTCATGGTACGGTTTGCCAGGGGAGGCAGACTGGCTTGATCCTCAAACTGTTTGTGTAACAATCCACATAGAGTCCTGCAAAGCTAGCAAACAACAACCCCCAGATTTGCTTGTCTTGGCAACAGAGAAATACCTTCCAGATGGAAGCATTGCTTTTTTTCCAGCCACAAATAGCAACAGAAATGGGAGAATGGTTGTATTGCACAGTGACAAATATATTGCACTGTGACTGTGTTTGTTAGAAATATATTTCACTGCAGAATAGACATATTATTGTGTTCTCCTCTATCCTGACAACACTGAAGTACCAAGACACAATATCCCTGGTGAAATTTCATAGTAGCAGAACACAGTTCCAAGCTGTTATCCAGTCTTTGACACATTATAAGAACATTTCTCAGAGGGAAAAAAAAAAAGGGAGAACTATATAAAGTAAAGATAAGAAAGCACCTGTCTACTAAAATATTAGAGAAACTTTAACATTAGCATGACATTTTTAGGCTTGGCACATTCTCTTGGTTTATATATCCAAGCACAATGTATTTTACTGATTTTAATGTGTTTGGGAGTGTACCCTGTATTAGAAGCTTGAATGATACATAATATTAAGCCTTCAAAAAAGTAATTTTTGCTTCACAGTAACTACAAAACCCCAGGTGTTTGAAACCCCCACATACCAGTTGTGCACTAGTAAATGAAGCCTCCATGCAGAATGAGATGGTCCCTTAATAACATGGCACTGATTAAACCTCCATGCAGAGCCTTTGCCAGCTGATTTGTGCATTTGTTTTGCTCTGCAGCTGCGATGAGCACTGGGGTGGGCTGTACTGTGACGAGCCAGAGACTCCCCTTCCGACACAGCTGAAAGACAACTTCAACCGCTCCCCCTCGAACCAGAACTGGCTGACGGTGAATGGGGGCAAACTCAGCACGGTCTGCGGGGCTGTTGCCTCTGGGATGGCTCTTCACTTCAGCGGGGTGTGTGTCCAGCACAGGCACCAGCTCACTCCATTTGACACTATAAATAGGACTGATTTTAAAAGTTAAATAGCAAGGCATTAAAAAAATAACAGCATAATGTATTAAACATATAAAATGTTTTTAAAAATTAAATCCTTTGCCTGGCTGAAGGTCAAAGTCAAACAGGTCCTACAGACTAGGGCCAGCCAGAAACACTCCAGGAAAGCCGATAGCATGTTCCCTGCTATGCTGCAGCCAAGAAAATGAGATATGGTGTGTGTGGCTCCTGAGAGGAGCCACAGAGGAGCTTTTGAAAGTGGAGCTGATAGAGTAAAGCACAGTATAAGTATGTAGACATTCAATTTTCCTTCTAATAGCCTCCTCATAGCACTTAGAACTTCCAGACCGGAGTTTAGCGTGGCTTCTAATCAGACGGCAGAGGTAAATTAATAACTAGCTATTTGCACTTGTACAACTTGTAGATGGTTCTTGACAATACAGAGCCACAGAAACACATAATGGGTCAGGTTGGAAGGGGCCACAGTGGGTCATCTGGTCCAACCTCCCTGCTCAAGCAGGGTCAGCCTAGAGCACATTGCATCCATGTGTAGCCTCATCCTTCAGATGTCTCACAGGTGGGTGTTTTCAGAGTAAGCTCATAGTAAAATTTCCTAGGTTGGCTACACACGTAGGTATATAACCCAGACTGCTGCGGAACTATAGTTTGCTAACAGATAACCTCAAGATTGTAAAAATGACAAAATAGTGTTTTAGAAACATGTAAAATTTATGCTTGTAGATCTCTTCTGTCAAATTTATAACTAGGTTCAAACTGACGAAAGTTTTCTAAAATAAACTAACAGAAGCATTACATTTCCACTTCATTCCAGTAGGACTAAGTAGACAGCAACTAATAGACTAAGCAATGTGAAATGTGTAAGGTATTGTAGGAAACACACATACTAAAATTGCTTTGCCATTTGATGGTTTGCATAAGTTGAATCATTAGCACATAATCAGTGATTCACTAATTCTGCATTTCTGCATTCACTAATTCCAACTGTGATTTACAATGGAGGCGTGGATTTCTGCAATTTTTGTATTCAGAAGAAAGGTGAACACATGAATGTTGTAAAACTGAAGGTACAAGTAGCAACATATATAAATACACAACAGGAATTTTTAAGACGAAACATGACTGAAATTATGTCTTTAGGAAAAAAATGTATATTGTTCTGCTGTTGCTTTACCTTTGAAAAAATTAATAAAATTTTGCACAATTTTAAAATGTTTGTAGCATGAAGCTACATCAATAGTGACTACATAGTCTAACAATTTTTATGAACTTAAGTTTTGCCAAACAACACCAACCAATATATTTTTTCATTGCTTTCAAGGGCTGCAGCCGTATGTTAGTTACAGTGGATTTGAACCTCACCAGTGCAGAATTCATCCAGTTTTATTTCATGTATGGATGTCTGATAACTCCTAATAACCGCAACCAAGGAGTGCTGCTGGAGTATTCTGTGAATGGTGGAATCACCTGGAGCCTCTTAATGGAAATTTTCTACGACCAGTTCAGCAAGCCTGGGTTTGTAGATACCTTCTTTCTGCCTGTGTAACTTTCTCTACTAAAGTCAGGTGGTCTCGAATGTTTCACAAGAACCTGTGGGACATACTACTGCTGTGGTTCGGATGTCAGGCCCTTAAGAGTTCAGCTTCCACAGTCCTACAGGCATTTATGAATGGTCTTGGTGCATGTACTTGAGACCATCAGCATTTGTGCAGCTGCAAGGCCAGAAATACAAGAATAGTTAGGAACCTGTAGCAGTCTGGTAGATTTGTAAATGGTTGCAGGAAGATAAATTAATAGCTACTGTAGTGATGTCCATCCTGTTCTTAAAGTGGCTAACCTTTACAATCTAGTTCCTTAGTGGCAAGATGATAAAATCACTGATTGTTATAATTTAGTTATAAAATGGTGTGGAGAGGAGAAACTGCATTTCTGCAGTTATCCATCAAAAGGATGGATACACTCAAGCCCTACTTTCAGATGTTTGTGAGATTCAAATCATGCATATATATATTTCTCTCACTGACTAATTTAAAAGATTTATAGAAAATGGGGATGTGAGGGACCCATTATTTGTTATTTTATTTGAACACACCAAGAAATCACTAGCACTTTAATTGGACATGAGATTTCAGTGTACTATTGTCTACTGTTGCAATGGAACAGATAAAATTGTACTGGAACATTGCTATCTGCTGAATGGCTCCAGGTTGAAAAAGTAATCTTCATTTTACTTCAACACTCTCCTTCTTAATGCTTCCCTCAATTAGGACCTCATGGCCATACCCTGCTAGTCCAGACTGTTGCATTTGGTCCCATAAGGACAGCCGGAGCTGACCCTTCCCAGCTCTCTCTGAGACCCTGTCCCAGGGATGACATTGGGAGTGATGAGAAAGATTTTTGTTTCAGCAATATCTCCTAGAGGAATATAGGCTAGACCAGTCTTTTTCTTCTTTCCCAACTTCCATGTATTCTAGGAAACATCGGGTATGGACTTGGTCAAAACACCCAGCACAGAGCATTGCAAAGTGTCATCCTCCTGCAGCTTTCCTACAACTAATTTCCATCTTTTATTCCAGCTTTGTGAACATCCTCCTTCCCTACGATGCCAAAACCATCGGGACACGCTTCCGCTGGTGGCAGCCCAAGCACGACGGGCTGGACCAGAACGATTGGGCTATCGACAACGTGCTGATCTCGGGCTCGGCTGACCAGAGGACGGTGATGCTCGACACCTTCAGCAGCGCTCCCCTGCCGCAGCACGAGCACTCCCCGGCCGACGCGGGGCCCACCGGCAGGATCGCCTTCGACATGGCCATGGAGGACAAAACCACAGGTAAACGTTCCACCTGGATCTGAGTTAAGGAGCAAGAAGCCAGTGCAGTGATTTGCAGATCTTGCTGAGCCTCTAAATCTTTGTCTCACTGTGATCACAATCACAGACCATCCCATTGCTGTAGAGGTCTTGTCTTTTGCTTTTGGTTCACAAAAAATGTGAAATGAAAAGATGTAATGCAGATTTTTTACTGCAGAAATTTATTTAGAAGATTAATTTATTTCAAAGAAAAAAAAATGAATTTAAAAGTGCCGAGTTATTGTAAGCAGATTTCTTATCCTGAGTGTCTGTTCCCTATTTCCTAGCTTTTAAAAATATTCTTTAGGGAAATTAAGTTACGTTTTACAACTAAATTTTGTAGAAGATGCATCTATGTATGTTTGTAAGGCTTAACAGCTACCAGTGCTGGGGTACCCTTTGTGCAGACATGTGGGCAACACCCATTAAAAGGCTCTCCCAAAATATTCAGTGCAACAGAAGTTCATGTTTTAAGTAAGTCTCAGATCCTTACTTCTTGAACATTAAAAAATAATGCTGTAATGCTTATGTAAGAGAATAGTAAGAGGTGCTTTCAGCAATAAATGTGATAAATGTAATACATATTTACATGGGAAAGATGGGGTACTGACATTCTCAGGAGCAATACTAAATAATTCTTATGTAGGGTGAAAAATAAAGCTATGACTCACCTTTTGTGATTAACACTACTCCCTGTTTAATTTATATTGTCATTGTGTATTACTGAAATTGCCATTAATTTTCAAGTGAATGAACACTGGTTATTCCATGATGATTGCTCAATTGAGAGATTTTGTGATTCTCCTGACGGTGTCATGATCTGCGGGAGCCACGATGGCAGAGAGGTCTACGCAGTCACCCATGACCTGACTCCTACAGAAGGCTGGATTATGCAGTTCAAGGTAAAATTCTTCTGCAGTATAATTATTCAAAACCACATTATGTTCCAGGTCTAAGTAGATCTTTCAGGAGGTAGGATGATGTATACACCTACACAGGAGCCATTCTCTGCAGGGAAAAGTGTTGTTATTAGGCCATCCTCATTTTTCTCACTTACTCTGTGTTGGTCAGCTTTAATACCGCAGGCTGTTCTCAGAGGTGACACATTCTTTTCTTCCAGCACTGCAGTTCCATGGACATCCTGTAAGAAGGATATTGCACATCTACCAGGTGCCTATTTTGTTACAGCTGCTTGGTGAGGGAAAAGCAGCTCCGCAGTAGTTCACACTGCTCCTGTGTTGTCATGCATTCACATCAAACCTGCATCCAAACTGGTCTTTGTACACCCCTTCACCTAAATTAAGGAAATAACCCTGCAATATATGGAAATTGCAAGAACCCTTTGCACATCCATCCATAAAGACGGTCTCCCCAATCTGTGGCCGCCTCTGAAATATTCAAATCTCAGGTTGTGTGGGAGGGGATATTAACTTTATTTGTTATGTGGTACTGGAGTATAAGGCACAAGCGTCAAAATCTGGAAATCCAGAAATGTGAGCTATCTAGAAAAAAATGAAATCAAAACATGGTGTCTGTTCTTAGTCTTAGGAATACCAAAGAGATCTGCAGATGACTGCTACCATACAGGCACTGTTACTGCCATCATTTCAAGCAAAATTCTGTAGTCACTTTTCAGGTTCAAACACTTTTTTAAACGCCACCACCACAATTAATTCTTAATTACTGATGCTCTCTTCTTTATTAGGTTTCTGTTGGATGTAAAACCTCAGAAAAGCTTGCACAAAATCAGGTCCATGTGCAGTATTCCACTGACTTTGGCGTTAGCTGGAGTTACTTAGTACCTCAGTGCTTACCAGCTGATCCAAAATGTTCTGGGAGTGTCTCGCAGCCATCTGTCTTCTTTCCCACAAAAGGATGGAAAAGAGTAACTTACTCACTGCCTGAAAGCCTTGTGGGCAAGTAAGTATGAATTTGCTACTCATTTTGTCTTGGATTGAGTACCTTCTTAGAAACACAACAGGACATCTGCCTATTCGTTTTCTTTCAAGGAAATTGCAGAATAGCGGTGTTCATGTTCATTACATTATGGATATGTAAAATATCAATTTCAATAGATACTTCCACTACTTGTGGAAGCTCAGAAGATAGCACAATCATGAGTATATTGTGTTTAATCACCTTTTTTCAATTGAGCAAAGTTGTTTCACGCATGTGTCTGGTTTTCTTCATTCCTTTATATCTAGTCCCGTGAGGTTTCGGTTCTACCAGAAATACTCAGATATGCAGTGGGCCATCGATAATTTCTATCTGGGCCCTGGTTGTCTGGAAAACTGTAGAGGTCATGGAGACTGCCTGAACGAGCAATGCATCTGTGATCCTGGATATTCAGGTCCAAACTGCTACCTGACCCAGACACTGAAGGTAATTTTACTGCATGTTTTAAAGAACGAATTTTGGCATGTGTTTGACTGAGAAGGAGAGAGAGAGGAGATTGATCCCATTGGAAATTTAGCTTTGATTCCTGTCAGCCTGAAGACAGTCAAATCCATTTTCAGCCCTTTCATCAGTTTTTTAACAGAACTATTACTGCATTACTCAAGAATGGGTTTGTTGCTTTGCAAATAACACTTAGCCTGAAAAAGATGTGATAAAGTTCACTGTTCATCTTTTAATTATCATTATAGGATGTAAATCACCCTTGCACATATGGTTATATTTGATCAAAATAGAAAGATTGTCTTTATTGTGAAAGAGCTTACTGAAGTAGGGAATAAAGGAAAATGGCATGAAATTAGAAAATTAATTCACCTGGCTGTTACTCATGTTACCCAATAACAAGCAAGTGGACTCTAGTTAGATATTGCTAATTTAAAAGTTAAAAATAACTAACTTCTCAGTTATCATGTCATTTGAATTATTATAACCTTCTGTTTTTCATCTGAATACTAATTACATGAACAAATATCATCATCTGTTTGCAATTTTTAATTAGTAATGTATCCATCACATTAAAGACAGCTGGGATAAAATGGCAGCAATTTTAGGGGAGTTTTACTGCCATCTCCTTAATGCCAGGATTGCTGGTTTTGCTCTGCAAAAATATAAAATATTTTTTCTTCCATGCATACAGAAGTCGCCCACTGTTGCCCTCTGCCATCAAAACCTTGCCACGCAAACCCAACATGCCCATTTATTCGCACGTGCCAATTTTAATTTGCTGGATTACCTCCCAAATATGTTAAAATCCAGCTCTAACATATTTTCACATTTAGCCAATTCAGTTTAAGTGGCCAAATATTCAGCCAAAAGTGATTATTTTCAGTCACCCTGAGAAAAATTTACGGTGTTCTTGAGCCCTTCAAACATGTTTAGGTCAATTCCAGCTGTGGTTATCAAAAAGGCTTAAAATTTTACTTGCCTATGCTTTATGTTAAATACCTTACTTACAGACTTTCCTGAAAGAGCGCTTTGACAATGAAGAAATTAAACCAGATTTATGGATGTCCTTAGAAGGTGGAAATACCTGTACGGAGTGTGGAATTCTCGCAGAAGACACAACTCTGTATTTTGGAGGTGCAACTGTGAGGCAGGCTGTCACTCAAGATCTGGACCTGCGGGGGGCAAAGTAGGTCATGTTTCCATGTCATTGTCATAGGGAACTCTGTCACACACTGGCAAAGCAGCAGGCAGCATAGCTGGTAGCTCAGGGAATTCATAGGCTACCACAAGTATAGCACTACCTGAGGCAGACACTAATGAGATTATGATTCTCAAGGTGCTGATGCTTTCAGATGAGTCACAGAGAGCAAGGCTAACCCTAGCACAGTGGAAAGGGTCTGGCATGTCCAAGTGAAGAAGTAGCAGGTCCCTTTGTCCAGAAATGTCCTAGAATCAGCAACTTCTGTCCTGCAAAGAGGCAAGACACCAGGAACCAGGTCATCACTCCTGGAGGCACCAGCTGTGTCTCTCACTGAGCTCAGAGCAGAACCTCTGCTGGTTGTCCTCTCTTGGGTGCGCATACAAGATCCATTCCACTTCTATGCTGTTGGAAAGCATGACTTACCAGGAGCGCAATGGAACTCTGTCAGTTTAGACAAGCTAAGGACATGACATAGACAACTTCAGCATTGTTTCTCTTGACCATATGGCTTTAATGAAGTCAAACACACTGACTTTCGAAATTCGGCAAGTTTGCTAAATCACAGGAAGGAAGGGGCCTCAGGGAGTCTCTAGTGCAACCTCAGGCTCAAAGCCAGGTAACACTGAATTCAGACAGTTTGTCCAACTGTCTGTCTGTACTGAAACACTTGTACCAGCGTTCAGTTACTCGCAGAGTGATTTTTTTTCTTTTTTTCCCCCCCTGTTAAATCCATTTGGAACTTCCTGTTTTTTTCAGTGTATGACCACTAGCTCTGTGCTCTGGCCCCAATTGTTCCACTGTCCTCCACTGACCTTGCCTCAGTTTATCAATTTCTTATAGGTCCTTCATTGATACACGGGCACCTTAACACATGTTGAGCTCCCATTCTACCAGGACTCTCAGAGAACTCTAAGCAAAGCAGCTCCCATCCAGTCTGTCGCTGGCTGGTACATTTGCAATGGGTTAGTCCCTCCCAGGGGCAGTTCTCAGTTGATTTCCATGAGGTTTCCATGAAAATTACTAGGCAATGTTTTTGGAAACCTTTGTATTACTTGTGCATCGATATTACTTGCTTAAAAACGCTGGCATTTGGAACAATTTCAGCATGTCTGTTAACAGAAAGCAACCTCTATTCGTGCAGATCTTTAACGGATGTGATCATATACATTTACTCTTAGGTTTCTACAGTACTGGGGGAGAATTGGGAGTGAAAACAACATGACAACATGCCACAGACCGACTTGCAGAAAGGAGGGAGTGCTGCTAGACTATTCCATTGATGGAGGCAAGTATATACTGTAGTTATAGCTAAGCTACAGTCCGGTTCTGTGTCCATGCACCATGAACATCTGAGAAGCTATCTGTCAGAGATCCAAAATAAAAAGAGAATTCTTAATTGCAAAGCTCTTTTTGTCCATGTAAAGTTTTTTCGACATCTAAAATTTCCATCTATTGCTCAGAAGTTTTCCATAATCATCCTGCCTTATTTCAGTAATCAGTGGTTTCCACCCAAGTTGATTCCTTTTTACAATTACAGGATTACTCTTGAAGTGAGTAACAGTTGCCAACTATCCTTAGAAGTTAAGCTCTATCAGAAGACTAGAGCTATTACCTTTTATTTCCTGTTACTTTAATCCTTTAGAAGATTCTACCATATGCTTGTTTTATTACTAAACCTGCATCTGTTCATTCTAGGGATATCCTGGACTTTGCTCCATGAGATGGATTACCAAAAGTACATCTCAGTGAGGCACGACTACATCCTCCTTCCCGAGCACGCCCTGACCAACACCACTCGCCTGCGCTGGTGGCAGCCTTTCACTCTCAGCAACGGGATCGTGGTGCCCGGCCCCGACCGGGCGCAGTGGGCTCTGGACAACATCCTGATTGGGGGAGCAGAGATCAACCCCAGCCAGCTGGTGGATACATTTGATGATGGTAAAACAGGTTGCCACAGCTCATCTGTTGTCTGGCATTATCTGTTCTTATCTTACCTGAGCCCTGTGAGCTTGCAAGCAGACTTGCTTTTATTTAAACTCTGCAAATTTTTCTTTTTGTAGACTAATGCTGTTTATATGCTATTCTTCATGCTATTAATAGAAGTGTGTAAATATATCTATATATATATACACGTATATTCAGATATGTATGTGTGCATGTATATATACACATACAAAAATTTTTATTTCAACCAAATTCATTTCATTTAAATTCTTGGTATTATACTTTTATTTCATCATATTTTTTAAAAGTACTATTATTTAAACATTTTAATTACCTCTCTGGAAATGAATGTCTTTATTATGTCTGTTAGTAGCTTGCTGTGTGTCATTACAGATAGCATAAATGTAGCGTCTATATCACTAAAGTACTCTATCTAGTGATTCTGTGAATTCATTACTAAGCCTTGATGTTTACCAAGACAATGCAGTAACTGTATTTAACTCATCTTAATAGAAGGCACCTCACATGAAGAAAACTGGAGCTTTTACCCTAATGCAGTCAGAACTGCAGGGTTCTGTGGAAATCCATCATTCCATCTCTACTGGCCAAATAAGAAAAAGGATAAAACACACAACATCCTGTCCTCCAGGGAGCTCATTATACAGCCAGGATACATGATGCAGTTTAAAGTAAGAAATGTTCTCTCTCTCCGAAGTAAAGAACACAATAAAAATTCATCTAATGTATCTCCAAAAATTATTCTTCTTCCATCTAGGATGCTCAATTGGATGAATAATTAATAGTGACTTTTTACCAGCAATTAAAGGAAAATATGAAGTGTAGGTAACGAGAACCAGAAGGGCTGCATGAATGTAAAATGTCAAAATATTCGACTGTCTCTATGCTTTTGGGGTTAGTCAGAGGGATTGGATATCTAATACCTTTTTCCTGAAATGTCTGGATCATCAGATACAGTAGGAATTATATTCTAAGGTGAGAATAGATGCCATGCAGAATAAGCTATTTTCCCCTAATTTGTGAAGAAACAGAAAAGGCAAGGGAGAAGGAGGCTGGAGAAAAGCGTCATATGGAAAATGCAAGTGTGTTCAAGTAGAAGTACCCCTTCTACTTGTGTCATGGCAAATGACCTAAACAATCAGAGAAACATTTCTGAGTATTTTACTTTGATTTAAGGTAGAATTCTACACAGGGCCAAAGGCAACAAGCAGTTGTTTTCCAGAAATGTTCTTGGCCGTACCCCAAGCACCCTGCCTTAAATAAACCAGGAACTAACGTGAAAGTAGGGTTATCAAAATACCAATCCATTTTCTTATTATGGTTTTTTCCTTGCTCTTCTGTTTGACAAGATAGTTCTAGAATTTTCCATCTTCCCCTGATCAATATTTTCACCTTTTCTCAACACCATTGCCTATTTTATATTGACTGTCTAATATAATCCCTAATGCACTGCTTCCCCCACTTAGCAAGCCAGAGAAATTATACACAAGAGGAGTCTTTTATGCTTTTTACTACTGAATGTCAAGACCCCCCCAAATGCTTATTTTACCCAGCCTATCATCTCTTTCCTCTATTTTAAGACCAAAATTATGATAACCCATCAGCATTTCATAGTTCATATTACTAAACTCTTATTGCAGAGTTTTTCTCTCCTGACTCTCTCCCCCTTTTTCTTCACCACTCACAGCAAAGATTTTATTTCTAAACTGAGCTCTAGCATGGCTTCTGTTTGGTTTTGAAATTTAGCATCGTATTATCTAATCAGTAATGTATACTGGGCGCTGTAATCTTTCTACTATAATATGGAACAAATATGTCTATTATTTTAAATATTCAGAATAATTCTTTTCCTAAACTGGACTGATTTACAGTTCATGTCCACAAGTTTATCATTATGAATTTTAAATTTCATAGGTGCTTCACTTTTGGAAATGCCAGGGAACTACCATATCTTTTTGTTTCAGAAACAGCGTTTGTTTAGATACTTAATTTGGACTTTGGAAATGAAATGTTAGGATTCTGTTAGGAAATAACAGTAGCAAGGAAGTAAAATTTTTGAAGTAAAAGCAGTATCTGAAGCAGTGTCTTTTGCTTTCCATCCACTTTTGATGGATTTAACCCAAGTTATAAGTTGACAATCACTTATACACCCAGTAAAGAAAAAAAAAGGAAAACATAACTTGATTATATATCACTTTAAATGTCTACCTGACTTGTTATAGCAGCTGATTTTATTTGTGCTATAGATCGTGGTTGGCTGTGAGGCAAATTCTTGTGGGGACCTCCACTCAGTGATGCTGGAGTATACAAAGGATGCCAGGTAAATGACAGCAGAATACACAGACCTGAAAAAAAAATACTATGACATTAAAAACCTAGCGAGCTTTTATTTATTAAAGCAATTACTTTGCTATTCATGTTGTAACAGAATCTGAACAAAGCCTATGTGCAAGCACTGGGATTTGTCTACATAAGTCCCATAAATTCTCTTTATAATTTATCCCAGATGTTGACAGATTCATGGCATTGAGCTTGCAGTTACAGTCATGATCATGTTCCTGTTTAAAATGTGCTCACAGGAAAACACATTTGAAGGAAACTGTTTCAGTAGGGTACAGGACCAAGCCGCAATGAAGTGGGAGTTGCTTAACTCCAAATTGGTCTTTAACTAGCTAACAATAACACTGCCTCGTGCTATAGAATAGCAGCATGTTATAATTTGTAAAAATGAAGGTATATTCTGTGCTCAAATGACTGTGGGTGAAAATGTAGCAAATTCTACTGGGACTCTTCTGAACACTATAAGAAAGCGGCTAAGGAGAAGCCTCCTAAATAAATCCTTCTGTCATGCAGCCCTGAGCAGCTGTATGTACCACACTGCTGGGAGTGCCATCACCAAGGGTTCCACAACACCCAAACATCCTCCCTGGCTGCACCTGTGCTTCGGCCTCTCACCTCTTGTTATTTGTGGCTCCAGAGCATGGAAATTATTGTTGACAATCTCTTGTGTTTGTTTAGTAAGACAGGCACTGTCACGACCCTCAGAAATTACCTGTTTTCCTTTCATTATTTTTTCAGTTGTTCTAAAATTTTTTTTCCTTTTTTTTGTTTCCTACAGGACAGACTCATGGCAACTTGTCCAGACACACTGTCTTCCTTCCTCATCTAATAGCATTGGCTGCTCCCCATTTCAATTCCACGAAGCGACCATCTATAACTCTGTCAACAGCTCCATGTGGAGAAGAATAACTATCCAGCTGCCTGACCATGTCTCATCCAGGTAGGTTACTGAAAGGTCAGCTCACTGTGGGCTTATAAAATGACAGCTGTCTTGCTGGCACGGTTCACTAGGAACAACTGGTGAATTAAAAATTATTCCTTATTGCGGGATTTAGATCTGACATGTAACTGAAGTTCTTCAGGAGGCTTTTTGTTAATACAAGTCACTACTGCCAATGATGTAGCAGAGTGGGTCCTTCCAGCTATTGTAGTCACAGCCCCCTCACATGACATTTTTGGTTACATTTCCTGCTGGTATATTAGAACGTCACTGTACAGATGTGTTTATTGCTACATATCATAATACAGTGTTTGGATTTTGATATTTGCAGTGCAACTCAGTTCAGGTGGATTCAGAAGGGAGAAGAACTAGAGAAGCAGAGCTGGGCAATCGATCACGTGTACATTGGGGAAGCATGCCCGAAGCTCTGCAGTGGCCACGGGTATTGCACAACTGGAGCCATTTGCATCTGTGATGAAGGATACCAAGGTTCCATTTCTTCAGTTTCTCTCTTGTACATCTACTACAGTCTAATCTAGCTCAAAATTAAACAAAAAGATAAAATTATGTATCATGTCCAAATTCATCACTGGAATGTCTGAATAAAAAATTCAAGATTAATACTTCGTCAGAGCTGAAAACGGTATTGACTCAGCAGTCTCTCCTATCTGGCACTGTATGTAAAGTCCATCCAGCCTTTATTGAAGGCAGAACATGGCTACTTGATTACCCAGAATTGGCTTCCACCCCTGAACTCCTTCCAAGGGTGCATCCCAGAGGATGCGCAAATGGCATCCAGATGTTGGTGACTGGCATCTGTAAGGGACTCTGTGCCCCATTGGGACAGAATGTTCTGCTCTAACCCCTCACTGCAGCTAAGCACATGCCTAATGGTATCTGAGTGCCCTTGGTTAACTCTAAGTGCTTTGTGGGAGTGGAGCCAGTGTTTAATGTCTTCCAGGAGAGCCTCACAACTTTGTAAGATCAGATCCCTTCTGAGTTTTTAGACATATTTGCCTTCAACCAGCAATTCGAGGTTTCTCCTATTGGCATCAATGCAAAACAGGAGAAACTGTATTGCAGTTCTTGAAGCTATACTGCTGTAAAAATAAGACTCACAGCCTCAATTTTGTAAAAATAACTGCTGTATATCAATGTGCACATTATTAATGTATCTGCTGAAATATATTCAGGCTGTATATTCAGCCACATTGTATACTGAGCCACAACCTTGAATAGAATTACAGTGACCTGTAACTCAATTTTCTCCATTCTTTCCATTTTTGTGTGTTTTAAAACTTCACTGTGTCATTTTTAGGTGATGACTGCTCTGTTTTTAGCCATGATCTGCCAAGTTATATTAAAGATAATTTTGAATCTGAAAGAGTCACTGAAATAAACTGGGAAACGATTCAGGGGGGAGTGATAGGAAATGGATGTGGACAGCTGGCACCCTACGCCCATGGAGATTCGCTCTATTTTAATGGATGTCAAATAAGACAAGCTGTGACCAAGCCTCTGGATCTCACCCGAGCAAGGTAATAGTTTGAGCCTAAACAGTTCTTTTAACAATTCATGAGAAAGGAAACTCTTCACGTGGGCCAGTATTGATGAGGATGGCTGTGCCATGCAGTTGGACGTGGCTGGCAGAAAATATTAAGGTTGGCAAAATGCTTTGTGACTTCGATTCAGGAGATGGAGAGTGAGGATGTCAGATGAAAAGGTCAGGTGTTTTCATCATTCCCAACAGAGCACTGGCTATGTAAGCCAGCACTGACAATGAAGCTGTTGGCAAAGACTGGACACCAGACTGCCTGGACCAGTGCCTGAACTGATAAGACAAATCCCATGTTTGTATGTGCTTCCACGATGGTTATGACTAAAGATGCTATGTAGTAATTACAGGCTCATTTTCCCATTTCAGTTGTCAAATAGAATTATATTCACCTGGCAAAGAACAGGAGTATCTTTTTCATCTATTGAGCCTCTTTGGCCATGGAAAAACAAATGTAACCAGCCTGTGCTGGCTCTTAGCAGAGTGACAGCTTTCAGGACTGGTTTATATTTAGTTGTCCAAAGCAAGATTAGAAACAGGATGAATTAGCCAATGTGCCAGATATAAATCAGGCTCTTCTCTTCTTACTTGAACACCCAGGTAGAATACGATACATATTTTTAGGCACTTTATTATATTCAACCTTTATTTGTCCTTGTTAAACTTTTCATACACTCATTTACATATTTACATTTTTATCCATCTCAGTCTTGTGCAGATATATTGCAAAATTGTATCTACTGCCTGCAACAATATGTTATACATAGTAAACTATTGTTTTGGAAAGGGAGCTGTGTTTTAAAGATGTGCAAACAGTTTATTTTGCATGTTAAAGTAACGATTCTTGAAAATGCTCCAAGTTTTGATAAGGTAACTGCACTTAACCTAGAAATGCTATTGTTCTTGATTTAATACTTTTGCATATTGAAAAATACCTTTTCTCTCTGTGTTTTACAGCAAAATCATGTTTGTTTTGCAAATTGGAAGTATTTCACAAACAGATAGTTGCAATACCAATCTGAGTGATCCTAACACTGTAGACAAGGCAGTGCTCCTCCAATACAGTGTAAATAATGGAATTACATGGCAAGTAATTGCACAGCATCAGCCAAAGGACTTTATACAAGCCCAAAGAGTGTCTTATAACGTTCCCTTGTGAGTACCCAGTCACATTTCATTACCTCTAAGTGCACAAGTTACATTTCTGCTAAGAAACAACCCATCTTTGCATCACTGTCGAAGAAAAAAGGTTCAAAGAAGACAACTTAAGGGGAAGGCTGATTAAGAAACTCCAGGCTAATGTTTATCAATGCACTGGAAAGAAAAACAGAAAGAATACTTGTTTTGAAGATAAGAGGAAAATATCCTCCTTATCTGTGTGCATTTTTAACCATTAAATGCTTTACACATACAGTGTGTTGATGTTCAGTGACATAGAAACAATGATGTGACTTTGCGCTCAGTTCCTGTTTGGGGATAGATAGGAATATGCAAAACACCGATAGTCTGGAGCTCTCACAGGCTCTTGTATTTGTGTGACAGGGAGGCACGAATGAAAGGAGTCTTACTGCGCTGGTGGCAGCCCCGTCACAACGGAACAGGTCATGATCAGTGGGCTTTGGACCACGTAGAAGTCGTCCTGTGAGTATCAGCTTCACCTCATTCCACCCCACCTCAGAAAGCACTGAAATTTCTCCAGCATGACATGAGTGTTAAGCTCAGTAAGAACCATTGTGGCCCAGGGAATCCTTTCTCAAAGGGAAACCTTTAAAATCCTATCTTTCCTGATGCTCTGCCCTGACTGCAAGTCAGTAGTTGAGATGGCCACAGAGTAAGTGGCACAGCAGGGGGGTGTGTTGTGCATCGTGGAAAAATGCAGGAGGGAAAGTGGGGCTTTATCACCTCCAAGTGTGGCTGTGGTCCTGTAATGCAGCAATGACTGTTAAAAAACTATTTTGCTGGGACATAAGAAAGGATATTCCTGTTCAACGCTGTGCTGCCACGTAAGGCTGGTCTATATCCTTTCAAAAATACAAAAGATTCTTCTGTATTGTTCATTGCACAAAGTAATGTTGTTGTGCCTCTTAAAAATTTGTGTTAGCAACTAATGCCTTATTCATTTCCTTTTTTTAGTAAGAAGGATACTGTTCAGAAACAGGGTTCACTATATCAGGTTCCTATGATCCAAGCTCTATATTCATCCCCTTGTCAAGATTTTACCAAGTCTGCACCCTCCTGATTCTCCCATTCTTGAGATGGGTTTCGCTGGCAGCTAACCCGTTTTTCCTGTGTTGCATCACGAAGAGATGACCTGCTTTTTCTCTAACAATTTAGTTCCAGTAGAAGTGAAAAGCTAGTGGCTTCCCGGGCAGGAACTCATCGCTGGCAGTGGTTGGCAGAGAGAGGAGAGCCTGCTCCATAGATAGGTTCAAATATTCTTTTTATTGAACAATTTAAAAAACAGCAGTGAAGAAATTAGGCTTAGATAACCTCTAGACTGTGTAATTATAGCCATGAGGTTTCTGAATTAGCAGAGACACTGCAAGTAATGTTTTGTAACAGTAGCAAAGTGAATTGTCTGATTGCTAGTTAGTCCTGTTCTCCTTTCCACTGAGAAGCACCAGCTTGCATGGCACTCATATCAACCCCAAACCAAACTGGTCCCAACACTGAGTAACTGTACATGCTCTGCTGCTTTTACACACCTTGCTGGGCTCTGCTTCCATAACATTAAGCTTAAAACTGGAAGGAACAGAGGAGAGAGATGGATATGATTCCTGTTTTAATCAATGGCTGTATGATGCTGCATCAGGAAAGATACGGAAGAGTATGAGCTGCAGGAAGTTCACAGTGTTTAGGAAACCATGGAAAAGGGAACTGGTCATTCTAAAATATTCACATGGCTTTCTACCTTGCAATTAAAAATAAAATGAACAGAACAAATCATGTAAGAAAAAAAAATAAAGCATAATGTTACACATCAATCTGAGCACTGAATTAGGGACCATAAGTAGGAATAGAACAGATCTTTAAAAAGTGATTCTGAGGCTGAAATGTGGAGAACTTCTCTGACAATGAGATCTGCCAGGCTGTAGACTAGATACACAAGTTGAGTGGTAACAACAAGTCATGTGAGATATGTTATACTAGAATGGCCATAGCAAGTAATCACACCTTGCCTAGAGAAGGAACCAGGTGTGCAGACAGTGTCGCCTCCTTTCTACTATTTTAGTCCTGTTAAAGAGCTTTAAGGCTCTTCTGAAAATTGCCCTAAATATCAGCCTAGGACAGATGATTTCCACCCTATTCAAGTGACACCTGGTACAATGCACAGAGAAAGACAGACCAAACTGGACTAATTTCTCCTTTTACCAAGTCCTGTGAAACACGGTGCCATGACAGCTTATTTCCCAAAGGCCAGATGTGGACCTCCATTCCCTGCTAACTACAACACATGAGACATGCTGCTCTCAGGAAAGGCAGAATTACATGTCGTGGTACAGCTGGTTCGTATGCCGGCATGTGCTCAGTCCTGACAGGTGCCTTTGACTCCTCTGTTTTGCTTAAGTTCTATCTGCACATTCATCAGAATATTCTGTAGGCCTCCTGAAATTTATTTGCAAATAACCTGCAAGTATTCTGAAAGGGGACACCCTTCCTTATCAATAAATACTCTCAACTGGGTTTTCCTGTAGCTCTGCTGTTTCACTCGGCCACTTCACACTGGTCATTTTAGCCCCAGCACTTCAGTTTCTTCACCTGTAAAACGACCAAGACACTCAGTCACCTCCATGGAGTGCTTCAGGTTATCAGAAGGGAGCCTGGATCAGTATCTGTTAGCACTTACCCTAGATGATTCTGCACACACCAGGGCTACCAGAATTCACACTGTGAGTATTATGGATAGGACTTAGCTTTCATTCTTAATATTCCTTAATTTTCCAATGAAGGATACAGAAGCCCTGCCTTCTCCTGGGGGAAGCAAGCCCCCTTTCCCAGGTAGCACTGCAGCAAGAGGCAAGGAGTCAGTGTCCTCTGAGTGCTCTCCCTTCCCACCAAGATTGCCAGGGGAGAGCTCTGTGGGCAATAGACACCCCAAGGCTCTATGGCAGGGCTGCAGAGAGGCACAGCCTGACCTTAATCCATTCACCAGGGTTCTGTAATTACCTCTTCCCATTAATTGTATAGGGGGCCATTGGAGAGTCAGCAGGCTTCTGTTTGGCTTATATATCCCAAAGCTGGGATAGTTTAGAACATATCTGTGCCTCCTAAATTGGAAGTAATTTCTGTTGGAACTCTGGCCTGGTCTCAGAAGGCTATGAACATCCCTAGATAAGAACCCATTGATGGTCCATGTCCAACACAGTCTGTGTTCAGTCCTCTTACAACCATGCACTGCGCCACCCACCTGGATGGGACCCCATACACCTCTCCAGAACCATCAAAATTATCCTCACTGGCCCTGGTTTCAGTCCTAGATTTTCATGTTTGTGACCTGTGTACCCATGTTGATGCAGCAGGCAAGCCTCTAGCCTGTGAGATGTTAGAGCAAGGAGCCAACCTACCCTAGGAGGTGTGGTTTGGGGCATAGATAAATTCCTAGCTTTCCACACATCTCCTCTTGTGTTTCCTTCACTACCCTGTGGGCTGACAGAGGTCTGATTTTCCCAGCCTAGGCATTGTCTTGACTGCCTGCACCTCCAGGTGCACACCTAGGTGCTGTGCCAGCTTTTCCTCAGCCCTGGGCAAGGGAGCCATGCTCTCCTTGAGCAGACTAAGGGCTGGAGTAAAAGGGCAAGCAGGGAAAACACCTGCCAGCAGGGAGAGCTGGTCTGCAGGGATGTAAAGCAAATAAGGATTTTCTTGATTTTATTTCCTATCCAAAACAGGGGATGTCCCTGCTCCTTCCTACAGTGCTCACCCCAGGGGCAAATCTATGAATACTTGCTTTCATGGCCCAACTCTTCTCAGCAATCCAAATATTTGAAATTAGTTCTGTCACAGGCCTAGCTGTTAAGTCGTAGTGCAGATACTGCTACAGCTGATGTGCACAGCCAGGGTCATGATACTGTCCAGTTCAACTGATTTCTGAGTCAAGGGCCACCATCCTCTCACCAGCAAACATGTCTTCAGGATGTCATTTCTTTGATTCCTTTTTGCTCCCAAGAAAATTGCTGGGGGGAAAAAAATCAACCTGCAGATTACACATGCATGCAAAATACCTGGCAGTAAAAAAGATAAAAAAGGCCAAAGGTGGATTCTTTTGTATGTCACTTAAAATTCCACTTTTGAATGAACTATTTGAATCACTCATTAAAGAGCAGTATTTTTAAGATTGTGATGCAGCTGCAAATGGTGCTTAAATTGAGCACCTCTTTTAAACAAGTGAAACCAAATACCTGTATTGACAGTGTTATACATTAAATTGATCTCGCCAACTTAACAACAGTTGATGTCCATCCTGTGGTGGGGAGAGGATACAAGTTGTTAAGTTGTTCAGTCCCTTTTAAAGCTAGTGCTGATTATTCCTCATTAGTGCAGGGCTTTTTCTCTCCATTTGTAAAGAAAGCTTTGGGCACAACTCTCATGTGTTCCATGTGGCTCTTCTTAGGATAAAAAAGTATTTTATCCCAAGCTTAAGAAATAGTGTTTTTCTGTGCCCCTGTACTTGTGCCCTAAGAAGAGCCCATGTCCAACTCTGCATTTCGTTTGCACATTGTTTTTCTCCGGAAGCACAGCTCTCAGCCTGCCCACTGCACACACACCTCACACTTCTTTGCATGTGCATTACACAACTGCCATTTCTTTGTGTATAGAGTAGGCCCTTAGAGACATCTCATTAACTTAATTCAAAGTCAAAGGTACTGAGAAATAAAGGGCAGTTATAAGATGAACACTAAGGGTCTGATACTGCTTTCTTTACCCCAAAACTTATGTGATCCAAAGGAATTTACGTTGTGCAAGGAATGCAAGAAATGCTATCCCCACCTATGATTTTATGGTTAACTGATAGATAACAGAATGAATCCCTCCATAGCCATCACTCCATGCTCTTCATTGTCGAGATATTCTCACATTTTTGGCACAAATGATTTAGTGAGAACTTATGTTGCATTTGGTGCAAACAATGCTTATCCTTATTTTGGAATATTAAAATACAAATTATATACTCTAGATTTAACAAGAAGTGCTAATGTAGAAAAGCATTTTCATCTGCTTCATATTTTTTAGTAAAAAGCAATTATTTGAAAAATGCATTTAAATTAAGTATTAACATATTTATAATAAAGAATATAAGTAGTTCAAACATTAGGTGACTATCTGAATATTCACAACATTTATGCCAAATTTAATATGATGCGGTTTGTGCTTCTATGACATTTCTATTATGTTTCTAAAAAGTGCATGCTGAATTTTATAGAAAATAAAAATCTAAACATTGATTTGAAATCTGAGGAAATAATTTGTTCAATTTTTATTTTCAAAAGAGACGAAAAGTCCTATATTGCCTCTAAACCTCATCAGGGTTTTATGACTAATCACAGTGCTGCATGCATTGAAAGGCATTTTCTAACTTATGTTGTATTTCATTGTTTGCTGTCATTGGTTTTACACTAGAATAAGGTAAGTACTTTCCCTGAATCAGTATTAAATGTATGTTTCTGTTAGCTACGGCTTTTTCACAAAGTTTTGTCAATGATGGGTTGGTGAAAAATCATATATAAGCTGAGATGTGCCACATAGCTCCTGAGGGCCCTGATCCTGCAGAGCTTCCTCAGTGAGCATTGGGGGAAGTTAAACTTAGCAGAAATTGTTCAGCAGATTGTGCCATACTGCAGTGGGACTTTAACCAAGGCTTTGGGGGGAAGGACTTCTCCTTTTCCTTCTGATAGGGTACAGTGAGACCTGCCAATGGAGGGCACCCAGAGCATTCTATGTGTAAGGGCCAAGTCCCACTTTTTTCTGTAATAAATGACCACAGAGATGCAGCCGCAGCCACAGCCAGGCAGTGTATGTCAGTCAGTCTGCATGGTGGTATAGCCACACCTGCCCCTTAGACACAGAACCAGTGTCCCCAGGTAGTTCTTTCATTTCGTGTAACCCAGCTGCTTTATGCTGTTGCAGTTAATAGATACCATTAACCAGTACAGGTACTGAGCTCTGGGTTCACGTGTTGACTCCACCAAAGCCAAAGAATACTTGTGATTGATATGAGCTGTCAGAGCACATGACTTTTTTCATTACAGTACCCGCCTAACAAAGCATTTGTAATTCAGCACCAAAATCTACTCCAAGCCTAGTCTTGAGGGACATACCTTTGCTGTGTTCTAAGGCTTTTTTCATGTTTAATTTTGTTATCCAAATATTTTTGTTTCTATTTTGTTCCTGTTTTGTGCCCTGTCAACTAAAAACACAGAAATAATAAATTACATTAGTCTATACTGGGGTTATGTACTGCTTATTTTTCATTCCAGTTGGCTGTGTTCCATTTTCATAAACTTCATATTGCAGCCGTATAGTTCAAATTGTGCTTTAGGAAACATGCAATAAACATAATGCTCTACTAAAGACTAAAGATCCAGAGAGACTCCTTTTCATAAATTGCTTTATTGTAGGTATTTTTTTAACATGGCCTAGATAGTTTTGTCTTTGCTCTTCTGTATTGGCTGTATATTGCTTTCATCCAACTAGCACAACTCGAGGTACTTCATTGGAAAGTTTTTTAAGGTTTCCTACATAAATTTAAGCAGTATTATCTTCTGTTTACTTCTTAGTAGTGCACTCAAAACTGTCAAACAGATTATACAGTAGTCACTCCTGTTAATTGTTTTTTTGCTCTGTGCTCCATCAGTAATACACAGATAACTACTTTGGATCTGAACTTTTCTGGTTGACTGATGGTTCAGTGAATGCACAGAAAAGACAGAAGGCTCAGCAGGTGCTGACCAGTCCGTTACACACTCACAAAGCAGTCTTCAAGTTGCCACTGACTTTGAAACAAAAGTTCCCACCACACCATCATGGAAGGGGGTCTATTCCTAGTATAGCTTGATGCTGCCCAGCATGTTTTGGGTGTTCTGAACAAGAAAACAACAGCAAAAGTATGGTAAAGCCTTTAATCAGTCTGTGAAAATAAAAATTAATACTACTAATAGTATTGCAAGCATTTTTGCATCCACCAAATGCAAGGAATGTGTAAGTACTCTTGCAGACTATATTATATAATTCTTCTTGTGATTTTATAAAGCACTATTGATCTCTCTTATATAGTGCTTGCCTCCTATCAATATATAAAAATAATTCAAAAAAATAAATATAGACCTACTCTGATTTTGTGGTGCAATATGGTACAATACTATAATGCACAGGGTCTACATATTTACCCATGGAAAGAGTGAAAATAATAGTATTTCCAAAGCAGGCATCATATTTTTCTGTGGCATCCGACCAGTAGTTGGAAAGTCTGTCCCATGTCAGTGACGACAAGTCTGAACTACATTACTGCAAGGGGAAAAAAACCCATTTAGTTCCTGAGAATTTATATTTCTCTTATTTTTCACACACTGCACTGCTATGGTGTTCAGTGTAAGACATAAATATATGCTTCTGTCTAACACCTTGATCATCTTCCAATGGAACAAAATTATGTACATAAGTAAATCTCTTCTGCATTACTAGGTAAGCATGTCTTTGCTCCTTTTTTCAATTCTTCCTTTTCCTTTTTTTTTTTTCTGTTTGTTTGTTCGTTGTTTTAAACATTTTCACCATTCCTTTAAGGCCAGATACAAAATGGTCAGTCACTTGAAGTGAAATAGAGGCCAGGAGCACACAGCAGTGTCCAAAACAAGTCCTGAACATCTCTGCTGAGCTTTTGCAGAACATAAGCAGACCAAAGGCAGGATAGAGATGGGGCAAAGGCTCCTGGGCCAAGGACTGCAGCTCAGCATGTGCCCCTTCTGTCCAAGTCTTGCCCAAGCTGAGGCTCTCACAGCCAAGCTCACTTTTAAATCTAACCAGGTCCAGAAATGGCATTTTTTTCAGCCAAACACTTTGGCAGGCTCTGTTTGGTCCCATGTACCCAGAGCAAAGCTGCTCAGAGTTGGGTTGTGCTTTCTCCCAGGCCCATCTGCTGTATTTTGGCTGCAGAGCAGCCTTCTCCCAGCAAATAGGTGCTCTATCCTCACCTCACAGTTAGGATGGTCTCCTGAGAGGTGGGATGTGGCCTTGAAGGCCCTGTGTCTGAGGAACTACCCACTTCCCAGGCAATGGGAATTAAAGGGAAGGCAAAATTAAGAGCTTCTTCAAGCTTCAATGGCAGCCACTGTCAGGAGCAGGTTTGGGCCTGTTATTTCATCAGTGAGACACCTGGCATTGGAGCAAGGGTGACATTCCACCCTGATGGCTTAAGGACCAGAATGAAGACTGATGTGCAGTGCTGCTTTGCACTTGAGCTACCAAGTGGCATTAAAGTTACAGAAACTCACCGCTATCAATCTCTCACACAAAACTCTCACAAATCAGCACAGACCTTTCTTTTTCACTTGAATAAGTCAACATTAACCTGTCTCTCAATTGCCAGATGCTCTAGAGCTCTACCTTACTGTGACAGTGCCAAAAGTTGTGCCAAGTGTACGTCTGTTTTCTCTCATTGTCATCAGGAGCTGGTCTTTATTTCATTCTTGTTTGTAAATTCCAGTGGCAAAAAAACCCCCAAAAATTAAAAATTACAAAGCCTTGGAAAACTAGTCAGGAAGTGACTTGGATTTGCTTAGAGGTTTATAGTCTAGATTTTGACATAACAACTATTAATCAGTTTAGTCAATTGTGTTCAAGATTAGCTGTAGAAAAGGGTATAATTTTGTTAGACAGATTGTTTTAGGTTAAATTAGCATACTACAGCAAAACCTATTTTTGCTTGTGGAGAATCATAGTTATTTTGCAAAGCATACAATTACTCCTTTTTCCTAAGGGCCACATTCACTGAAAATAAGCTTATGCACTAGAGAGGAAAGTATAACTTACTACATTATGAGTATTCACTTCTTACTCACAGACAAAACTCGCAAGTAAAAACATTTCTTGAACCCACAAATGGGAGATTTGTTGACTGCACATCTTCACAGATCTGCCCTCTCATGGTTCCTTCTTCCCTCAGTGGAAGAAGTAGAAACCTGCATTAGGTGGGATGGGCCTTGTCCTCCAGGTAGGTCTTCCAAACAAGGGTGCCTTCTTAAATTCGGCTGCAGATGGGCTCTCTTGCTTGGTCTCCTCCCAGACATGACGATGCTTATTTCCCAGATCTTCCTTTCCTTTTGGAAGAGGGTGCATATGGGAGGGAAACATTAATCTCAATAAAAGTGTTGTACTTCACTTCCTATACGGTAAAAGTAGGAGATAACGAAGTGGAGTAAAGCTTTTATTCTGTTCTCAAGATAAAGCAGTTAATGATTGAAGACAGGAGGATAACTGGAGCACAAAAGCCCCATAGAGAAATGCTATGAAGTGTGCATACAGTTTTAGTGAATCTGGCCCTAGGCAGCACCAGATTTCATCAGCTGAAAGCTCTTAACCTTTCCCTAAGATTGTAATTGTAAATGAAAGCCAAGTGGGACAGATTCTCAATTGCCTTGTACCTTGCAGTTAAACAAAGGGTGTGCTTCACACCAGTTTGCACAGACTTGAGAAGTCATGCAAGGACAAAGAAGAATCACTCCCACTAGCTCACTGCTCCAAAAGAATTTACACTATGTACAAAAGAAACTAACACTCTTTCCTTCTTCCACCCTTTGATTTCAACAGCACTCGCAAACAAAATTACATGATGAATTTTTCACGGCAACACGGGCTCAGGCATTTCTACAACAGAAGACGAAGGTCACTTAGACGATATCCATGAAGAAACGAGAAATTTATTTTTTTTCCTCCCAACATGTGATGTGTTGCTTTCCATTCTCTAAACCTAGCACTGCATCTGGTATCAGGACTTTTCTGCAAATGGCTTGATGAATAACTGAGAGCCTTTCTCAAGACAGAGTGTACACCACTTTTTCGCACTGTGAACTAATGAGAAGTGACTTATTTTCTCATAGGTAAATGTTTTAATGTTGATGTGTCTGTGAAAATTGTGATCTGTTGTAATATCAGTTACAGTGGCAGTATTGGAAGTAAGCAACTAATTCTGTTTAACAGGAAAAAAAGTTTAAGCACAAAGACTTTTCAGATTTTATGTTTATAAAAACCTACATACTAAGTACAGAATTTAACATTCTTTGTCACATAGGTATTTAAGTGCACTGTATTTCAGCTCTGTGTCATTTTATATGATTAAGTTATCATTGTTTGTCCTCTTTGTATTCTCTTCTACAACATGACACATTGGCACTGTATTTACTTGTTTTGTTGTTGTAATATTTTTGCTGCTGATTTTGGGCTATTTACCTTCTTACAAAATGTGTTAAAAAAAAATCATCAAAGTACCTAATCCAGAAGATAATTGCAAAAGTAGTTGTAAAGGCGTTGATATCCTTCGGTCTTATTCTTTGATATGTCTGTTGGTTAGCATTGTTTTGTGGATAAAAAAAGAATGCTTGACATTAAACTTTTTTCTACTAAGGATTTGTGGATTAAGTCCCAAACAGAAATTCCCAGTTCCCTGTCTAAATGTAGTCAGTTCTCTGAAACTGATTTACTTACAGTAACTGCCATTTGGTGTCTGTAGTAATGAAGTGATTTGTAAACAGTGAATGTTTCATTGTGTTCTCTTTGGTGTTTGTTTCTATTGCGGGTCATGTTTGTATCTTCTGATAAAGTTGTATCTACACCAGCAACGTTATAATGCCCCTATAGCCCTAAACTGTCTATTATCATAAATAAAATGCTTCACTTTACGGTGAACCAAGCTAAAGATCCATGCTTCAATAAAGATAATGTCAACAAAGAATTCTGATGTTAGACTTTTCAAGCCATGTGGGCTTTATGTAAAATCATAAACCAAATTCTTCTACTAAATACCTAGATTCTAAAGCAAATGTCAATGTTATTTTTTAATATTTAGCACATCACACTTAACAGCACTTACTTAACAGCAAGTAACACAAACCAAGAGATCTCCCCAGTCCCACCTATGGCCACAACATGGTCCTTGGAACAGGTCCTGGTGCAATGAATGAAACAGGACCACAGACCAATACGCACTCTCGCTTTTTTTGCAAACCAAAATGCAAAGTGTAAACCACTGTTTCCAGGCTCTGAGAACAAGAATGTGGCACATAAGGAACCTGGTTCCAAACAGACAAAGCTGGTAATTCTTAGAATCATAGAATCGCTAAGGTTGGAAAAGACCTTTAACATCAAGTCCAGCTCTTAACCCAGCACTGCCAAGTCCACCACTAAACCATGTCCCTAAGCACCACATCTATACATCCTTTAAATACCTCCAGATGGGGGATGGTGACTCAACCACTTCTCTGGGCAGCCCGTGCCATGCCTGACAACCCTTTCAGTGAAGAAATTTTTCATTATATCCAATCTTAACCTTACCTGGTGCGACCTGAGGCCATTTCCTCTTGTCCTATTTTGCCACTTGGGAGAAGAGACTGATGCCCACCTTACCACAGCCTTCTTTCAAGTAGTTGTAGAGAGCAATAAGGCCCTTCTTGAGCTTCCTTTTCTTCAAGCTAAACAAACCCAGTTACCAGAGCTTCTCCTCATCAGAGAGAAGTATCATATATACCTGCTGTGCTCTTATATCATGCACATCTGCTTCTGGCACTATACCTGTCTGAACCAGAATGGTGTTTGCTACAGATCCATGTTCAGCTGAACATGTGTTTAATTTTTACAAGGTTTTTGATCACAGGTACCTGACCACTGCAGAAATAAAATGAGGTCATTTGGTGACCAACTAGTCAACACCTTGGCTTGGTCAAAATGATGTTACAGACCCTTGGATGATCTGGAAACTTGCTGCAACAGTCCAGCCTCCTGCAAACTCACTGTACTGTTCTGGAGAACCAGTGTACTTTGTGCACTTTCAATCCCTGAAACAAGATAAAGGTTCTATTCAGAGAAATAGCAGGAAGACAAAACATAAGGGTATTAAAGAATATAACAACTTAATGTTTGGGCAAGCAATTTTAAAATATTGTAATAAGAGTTTTGCCCATTGAACAAACAAAACTGCAAGATCTACACATTCCTATTTTTAAGATAATTTTATTTGCTTTAATATGTCAATAGAAGGGTGATAGTTCAATCTAAAATCCATGTGCAGCTAATGTGCTTCCAGGGAATTAATTTATTTTAAAGACTTTAGATATAATGAGGCACTTTGCCTGACTTTTCAGGCAAGAGATCAGCATAATCAGAGAAGCTGCTTTTCACAGTTGTGTTTATTTCCTTTGAATAATGTATGCAATCACAACTACAGTGGAATACCACAAAGCATTTTACCCAAACTCACCACAAACTCTGCACTGACTTTTCTCTTCCTCACTGGAAGATTCCCAAGTGCTATTATCATCTGCCCTTTCCAGATTCCAGGAAGTCCTTCCTTAGACTTTTTCCATTCCTACAACACCCCACATAGCATACATATATGGTATACTCAGTAAATGTGGGGTTTTTTTATTTTTCCTCCCATATGGCTAAAAACAATGAATCATCTGACATTAAAGAGTTGTTAAAATAGTAAGGGTGGCACAATGGATAATCAATGGCAAGAAAAATGCTATAAAATGTACTAATAAGCTTATCTACTGGTGTAAAACTTCGGCAGACTTAACTGTGAAAACTGACTTTTAGTACTTTTAGTATGCCTTATAGTCTTTCTCATTTCTCCTATCAGCTTACTAACCCATGTTTCAGTAGAATAAGGAGAACATAAGAGAAATGAAACAAAAATACAGGAAAATGAAACTCTGACCCGCTGGAGTTCCTGAAATAAATAAAACCTGAAGTTCTCATAATTTTACCTAAATATTTTTCTCTCGAGCTTGCTTCATCCAAAGAAGATAACATTGTCTTAATGGGAGGAAATGTGCAGAGCACCAATATTTTTGAAGGACCAAAGCCGGCTTTGCAGGATCTTGACAATTTACAGAAAAGGGTAGTAATTAAATAACAGAGCAAATACACTCAAGGACAAGACATTGTCAAAAAGCAAGGTACCAGCACACAAACTGGGTAAATACTGGACTAGACAACAAAACTGTAGAAGTAGAATCAACAGCATAAAGCAGTTTTTAAAAAAAGCCATTTTGCATTGCATCAGAGGAAGTATTTATGATAAAACACAGTAAATATAAACACAGCTGCCAGTGCTGGTAAAGTAGACAGCAGTTGTCAGCTGTTGAACCCTTCACTTAAATACAGATGTAAACAAGTTGGAGAGATTTCAAAGTACTGCAGCAGAAACAAGACCCTTAAACTCATGAGCTACCAAGTAGAGTGAGTTGTTTAGTCCAGAAAGGAAAACATCTGGAAAGAGACATGACAACATCCATAAACATGGTCTATGTTTTATTTACTGGCTAACCCTTCAGGGCAAATGTTACTGGGTGGAAATGCTGCCACGGCATCACCTCATCATTTATCCATTAGCAGTCAATGGGGTTGGTTATTATCAAAGCAGGAAGCCAGTGTGAGGCCCCACTCAAATAAACCCCACCTCAGATCAGCTTTGTAGTGAGGTTTAACTAATGACTCAACACTGGAGGAACAGGAACAAGCCAGCTGTAAAAGGGAGCTACCTTCATCCTGAGCTGGCAAGGGAGCCTCAGAATGAAGCAAGGGAATGAAAACGGCTTGCCTATGTTAAGCATGGCCCTAAAGAGCTCTTTAGGACTTTTAGCAATCCAGAGCAGCTGAGGCCATGCAAGCACTTGCAGTGCTTCTGTGAAGGAGCAGACAGAGCACCCACCACCCACAGGTGGTGGATCTGTTGCTGGAAGAGAAGACCATGGGGTATGAGGATGTAAGCATTGTACAGGTGACATGCGGATGAATTGTCCAGTGTTCTCCTCTGCTGCTGATGTTTTCTGACTTTTGCTTTTTCTTCCCCATGTTATTCCTTGGTTCAGCTGAAGGGACTTAGCTGGCAGTAAGCCTAAAGACTTAGGCCCTGTGTGGGTAATTACTACAGAGCCTGATGGGGAGAGTTTTAGCTGGCACACAGCAAGGCAGGGCCAAGTAAAAATGTTGTTCCAGGAATGGAAGAATATCATATTGGAGGATGATGATAAATGCTGGGTTTACAGACTGAAACAAATGTCTTAAGCTTCTTTAAAGAAAGAATAGAATGTGGTTGCGCTTCTGAGCTCTGCTACTCAGGGGAGATCTGTGCAAGGTAGTGGCAAAGAAGCCATGTCAGAAGGCTCAGCTGTTTCCCTGACTCCATCTGGGCCAAAGGCAGAACTCTGGGTGGTACTGTGTAGTCACAGGTTTCAGGGCTACTTCTGCATTAGGATGCATTGCTGATACCATGAAGCTTGCTGATCCCCTCAGGTCCCTCTTTCCCTGCACACTGACTGTGCACATTCATGTCAGCCCTCTGCTGATACCCTATAGATCCAGGGGGACTAGAAACAGCACATGCAAAGCCATCCAACTGGTTTATACTCACAACGGGACACACAGCTTAGCTGATTTAAAATCACACCCTTCTCGGGGGATATTTTAAATTGAGTTCAGCCATTTTCAAGGAACTTCAGTGCAAAAAAAATGAAAATGTCCCAATGTTTGGGCCTCTGCTAGAATAACTGTGTTATTATGGAAAATAACAAAGCTTGACATGAGTTATGTGTCTGTATAGGATGTGGGTAGCAACTAATTAACAGCAGCATTTTGAGAACCAAGCCTACTGCCACTGAAATCAGTGGGAAAATTCCTGTACATCGAATGTGTTTCACTTCATATGGAAATGTCCACCTCAGCTTTACTAATTCAGCTACTTTGACCTGTCCTAGGACCTGTGTAAGACTTCAAATATATACAGGGGTTTTTCTGCCTTAGAAAGTTGTCTCCTCAGAAGATCCATGAGTGTAGTTAGGGCATGCTTGACAGTGAGCCAGTCGATGGAGCCCATCTGACCCATTTGGGATGTTCCATGGGAAGTGTATGCCAATGGCCCAGGGAGAAGTGTCAGAACTCTGCAGTCCCAGCCCCTCAGCTACCTCCCCTGCCCATACTCACCATCAGCAGCTGTTGGAGGAAGTTGAGAAACAACCAGCCCAACAGCCTGAGCTCCAGGCAGCTGTGAGTGCTGCATCTGGCCTTTGACAGCACCTCGCAGCTTTCCTTGCACAGCTGGAGAGCAGTGGCTCCCACTGCTCCATGCCCTGTGAGGTGGCCGAGACCCCAAAGCTCACACTGAGCCCTCTGTCATCACACAGCTCCAGTGGCATGTGTGCACCCTTAACTAATGTTCCACAATTATCTTCCACAGGAGTGTTTGTACTCTCCTCAATTGTCTGTATTGTTTATTCTGTATTAACTTTCCCTCTCTATTCTTGTTTTGACTTTTCATCTTGTTGCTACTGAGTTTAGCACTATATTAATCCCTGTCCTTCTCCCAGAGCTGAAGAACCGCAGCATCTTTTACCATTTTAGACAACGCTGGAAAAAAGCAATAAAAAGAATTATTAACCTTCAAGTGCGTCACACGAAAATGCACACAAGAAATTAAAACCAGCTTGTACTTAAATGCAACCATTGACACAATTAATGTAACATAATCCTCAGGGTTACTGGAACATTCAAAATGCTTTATACCTGGGTGGACTTTTCTAGCAGGAAATCTGCTAATCTGTGTTGGTTTGAGGCTTTCTCTTCTCCTTTATCTTTGTGCAGAGGGTATAAACAGGTCTTTCTGTGGTATATTACTGCAATGTATGTTTTACTGGCAATAAAGCATTTCAGAATTTCACTACCAGGCCACACCTTCATAAGTGAATTACACCTGCATTCTAACATAGGCTACAGATCTCCAACTTCAGAAAAAAAGACAGGCTTTTTGGATAAATAACTATGAATCAACAGAGATGTGCTTCCCAAAGTATCTCCACTTACTCAGTTCTTTATAACAATGGCATCCAGCATCATTCCGCATGAAGTCTGATGTGTGTGGCATTATCTATCTGAAATTTTTCAACAAAATGCCTTTTTGTTACAGCCTGTTTTGAATAAACAAACCTTCTAAAGGCAACTTTAGAAATGTTTTGACCTTGAAATTTCTCAATTTGACAATACTGAAATTTCAAGTGCTGTATTTCATGTTGAATTCATTTAAATTTTATTTAAATTGCTCTTAAATTCTAACAAGAGCTACCGTGTCAAGGAATCATTTTAAGGTTTTCAAATAACACAGTCCTGTAGATGCCAGTTTCACAATTTTTTTCATGGTCTTAGTGCATAAGAATTTCAAAGTTGGAAAAAAACTTCTACAAATTCTGTGAACAAACCCAAATCCGGGAGGTGGGAAAACATATTTGTCTTGGGTGAGAGAGAGCTATTATTATGATGGAAAATATTATAAACCAAGGACTGGAAGATGAGATCTGTGAAGGCACTTCACTACTAATTCTTTCATATTCACAATGAAATTGATACCTAAGTATTGAGCCCCATAAAGAAATTAAAAAAACTATACCCAGATAAGATATTTGAAAAAAAATTTCACTTCGGCTGGTCAGACACTGGAATAGGTTGCCCAGGGAGGTGGAGTCACCACCCCTGGAGGTGTTCAAGAGGCGCCAGGATCTGGCGCTGGGTGATGTGGTTTCGGGGCTACAGGGGTGACGTTTGGACTTGGTGATGCTGAGAGGCCCTGCCAGCCCCGCGGACCCCACCATTCCAGGGCTCTGCGGTTCCCTCCGAGCGGAGCGGGGCGGTGAGGGCAGCGCCCGCGCAGGCCGCACCGCCGGGAGCGCGCACGGCCCCGCGGCATCCTGGGACTCGTAGGCCGCGGCGGGGACGCGCCCGGGGGGGGCTGCGGGAGGGACTACGAGTCCCAGGCGCGCCCGCGGGGCGGGAGGGGGCGGGGGCTGGCGGCCGCCCGCACCCCTGTGCTCCTCACCTTGGAGCGGGCGGCGGCCGCGGCTAGCGGGCTGGACGTGCCGGGCTGGAGGGCGGCGGCGCCGGGAGGTGAGCGGAGCGCGGCCGGCCGGGCGGGGGTAAGCGCGGCGTGCGGGGTCCGTGGCGGAGGGGGTCTCTCCCCTTGAGCGGATCTCCCCTGAGGGGAGCGAGCCTCGCCGCGAAGAGCGTCGGTGGGGTCGGGCTGTCCCGGTGCCCGTGGCTCCTGCTCGGTCAGCCCCGGCCGGGGGTGGCCTGGGGGTCTCACCTCGTGCCGCCCCCGCTCCCTTCGCCCCCTCGCCCCGCGCCGGCCCCGGTGGAGCGGCCGGAGCCCCGCGTGCGGCAGGAGCGGTTCGAAGGCAGCGCGTGCCGGGGCAGCGCCGCTCCGCGCCTCCCGCTCCGCCCAGGGGCTCCCGGGCAGCGGCGGCGCCCGCGCTGCTCTGTGCTGTAAAACGCGCAGCACCCAAGGGGAACCCAGAGGGAGGGTGAGAGATCAGTCATTTCCTCGTCTTGTGGCTGCACCCCTCCGACTGTGAGCTGCGGGCTGTCAGTTTGGATTGAAGCGACTCTCCCAAGAAGTCTTGTAAAAACAAAAACTACCTGCTTTGCACTTCATTACTAGCTTCAACCCAAAGACCTTCAAAACGTTTCCAAAACCTCGATTAAACTATTCCCCCCCAACCCCTTCACGCCCTTCCATTTTTCAGGCAAAAAAGAAGATTTTGCCTTTCCCTGTGTCAGTATTTTTCAACTTGACGAACTGTGGGAACATTTTGATCAAGGGATCAGTGAAAGCAACTAGGAAAAGCCAGCCAAAAGAGTAAGTAGGCTTAAATTTGCCGTGCTCGTGCCCATGCTGCTGTTGCAAAACTTTTAATTGTCCGAACGTTGAAATATGGTTGAAAGTTGTTTTCGGGATGCTTCGAAATTTCAGAGAACCCAAGTGGCTGTTGCAGCAGGCATTTAGGGATAGTCCAGTAGTAAGGAAAACAAAAAACATTCGATTGCTGCCGTTATTTCTGCTGATGAATCAGCAGAATATACATTCATAATTCTTCATATCTATTACAGTAATACAGTTGTATGGCATTGGTTTTGATGTGGATGACTGACTGCAAGGGTCTGGGCACTGGAATATTTTGGCTGAAGTTTTCACAAGGGAAGACTAAAATCTGCAAATAGACTTTTAAAATGTCTTCTACTAAATGTGCAGTAACAGGTATTTTGGGTTAACAGGTGTCTTGATTTATATTACAGAATTTAGTAGGACGCTACTTCACTGCCACTGTAGAAACAGAAGAATTAAGGTAGTTAACTGTACTGTCTCAGAAGCAAGCACATGCCGGTGGCTTGCAGTGAATTAACTCTGTGGGGATCACGTCTTGCCTTCCTCAAGGGACAGTAATCACACTTTGAAACACTTGGTTTCTGACAGTGCTAAGCCTTCCTAAGATACAACAGATGTTTCAGTTCTGCATTTAGCAGTATTCCGAACTGCAGTGTTTTGTTAATAGTCTTGCACTGTATTGTGAAACATCTCTGAAATGCAGTGTGGAAAAGGTATAGGAAGGGAATGGAGTTTCACACATGCAAAGCTGCTGTTGGTAGCTGATAAAGCATATTAATTTGCAATAGCATTTACTCCCTTGTATAGGCTTGAGGGTATTTAACTCATCAGTCTTATTCTTCATTGCATTTAAAGGTGTCTTTATGGGGGGAGTTGGGGCAATATTGAGTTATATTCAGAATCAGATTTCAGTGAGGGAAAGCTCTAAGTCCAGTAAGAAACAAGCCTGCTGCTGCATCCATGCTTGGGTTCTGATCACATTTCCTCTGTCTAAATAATGTGTCTGGAGCTGATGTGCTTTTTTGCTTGTACTCTACAAACTCTGTGTGCAGGGTAACTGTTTGCTTAAAGGCTGACATAATTTTAAAAAGTGAAGATGATTGAGCATGATCCAGGTGAAAGACCTAGGAAATGGAGACATTTTTAACCTCTGGCACAAACTGAGCCCTGTTTTCTGAGCTGAATACTTACTAAAATGCTCTGTTGGATTCAGCCATCAGATCTTACAACTTGGAGCACTGAACAGCCATTGCATCTTGCCTTTTGTTTGGAATTTCTAGTCCATTACTGTGGTTCATATCATATCTTTAGCACACAGTTCTTAATGGGTATAGTAGTCTGTCTCCAAAAAATTCTATGTTTTTAGAACTTAATTATTCCAAAACCACATGGAAAGCTGGTTATTATTTAGTGTGATGCTAAAACCATGGAAAACAGGCACAGATCTAGCACATGGCTGTAACACTGTTGCTCGTTTGCTAATAACTTGAGAAAGATATGAACATATGTTTATCTGCTTTGACTATTGTTACAGTATAGACAGGCCAGTATTGTCTTAAACTACTGTTTATTTGAACTGTAGCTGTAGCCTCTGTAAATGTAACCAAGACTTCTGTGCAGCCACTGAGTTGCCTGGAAAAGCACAGAGTCCTTTGGGCTCCTCTGCCTCTCTTGGTGTCTGCCCGATGAACTGCTGGCTGCTATTTTTTCTTCTATTTTATTGCTGATGTATTTTTTCTGTAAGATCTGGTTTTCTAAAGGTTTTTTTTCTGTTTTTTTTCTGTCTGATTGTTTTGTAACCTGTAACTTTTAGCACAAGAAAACCATGCTGAAGCTAAAACTCTCAAGTTCTAATTAGCCTATTGATTTCCCAGTTAACTTAATTGAATTAAACACCATCCTTATTCAGATGTTTCTTCCCCCAGATCTGTTAGCCAGCAGAGTGTTGTCCTGCTAGATCATACTTTGTGATAACTGCTTATTTTATTTTATTTGGTGCCGTAGCAAGCTGGGAAGACCTTCCATGTGACAAACAAAAGTGTGATTGCCTTCCTGGGAGGTTTTTGACAGTTAATCTGTATTTCTACTGCCTGGGTAGAATCTTTTTTTCTCCAACCTTCATTGAAAGCTTACTGGTTTTGCCCAGGCAGTGGTTCAAGTTATACTGCTCTGCTTTGACTGTTGCATACCATTTTGTATGTCCAGTTTTTTTTGTGTTGTTGTGGTTATTGGGGAGGGTGTGGGTTAGCTAATTAATAGATTTTAATCTGTTAATTGAAAGCCTGAGATTCTGACACATAGACTGGGCTAGAGCAAAGATCAAATTGCTCCTTTTCATTTATTTTATGGAAATTAGGTTCTGAGGCAGAGCTGAGATTTGAGAACTCCTCAGAAAACCTCTCATGACTAACCTCTCATCCCATGTTGGGTGGGGCTTTGAGCAACCTGGTCTAATGAAAGGTGTCCCTACCCATGGCGAGGGGGTTGGAAGTAGGTGGTCTTGAAGGTCCCTTCTACCATTCTGTGATTCTAAGGCATGCACAGAATTTTCCAGTCCAAATCAAAGATTGCTGTGTGTCTGTTGTTTGAAACATCCTTGTTGGAGTTCAGTCTAGTAGGGACAGATCAATTAAGCTCAATTAAAGATTGAACTGATTTTTTTATTTCAAAATTTCTACCTGCTTTTCATGGAGCAGAATTTTAAAATCCATACCCCATGCAGGAAAAAACTTGAATTGCTTACTCAGAGGTGCCCACAGGGAGCTGCCTGTTCCTGTTCTCACAGAGCTCTGCTGAGCTCAGGGAAATCTGCAGAGTCACATCAGGAGGAAAACTACAGGTCTTTCATAGATACAGGCAACTGTAATGTCTTCTCTAAATACAGAAGTTTTGGTGCTGCTGTCATAACTTTATAGCATAACATGATTCAAGTCCTTTCCCAGAGAAAGCTAGACCTGAGCCCATTCACCACTTCAGCATGGTCAGCATCTAACCCTGCATCTCCTGCTTTACCAGGATCATGCCACAGCTTCACAGCTTTGACATAACATTGTTTTCTAAGCCCTCGCAATTTCTTTCAGGTTTACTGTTTCTTTATCTAATGTCTCTGGTTCATTGCATTTTTCTTTTTGGAATTTTGCACTGTGCTTCTTGTTTGCTTGTTTTCAGTTCTGTATTATATGATTGTAATTCTATTTCGTTGCCAGTTTCATGTTTAAAATCAAATATATATGATCTTTTTTGGTGTTTCATTTATGTCCATATAGCTGAACAGGTGACCTGAGTCTAACTAACTACAGTTGTAGGGAGTCTGATTTTATTTTTTCTCTGCGTTCTGGTGACATTTGTTTCTTTTGCATATGTGTTCCTGAGAAAGAAAGAAGGAAAGGTTCTTGCAATAAGAAATCATCAGAAAATTACTCAATGAACCTTTCTTCATTTCATTGGGTGATCCTCAGCCCAGATACCCTTTTTGCTCTTCCAGTTCCTTCATCAAAGGAAAACATCTTATTGTAGTGTAGCTATTGCAGGAATCCATTCATGCAGGGTTGTTCTGCCAAATACACTTGAAGTCATTTGGAGAAGTTTTCAGCTCTATGAAGGTTGGTCTTTTTGTTTGTGCCGTTAAGAACAGACATAGGGCTGTCTCACATTCAAGTTTCATCAGCTACAGAAGAAATATGAAGCCATAAGGTAAGCTGCAAATAAAGCAGGCGTTTGCTGTGAAATACTTATTTGAGAAACTTCTCTGCACATTCTTTGCTTCCAGTGTATTTTAAAATGTTTTGAGCAAAAGCAATGTTGGCCTGTGTCTGCTGTGCACTCAAGGCCTTTAGGTGCAACCTTGGCATCAAAATGTTGAGGAAGGTTATTCCCACTGTCTGGCAGTCACTTTCAGATCATGAAGCAACACTTAAGTACATAGGAGACAGGAGAATGCTATTGTTTAGATAACATCTTAACCAAGCAATAGTTCCATAAATGGGGACAGGATCTATCATAAGTCATGTTCTGCTTACTGCTCATGTAGGATTTGCTTTGATACCTAGTGCAGAAGAAAGATAAACACAAAAAATATGTGTTATAGAGTAGCTTCCAATAATGAAATGTCTGCAGATCCTAACATGGATAGGGAAGGTCTCAGAACTATCAGGACAAGAGTTGCAGCTTTGATAAATAGTTAGCACTATTACTTTACCAAGGAGTGGCTGCCCTGTGCTGAAGTTCTGTGTTGCCTTTTAGAAGCATCACTTCTTCAGGCATGGCAGTGGCTGTAGCCTGTTTTGCAGAGGAACAGATCCATTCAGAAGGTGTTGGAAAGAGAGCCTTATAGAGATTCCTTGGAGACTTTTCAAAACCTCGTGTTACTTAAGTAATGTAGTTACTTTATGCCATGTTTTCAGCAGTGAAACTGGAATATAAATTTATAGTCCCATTCTAAACCCTCTGTTCTTCCCTCTCTGCACCCCAGTCATTTCTTCCTCTGACCACACTGTTTTACTATCCTTCAGTTTCCTCTGTGATTTGAGAGGTTTGCGCTATAAACATGATGACTGAAATATTCTTGGTTATAAATAACAACCTTCTATTTTTTGTTGTTTATTTTTAACTTGATGCAGCTCTTGAGAGGCTAGTGATGTGTGTAAACAGAGTTGATGAAGCAGAGAGGGGAGAATTCTTTTGGTGGCTTCTCTGCAGAAGGAAGTGTATCGTAGAATGAAGTAATTTCTTTCTGCATAGACACTTGTTTGCTGTCTCTGTGTTCCACTTTGCCTGAAAAAATGAACCAGCAGCTGGAGGTCATTGGTGCACTGAGATCACATGAAGTATAGGAATTGTTCTGGCTTAGCTTGGTATGTATACATGATCTTGATATATGTTATCTCCTCTGATCAACGGGAGCTTTATGATGAAAACTGCTCCAGCAAAGTTTTTGGCAGTAGATTTTCTCTGGAAAATGAAGCTGGCTAATGATTACCTGTCTCTGAGGTGGTGTATGTCCTTATCAGTCAACTTAAGCACAGCAAAGGGGTCATCAACTGTGGTATCATTCTGATTTACTTATCTGATTGCACTATCACTAGCTGCTGCTTTTGACAAAGGGAAAGAGGATGGCAGACTAGGATCCAAGGTCACTGAAGTCACAAAAAGCAGAAATAAGAATGATCATATTGCCGTGGGTTCTCATGGTCATCAGTGTGTTTACACTGGAAGCAGAAGCCATCCCTTATCTATATCTCAGAGGGGAGGAGACCAGTATTCTGCTCAAAGTTCTCCAGGTGTTTGTCTTATGTGGAATTGATTAAACAGCTCAATCATCAGAACAGGTTCTTAAAACATTCTGTTGATGAAAACAAACATAAGATTGCTGGTTGAGAAGAGATACTATTAAGACACTAATGAATTCATGAGTCCATGGAGTAAACCTTTGGAGACTAAAGTATTTTTTGGCAAGGAACATGAAATAGAAATTACCTCTCATAAGTCACATAATCTTATTATTTTATATATATATATAAAAAATATATATAATTTGTTACCATTTTGAGAGAAGGATCTTTATGCCCCACGTGTTATTATTACGCTCTTTTCAGTGGCTAAGATAGGTTCATTAGAGGAAGATATATCATACTGAATTCAACAGCCTGAGGAAAGTGAGGCTGCTGCTGCTGCTCCATATCCCCAGATCCAACCAGTACCAAGGCTAAAGATGTGTTTCCCATAAGCACACACACACAGAATACACATACACAATGTATTTACATCTGTACATGGCAAGTCGTGCATATCAGAGGCAACACCGACAGCTTCATCCCCTCTGCTCTCTGGCTAAGCAGGATCGAGGTCCAATAGTGAGAATATATGTACATATGTAGCGATACATCACACACCTGGATCCCTCCAGCACCTGGACTCGCACACTCAGTCTGCCCAGTAGCTCCTTCATCCCAGTCTCCCCACCTGAGCCGGACATATGAGCCCTCAGGGCTATAGCCCCACTCCAGTTACTGGTACAGACCATGACATGTGTGGTTGGCCAGGACTTCCTAGAACCCGTTTTGCTGCCCCTATGTGCTCTTACTCTTAGAGATGGGCAGATGCTTCCTCACCCAGAACTGGCAGGGACTTCCAGGGTCCCGTAGGTGACCCTTGTATGCTGCTCTGGGCTGGTGGAGATGAGCTTTTGATAGGCTGATCGCTCATGTAGTGGCCCTGGCAGTAGCCCACCAGGGTATTATCCAGGTTCTCCATCCTGCTCTTGTTGTCAGTAACACTATGGGTGTGTGGAGAAGCTTTTATCAGACAACCAAACACAGTTTATGTAATCATCTCACCTTTCTAAAGAGTAGAGTGGAAATTTTGCCTGTCTGAAAACTGCATAGAAATTTAAGGTCTTGATTTTTTTTTTCCCAAAGGTTCGCTCCTGGAGTGCATTTCTTAGATTAGGACCTACACAAGGAAAATTTTGTTTGTTTCACAAGTTATTTCTAAATTTATGAAGCTTTACATAAAGGTTTCAGGTTTAAAAAATCTAGTTGTTAATGGATTTAATGGGAGTAGTGGAGGAGGAATGAGAATAATGAGCACAGTCCAATAAAACTAGGAGAACACACTCCTTATGACCCCACCCAGTCATTTTACACCTTTGTGCATACTTTTAAAAACAACTTTGTACATGTCACTCAAGGTAATAAGTGGCAGGGCATGGGGTACTGGGGAATGAGGCCAGAGAGGAAAGAAAGAAACGAGCCTTTATGTGGTTCCTAAAATTACCTGGATTTTGTCTCGCCTCTTCAGACAGGAACAGACTTTGCAGTAACTGTGCTCTTCAGTGTACATTTGGGAGAACATATTTTACATAGAGTGGCAGTATTTCCACCAGCCCTTTGGCTAATGGCAGTCACCTGTATTTGTAAGCTTGAAGACACAAAATATTTCATAGACTTTTTAGTTCATGATCAAACTTGGAATTCTCTTAACAGGGAACACACTGTAACACAGTGTTAGTACTGTCCGCCTGTGCTTTTCTGCTACTTAAAGCAATTTGTGCTTAGCTTCCAAAAAAAAAGGGGGTTTGCTCTTTTAAAACAGGCAAGACAATGGATTTGCTGCTGATTCCCCCGTTTCCTTAGGTAGTTCAGACACATTCAGGCTAGATACACGTTAGGAGCAAAAGCGCCTATTAAAGCTGCAAGAGTCGCACACTACACCGTCCTTAATATCTCCAGCTTCTTGCTTTTTTTCTCCCCATGGTTGTGTTTTGAATCTGAGGAACAGCAGCCAAATCTTTTTCCCTATGAATTTTATGGTTGCACTCTGACTCATGTGATTTGGATCAAAAATTATTGTCCTCTACGAAAATCAGTGCAGATGGCTTGACAGACCTCCTTTATCGGCTAAGATTGGGAAGAGAAAGTGCTAATTTATTAGTGATAGTGTTATAAATTCATGTTTGCTTCTACTTTTTTTTTCTTAACACCTTCAGTTTGATAATAGCAATAAGACAGGCCTTTATCAGTCAGATAAAGAATTGCCAAGTCTTAAGTCTTTTGCATACAGGTTTTAGCTACTTCAACTTCCACTCTTATCTGGCTGATAAGATTAATGACAGCGTTTCTTACAGCTTTTTAACTTTATTCTTGCCATGAAGTTCAAAGGTTGTCCAAGAGCAGTATTCCGCTATCCACCAATGCCTTTTTCTTCCTCTGGATAAAGGTCTGTGAGTTTTCAGAAATCATAGCAGTAAGCTTTGTTTTTATGAAAATGGCAGTACCTGCTTTTCAAGCATTCTAGGAGTGAAGGACAAGACTCAGTTTTTGAGCCTTGGATAACTGTTGGCAGTTTGTCATACAGCAAACACTTGGAGAGACACTCAAACCACTCATGAAGTGCTATTATTTTGCTACTCTGTGGACACTGTGTATCATCTCTTGTAAAGACAAGCATCTCAGTCTTGCTCTCTGTGTTCTTTTTCAAAAGAGAGGGTATTAAGAGATGATATTAAAGCCTGTAGTTGTTACTATATTATCTACATCTTAGTATTTTAGGTTGCCATCAGAGAACATGCTTATGCAGGGCTGTTAAGATTAAGTTGGTGACGTGATATGGAAAAATAGAATATGATATATCTAGCAGTAGTTTTAGGTAGCTTTAGGACCTCTTTTAATGACATGTGATTTGTTTTCCATGTTCTTGTATCCTCTGTGAAGGTAAAGATAAGATCCTGTCGTATCCGCCCTCAAGTTTACTTTTGTGTTAGCTGAAATCTCATGATTCAGTGCAGTGTAACTTCCTTATTCTAACAGAATCAGAAATGTTCAATCTACAGCTTAAAAAACTTCAGACTGAGTGGTGGTGAAACTTGGGTTGTGACCTCTGGTAGTATTCCAAACTTGACATGATCTAGATAACTGACTTAGAGTTGAGCCTTGTTCAGTTAGTCAAATACACCTGTATCATTTATTTTACCATGAAAAACAGAGGCAGGATGGAAGATCTGTTGTTCTGTATGTGCTCATAGTACCTGGAAGAGCTGGAGCATGTGTACAGAGCTGGAGATTTCCAGACATCTCCAGGTCTAGATTTACATTACAAACTCATGTGGCTCTTCCAGGTATTAATCAATCTACATGAAGCTGAACAAACTCGAATGTGGAAATTTGGGATCTGAATTTTTTTGGGTTAGCAGGGCACTATCTTGTGTTGCTGTCCTTTGTAGCAGAAAGAAGGCAGGGTGCATGTTTTTAAAACCTTGGCTAAAAATGTTTTGATATTACATTCTCATTTTGTTGGAGAGGTTTGGCCAAAACCAAGCTGTTGAACTCATTTGGTTTGTGTCTTTTGCATGCAGCTGCAGTTTTTGTTTTGATTTGAGTGGATTTTCTGTTTAGGACTGATTAAAATTGCTTCTTAATTTGTAGATAAGGCCAATGTTGCCAGAACACATCAATTAATTACTGGAAAAGATAGAGTCTATGTGAATAATGACATAAGGGACCATTATGGAATCCCAGAATGGTTGAGGCTTGAAGGGACTTCTGGAGATCATAGATTACGGCCTCCCTGCTCAAGCAGGATCACCTTTATTTCACACAATAAAGCTGAAGTCGATATAGAGTGTGGTGTAAATAAAAAAATTACAGTTTTAGTAAAAATATCCTTTTGCGACTAACAGTGTAAGGAAAGTGTTTTTACAAAATACTGAGAACTGAAGAGATGCTAGGCTGTGTCAGTCCTAGGAGATAGAGACTGCCAAGACCTGAGTAGAAAATTCCAGCACTTTCATCAGACTGAAGACATAGATAGCAATATTGGTATTTTGCTGATGGCCTTGATTGTATTTGCTGAATCACAATGTTGGACCAATCATGGTTAGCTTTGTCTGAGTGTTTAGGTAGCATTTGTTTAATTTCTGCATGGTAATCTTTTCCCAGAAAAGCATTGATGTACAGCTAAAAACTGAACACCCCTGGGTTAGCTCCTTTGGTTGAAGGCAAACACATGCTTAAGTGACGTGCTGGACTTGAGCCCAAGGCCTTGTTCACAATGATGGCTCTGTTTCCCATTGCACTCACGTTCTGTCATCGAATGTGGCACTAGCCAGCATCTCTGCCTAACGACATAGCAGTCCTGTCACTTTGCTCATAATTGGGAGTTGTGTTTCTAGCCCAATATTTCTAAAAGCAGCAAACATGGGGCAAAGGAATTAGCAGAGTGCCTTTTAAACATGTTATGATGTTTATGGCACTGAATCAGACAGACAAATAGATCTTTACAAACCTTCTGGCTAGTTTTAAAACTGGGCACATCTCCCGATTCCTGTTTTAGTCAGTTCAGATTGAGAATAGCAGTAAGTGGCACATCTATTGAAATAATAACTGTTTGAAAGTAGCGAATTGTGCATCCTTGAGATTCTGTTTGGAAAAAGAAGCCTCTGAAATAGACGGGAAAGCAGGTGGATGGATGCAGGAAGCAACTGACAATCTGTAAGAAAGAAGTGGGTTTCTCAGTGTTAAGGTCAGAGTTCTGTCTTTTGAAAATGGACATGCCAGTTTGTGAGTAAGCAGGAATTAACTCAACAATAAAGGAATCTCCCTCCTGCAGTGACATATTCTTTAAAAACTGAGGGAGAATCCAGATAAGCATCATTCCAGGTTTGTTTCAGCTATTATTTACAAAGTAATTAATGCAAAAGCTTTCATTACACAAGAGAAGCATAAATTAATAGCTTGCACATACTAAAGACTGAGTGTGATTTATTTTCTTACTGCTGTTACAGATTATTTAATTAGACTGCAATCACAGTTCTTGTCTCTAGCTTGTCAAAATACATTATTTGAAAAGAAATGCCAAATCTGGGGTTAAGAAGGCAACCAAACTTATTTTGTCTGCAACCAGATTTTTCAGTGGAGACCGTGGAACTGTTTCTTCTTCACTGTTACTCTCTGAGATCAACTATGGAACATGCTGAAGAACAAGAAACGTGTCTTGAGCAAACCCAGAGGTATTGTGTGCAGAGACCAATATACAACCAGGAGCTCCTGCAAGGACAGCTGCACAGGCGACAGAGAACCCCTCAGACTTTAGGGCAGAAGATTGCACATTCTTGTCGGTAGGATTTTTTGTCTTATCTTTGTTTTATTGGTTAGAAATATTATAATTCTTAATTGACTCATGCAGTTAGCTGGTGATCTTTTCAAAGAAACCTAAGAGATAAAACCACTAATTCTGCTTTGACTATGCAGCAAGACTGGGAAGAAGTTGTATATGTGCTTTTAATGTTAATGTATAACTGTATTAAAAAATGCTGGATATTTTAGTTGACTTGCCTTCATCAAAGTGCAAAAGGAAAATATGCAGCATAGGAATGTGAAGTATTAGTCATATCATGTGACATGGATTCATAAGACCCAGAAAAATATCTGTCCTTTTTGTCTGGAAATACTTATGGCCAAATTTGTGCTTCAGATGATCCTTTCACAGAAGAATGGAGATGTGTGATAGCTGTGTAGAAATCTAAATTATTAGTCTAATAAGGACTTAATAAAGGCATTCTGTAGCTTTTAATTAACTGCCTCGGAGTCTAAGTATCATCTGGTTAGACATGAAATGTCTTCAACTGTGCTTTTCTTGCTCTGTGGTACCAGGGGATTTAAATTCTAGTTAAGTTCTCATTAGCTTTATGTTTATCCATGCTTCTTTTGCAGATTTTTTTCAATTCTTGCTCAAACCTTGTTCTGCAGGACAACAAATGATTTCTGCCTGATTGCTTTTCTATAAAATATTCCTGTTCACATGATTGGACATTTGGAAATTTGCTTTGGTTTATGGAATGACTTCAGTGGTAAAGACATTTAATTCCACCTCACAAAACTTATCTGTCCTGAATAAAAAAAAAGTGGATCAAAATCCCACTTGTGATACAGTCTACTTAAACATGGAGACGTGTGGATGACTCCCTTACTTGTAGCAACAAGCTTCTTCACTGTGCAATTCAGAAATGCTAACAAATCTCTGCAATTCTCTCACAATTCCCCTACACAGGACAGCATTTATACAATCCCAGTGTCACATTTTTACCCAAGGTTAAACTTACCACAGTACAATCAAAGCATGATGCATGGCAGTACTGGATAGAGATATGTTTCCTGGCTCTATTCATTTGTTATGGGTCAGGGTTTCAGAAGGTTAATGGCTCTGCTAAGAGCCACAAGGGTCAGTGCTGCTGGCTTCAGTGATAGTAACAAGTACTGGTTAAATTAATAGATTTGGCATTTTTAAAGCATAATAATATAAAATGTTATGATCAAAAAAATATAAAGCACACCAATAGTAAATGGGAAAAAGCACTGCAAAGTACTCTGATGAGTGAAAACCACTGTCAGGAAGCAGGTTATGCTCAGGGAATTGTTACTAGGAATGATCTCAGTAAAAGGTGTTGTGTGACCACTCAGTTGTGCATAGACTGGAACAGTTTTACTTCCCACTGACCTCCAGCCTCAGAAGACTTTAGTTCTGTTCTCCAGTTCCATAAGGTTTGTGGACAGCACCAACCTGTGATTAAGGGCTAAATTAACTGGAGGCGTAGTTGCTTGTGCTTAAGCATGTCCAGAAATTAGTGTCATCAGGAGTCTGAACCTGCCTTTAATGGGTGGTATAGGGATGAAAGACTTTTTTTTCAACCTTTTTGTCCCCTGCTAGTGTCTAACTTTCTTTCTGCTTTGTATTTCCAGTTGTTCTTCTAAGAAAGCCAAGTCTCGTATTTACAGTTTCTTACCGATTTTAAAATGGCTTCCTCGTTACCCAGTGAAGGAATACTTATTAGGAGACATTATCTCAGGTGTAAGCACTGGGGTCATGCAGCTTCCTCAAGGTGAGTGTATCTCTAGATTTAATTATCTCTTCTTTGCTTTTTCTCTGTGCTTTTATGGTAGTGCTTGGCGTCCTGAAACAGACTCTCCTGAGAACAGGATGTGTATCTCAGAGCTGTGTGTGGAGATCAGCATGGATTCTGCAGATCAGCCCAGAATGATGATTCCCTTAAAACTGCAAGTCAGTGATATGCACCAAACTCTGAAAGAAGCTCCCTCTCTGATCAGTACCTACAGCTCTCAGTACCTCCCTCTCTGATCAGTACCTACAGCAGAACAACTTTTCACAGTTTAAATGCATGTCTAAACTTTTGCTGAATGCGCCCTATTATTTACTGATTTCATTGTCCTGAAAGTTGTGGCAAATTTCCTACGCAGGGTAGCAGTATCTAACAGACAGATAGATGCATAGACATTATGTTTCAGAGAGCAACTGGTGTGAAGTAAGCAAACTAAATTTAACCAGAGAAGATCATGCAAGAATCCAAAGACCAATCCCTAAGGCTAGAAGTCACCAGTTTACATTGGAACCATAATAGTGGGCCGTGATTTACATAGTGGAAAGAAATCAAAAGTATTCTCTGTAACAAGACTGAAAATCTGTGGAAATTTCTATTAAATTACTTGGAAGTGTCATGCTAAGTGGAGCCTAGTCCTGAAGCAGGAGCAGGCTCTGGAAGACAAAGAGAAAGCCAGTGTTCACTATTCTGTTCAGCTCTTAGGGAATGGACCAGTAGAATCTTTTGTTTAGCCCGACACTTACTATTAGCGGTTTCAGAAGTGTTAGGAGGTTAGAAAGCAGCAGCACGTCTACGGCAATGCCATTATGGGCTGCCCACTGCTCTGGGAATGGCAGCTTCACAACAGCTGCCACCGTCTCGGTAGATTTTTCCAGGAGGTCTTGGAGTCAAGAAAATTCTTTCATTTCTGCAGAGCCCTATCCACAGGGTGATGTAATTAAGCATATATAAGTTTACTTCTGTGTTGACTTATTTCATATTTGCACCTCACTTGTTCCACTTTAGGTGGAGGCAGGTCTGAAAAATTCATCTGTACGTCCAAGATTTTAATAGGTGGTAACCCATTAAAATAATTAAATCCTCAGTCTGTGCAGATAATTTCTTTATTTCTTTATCTTCCTGGTTTTGTGTTTCATAATTAAGGTTATTTTTTCTTCCACACATGTAAGCATCAACTTACCTTAAACTGATGGCTAACGTGGTTAACTCTCAGGTATATCTGTCATATACTAGACAGAAACATTGCCAGTTGTATATGGAAACATAATTTATGTCATGACCTGAAAGCACGCTAAAATATAAGTTGTCAGCAGTGAACTTTATACTTGATTTTGTGACTCTGTTTTAAAGTAAACACTGTTCATTTGGTGACTGTAAACATGCCCTTAAACTGCTCCTAATCTTTCCCTTTCTAAAAACACCAAAGTTGAGCTTTCATTTTTCTGGAATGGATGTAATTATAGCAAGCATGAGTTGAAAGAAGCCTGGGAGTCATTCCAGGCAGAACTACAATGACCACGGTGTTTAAGCCATGGCCTCCTATTAAGTCAATATCTCTTTATTTCCTTGGCACTGTCAGCCTTTAATAAAGCCAGTACAAATGAACGGGAATAAAAGGGTATTCAGATCAGGAACTTCACTGGCCCACCCTCCCACTTTTGAACACTGATTTTTTAGTTCTCGTTACTTGTACTGTTAAGTTCATCATCATATTAAAGGCCAGGCTGTTATAATACAGGGTGTTTGCCGATGTCAGGAGAGCAAACTCTCTGGGTCAGAGAATATATGTAGGATGAGTTTCACAAGTACTTAATGAAATGCTCATTGGAGCAAGAGCATAAATTACACCATCAGTCTAGTTCTGATGAGAATATGAATTTTTGGTTAGGACTCAGGCTCAAACAAGGCCCTGTGTGTTATTACAAGAGCATTTGGATGGCACAGAAGATCCCTTTGGTTTAGTTCTTTTTTAGTAACCTGATGCTTTGTCTCTCAATTTAAATTAATAAGGAGAAGTGTTTTCGAGTATCACTGACTCTCCATGGTGGGTGAACCGTTGCTTGTGTTTGGAATTTGCCCTGGGCCGTTGGACCAGTCTGCCCAAGTGTGGCAAGAACACACAGCTTCCTCAGGTGTTACCAGCTTGCACTTATAAGTGCAGAACCAAGCCAAGCCAGGATACAGGATGCAGTTTTCTCCTTGAGGCCCATTTGTTCTGTTCTGGTGTCAATTCTCATTAACACAAGCTGTATAGAGCTATTGTTTTGGCTGGAACTGCTTGGGACAGTTATGTGCTGTATCACATGGTGCACACCATTTGCTTGTGAGCCTGGTCCCATGATAACCACACCCAGAGTCACACAGAGGGGGAACACTGTGGGAAATGTTCTTCCCTGGTGTCACTTAGAGCTGTTCCCCCACAGCTCCACTGTTGTGCTTGCCAGCCCCCACTACAGATAGGAATGATGTGGATTGCATTCCACTGCATGGAACTGGACAGGGCTTCATGACAGAAAGGACTTTGTTTTTGGGAAGAATACCAGACTGTATGAGCTCTGTGACCTTACAGATTGTCAGAAGTTATTCTCTGCTTGTTTTACATTTTGAAGTATGTTTTGTGGAAACTTAAACTGTTATGTCATCCCAGCCATTCTGGGGTGAGGGAGGAGGGGAGTGTTTAATCAGTTATGGGTTACTGTGAGCACCCACCATGTCTGATCAGAAAAGGAGGAGAAAATCACGTGTGTCCCACTGGTTATGGGGGCTTGGGTGTTTCTACCTAGATTCTTCTGCAGATGAGAACAAAAGCAACAAAAGGCATTTGTTGGCTGTTAAGGAGTGCTTCCACCCACAAAGGCAAAACAGGTGCACAAATGTACACACAAACACAGACACACACCTGCAGTGCCTGTAACTAGGGACTTTGGTTTCCTGACTCAACCCATCGTGTTTCTCGGCACTGCCCTAGAGATTATGCATTTTAAAGAGTATTCACTGAAAGACCTCCTGTTTTTTAAACGTCAGAAGTGTCTAGATTTCCTATTAGGTGAGTTAAATTTTAGTAGGTTTAAATCCCTTTGCTTCAGATGGTTTATTTTTGTTGTTTACTTAACATACGTATTTGTGTCTGTTTTCTAGGTTTAGCCTATGCTTTGCTGGCAGCTGTTCCCCCAGTATTTGGCCTATATTCTTCATTTTATCCTGTTTTTCTATATACTTTTTTTGGAACCTCCAAGCACATATCAATAGGTATATCTATATGGATAACTGAAAGTCTATCTGTATGTGTGTGTGCGTGTGTGTCTTTAATAAAGTTGTAAAAAATAAAATTGGAGAAATAGAAAGTGTAGTTGTTTTCCATAAATTCAAATTTATGTGCATAGGAGAAACACAAATGTGTGGAACATAACCAGAACTTTTTATTGTTAGTTTATCCATTTTACTTAGGAAGCAATAGAAGAGCATCAATATCAGATTAGATCTAGAAATGTGTGCTATGAACTCCTGAACTACGATTTCATTGCTGCAGTCAGCTGTCTGTGTGGCCAGGATGAATCTTTAATTTGCAAAACAGAAACGGAGATAGAAAAGAAATGATGGTGTTTACCTACTGCAGAGGTGTATGTTCACCATCTGACTGACTTTAATAGTACTGAGTACGAGAGCAGATCTGAGGACTAAAAAATACGTTAAGGTAGAAAGCTCTTATTTTAGTTTAGTTCTACATATCTCAATAAGAACCACTCCTAAAAAAATTTTGCCATGATTTTAAGCAATTATTTTCCTCTCCCTGTTATTTCAGGCACCTTTGCTGTGGTTAGTATGATGGTTGGTGGCGTTGCTGTGAGAGAAGTGCCTGATGAAATGACTTTCGGGGACTATAATTCTACTAATGTTACAGATGTCCTTGAATACTACAGTGCTAGGGATACCAAGAGGGTGCAGGTAGCCGTGGCTCTCGCCTTTCTTTCGGGACTTATCCAGGTATGTGCTCACAGTTTGCTGTAAGGACAAGTTCAGCTGCTGCTGCTGGACTTGCAGGGGATGCTGGGTTACGGTGGATGCCCTGTCACCAGACTTGTGCTTCTGCACTGCTCCTGGTAGAACACAGGCTGCTTCATGGCAGCCACGTAACAGAGCTGGGGATGGATCCACTGGAGGCAGGACTTTATCTGGCATCTTAGCTGGGCTGGGAAAAAATGGGATCTTCCCCCTTTTCATTTTTTCCTGTCCCTGTCAGAAAAACTTAACTGATGTTCTCTAATCTGTCCATAAATGCATACAAACAATGCATACATAACATACCCATATCTCATGCTGGACCTGCCAGTGGCCTGGAAGATTGGGTGCATTGATGGTTGCTTACTGAAATGTGGCTTTAGAAAAGCCAAGTTCAGGTTTGCCTGATCTGTCTTGGGCATTGAGGAAAGGTGAGGTGGGGGGGTGTGTGCTATATTCAGGTTGTAGTGGGAGTCACATGGTTGACACTTTTCTTTTTCATTAGTTGTGTTTAGGTTTCCTTCGATTTGGATTTGTGGCCATCTATCTAACGGAGCCTCTCGTGCGAGGATTTACCACTGCAGCTGCAGTTCATGTCTTTACTTCCCAATTAAAGTATTTCCTTGGCATCAAGACTAGCCGGTACAGTGGACCCCTCTCCATTGTATATGTGAGTAACTACGTTTACTAAACATGCAAATTCTGTGTTGTCTGGGTCTAGTTCTTAAGCCTTTTCCTGTTTTTATGTATTATTTGGCACAAAGTAGAATAATCTTCAGTACTGAACACTGGGTATGAGGTCTTTAAGTGCCGTAGCAGTATATGAATATCGGAAAGTGCAGCTCAAGTGTGACTTGATAGATCCGCATGGTCTGAGATGGGCAGACTTTAGGATTCTGCTGAATGTAGTTTCGTAATATGAACAGATATTGTTCATTGAAGCACGTCTCTTGTGCCTTGGGGGAAAATGTGCTCCTGAAATGCTTCACTGTAGACCAGGCATGTTCTGCAAAGCTAGGAAACGTTACTCTCAGAATCTTTCCACTCTTGAGTAGAAGAAAAGGGAAGATCTCAGATGCCTGTGAAAACCTAAGCTTTTGAGCAGATTGCTAGCCCAGCAGTAACAAAGCATCAGGATTTCATCTACATGTAGGCTATAGAAAATGCTTTGTGGGAATCTTTTTGTATGTTTGTGCAGATATAACAAAACTTTTGGAAACAAGTCTGCATTAATGATTAATTCCACAATTTGCTGTTCAGTTCACTAATCTGGGAACCAGATTATTGCCAAATTGCCAAACAAATAGAAGGGAAGGTATAAATTCAAGATGTATACTACCAGGACATCTTGAATGTATAGCATCCTGACAGTTGCTGCAATTTTCCATCTGCTTAAGGAAGTGTATGTTCATCTTCTTCCAAAGACATCTCCAGAGGTTATTTATTTATTTATTTTAATGCAGTGGAAGAAAGAGGAATAATTGGTATGGAGAATCATTTACCCTCTAGCAACTTGTGTATTCCAGCAGGTTTTTTTTCTAACACTCTTTTAGTAAGTGTTTTCAATTAAAAGGTATTTGGAATAATGGCCAGTTCAGCAGCATTGCTGGATCACTGTTATTTAACCATATTGTTATGGCAACCTCAATAGTTCTATCAGCAGCTTTATTGTTTTAGCATAGTTTATGCAGCTGTAAGTAAATGTGACTTGCCAAAGAATATTTGAAGGTATTAGAAGGAGTTTGCATTTATTGCTTTCAGGTAGCTGCCACTGAGGAGTATGTGGTAAATGTTGAGGATGAGAGACATGGTTTAGTTTAGACTTTTTCCCCCATTAGAGTTTTTTCTCCAAATTTTTGCCCCCTTTAAGGAACACTGATATTGTAAATGATTCAAGTGCATTTCTCTCACTGAGATACTCTAGTCTTCTGTGTTTTGTGGGAACAGTGGGTATTTTGGTGAGGCACTCATTCACTGTGGTTATAAATTTAGAATGAAACCACAGCTGAAAAGCAGTGTATAATTTGCTCTTTTGTGGCAAATCTCCATGAAGATTTTATTTTCTTAAGAATGATTATGATGCTTCTGGTATGTTACAGAGCATAGCTGCCGTGCTTTCAAAAATAACAACAACCAATATTGCTGCATTGATTGTTGGATTAACGTGCATTGTTCTATTGCTGATTGGCAAGGAAATCAATCTCCGCTTCAAGAAGAAGCTCCCAGTTCCTATTCCTATGGAGATCATTGTGGTAAGCCAGTTGGGAAATTCTATGGCTAAATTATATAGCTATTCTAAAGCTATAGAAACTCTCTCATGTTCTGTCTTATATTACTGAGCTTGAGAGTAACTTCTGTTGAATATAATTCATTTGAGCCTTGATCCAGTTGAAGGTTTGGATTTTGTTAAAATTAAGAACTGCTATGCCCATATGGAGAGCATAAAGTCACAAAGAAGAATTGAAAAACAATTTAAGCACCCCCAGTCCCCTGTAGCAATGGGTAGATACATATGTGTTGTAAAACCCTGTCTATCCAGGAGTTTGGGCACCTGCAAGATTCTGTGCAGGACATCCCTCTGGGTGGCGTTTCCCACTTGCAGTCCAAGAGCTCAGAACCCTCTCCTGAAGGAAGGTGCTTACAGATGCCTGTTCAGAGGTTCTGCAGGGCTTGCTCGCTTTTTGAAATGCAGTAGCGGAAAGAAGAGCAGGACCATCAGGACTTAATACTCCGTCCTTTCTCTGTTTGTGAGACTGATAACTGACTGCAGCACTGAGTCTGTTTTGAACGACTATTCTAAAATACATGGATAAAACAGGTTATCATAATACACACAAAGCCTACAGCTCAGACAGCCTGTTGTCTTAAAAAGTGATTTGATTTAAAAATTAATTCTTGGATTACTACAGCTCTCAAAAAACTTGCATATAATGGAGTCAAGGAAGGGAATAATTGAAGCTATGAGCACAATCTAGATAGAAGGAACAAAGAAAAGGGATGCTGGTGAGAGATGAGGGAGGTGATGTAATAAGGTATTTTTTGATGGGCAATTGCAAAACAATGTTCCTTTCTTTGCTGTTGCATCAGTTCTCTTTACAGGTAATAGGCTATGCATGAAAATATGCCACTGCACACAGGCAGGAGTGTCCTTGCATTTGATTTTTCCAATACACTAACTTGCCTAAGCTTGACTTAGGCAAAGGGAGTTTGAGTGATTCAGATCATACCGTAGCATGTTCCATTTAACTGTTTACAAAAAAACTTTATAAAATCAGGGTGAGTTGGACATGATGAAGGGAAAATCATGATGCTTCCTCCTTTTTATCTGCTTTTTTAGCCCCTAACTCATAGAAAACTGATGACAAATAATTGTAACCCCTTGTGTGTATTAATCATAGTCAGCTAACCTTTATATTTCTTCAAGTGGCTTTATCTCTTTTTAGATAATGTTTACAAATGTGTTTGTGGATTTTTTAGGTCATTATTGGCACAGGAGTTTCAGCTGGAATGAATCTGAATGAGTCATACAAAGTGGATGTTGTTGGGAATATTCCTCAAGGGTAGGGATGATACATTCTTATTAAGACTGTGCCTTCTCTGTATTGCATATAGCTTTTATTGTATTAATTTATAAATATTAATTTAATCTCCAAGGTTACATGCACCAGCAGTTCCTGAGATTCAGCTCATCCCAGCACTATTTGTGGATGCAGTAGCAATAGCCATAGTTGGATTTTCAATGGCTGTATCAATGGCCAAGATCTTTGCACTTAAACATGGTTACACCATCGATGGGAATCAGGTAAAAGTAGTGGAGTTGCTTTGTTGAAAATTCTCGGTAGCACCTTTGTTACATCATTAAAGTAGTGTGTGATATTGACAAAAATGAGGGTTTTTTCAGTAGTGGAATCAGACCGGATTTTTGACAGCCTACACATTTAAAGGCCAGGAATTAGTTTAGGTTCTTCTTCTGGCTGTGTTTAAATAACCAGTTTCACTTTTAGCTTCATTTTGGGACACCTGCTTCTGCTACACTTGGAATTATGTATGAATATTAATTGTTGGGACAGACATTACTTGGCCATACTGTCCTGATGAGCAGCTACATTTTCTTTGCTTTCTGTAATAGAGCAAAGCACAGAGTTCCCATGTGATAAATACAGTATCTTATGTGTCAACTCATCTAGAGTTTAAAAATTCCAGTTATGTTTTATAGTTTCTTCTTATTCCCACCCATTGCAAATGGGCAACTTGTCATTTTCTGGGCCAGCAATTGGCCCTGTCTGTACTTAGCATTCTGAGCATGATTTGAGTGATAAGGACTGTGTTTAGGGACTCCCTGAAATGGAAATTATATGTCCTCCTCACCTACTCCGGCCTTCCTGTGCAATTTAGAATCAATATTGCAATTGTATTATCGGTGAATATCATTGTCATGTCAAGGGAGATAGAGTTCCTGTGCTGTAACATGTCTCCTAGAGCACACATCTGACACAGCACAGATCAGCTGTTCTCCCTTTTCAAAATGACTGTCTTCCTCTGAGACTGGAGTTTACCTACAGAGTTTAAAATGGAGTTTACCTACAGAGTTTTACATCTGATTAGATGAATCTCATCCTTCATGTCATTGTGCTCTGTTACCCAAGGAGAGAAGAGGACAAACCTGTAGCTGCATGAATGTAATTAGTTCTATTTACATTAAACGTAATCATCACTGACCTGAGTTAAGCATCTAGATCTTTTCCTCAGGAGGTGCCAGATGCAAATTCACCTGAGTGTTAAACTGTAGAACTCCTTGTCACAGTAGCAGTGCATGCCAAGTGTTTAAATTAATCCGAAAAGGACTGTACAAATGCAAAGAGAAAAACTCATTGAGAACTATTGGAAATGTATGACTCAAATCACTCAATTACAAATAGCAAGATGCAGAGTAATCTGGAGAAGCTTCATTAGAAACATCATTTCTTAGGCATCAGAAGCACAGTACTGAGGTAGATGGAGCTCTAATCTCACTCATGGGAGCAGTTCTCATGTGGGCTCTTCCTGATGAAGCAATGGACACTCACTGGTTTTTTCATGTAGAGCAATGGATTACCACTCATAGAAACACAGCCAAGGCTGCTCATGGTTTTAAACATGTAGTTTAGGGTGAGAAGCAAAGAATGGTGTTTGCATGAGAACATTTTTCATGTATATTCAGGGTTAAAATTCAAATTATCCACAAGATGAAGAAATGCCTAAAACAAGCAGTGCTGTCATTCATTTTAGTTTTCAGTCTGATTAATTCCTGTAATATTTAGGGATGGGAAATGTCTCCAGCATTTCTTCAGAGACTTTGTTTACAGATGATTTAATGTGCATCAGCTTGTGCATGTGTGAGAACTGCAAGTATAAGCTACAATTAGGTTGCTGCTTCTCTACAATGAAGTTGCTAGAAAGCACTGTAAATAAGATGTGGTTGTTAATATCTATGGATAGCTCCAGCCTTGTACACCTGCTAAGTATAACTGCCTTTGGCTTTTTTTGCTCTATTGTTTAACACAGGAACTTATTGCCTTGGGAATATGCAACTCTGTGGGATCATTTTTCCAAACCTTTTCAATCACTTGCTCAATGTCTCGGAGTCTTGTCCAGGAAAGCACCGGTGGAAGAACTCAAGTATGTTGAATAGCCAAATCTTGAGCCAAAGTTTACTCTTTGGAGCTCCAAAACTCAGCTCTGAAGCTTATCTAGATGGCTTTATTTCTCTGCCTGGGCCAGAAGAAATAACTGGAGTTTCCCACGTTTCAAATCCAGAGTGGGCAAGGATAGAAAGCGGCATGACAGGCAAAATGGGTGAACTGAATGGAGGGAATCAAAAGTCATTTGATCACCTAGCCTTGTTGAAAGCACAAGGGCTTAGCTAATCTGTAATATTTCCCCTTGGGGACACTTTTAAGTAATCTCCGGCTTTTTTTGTTCAGATTGCAGGTACACTCTCTGCAATTATGGTTCTGTTGGTAGTTGTGGCTATTGGATACCTTTTTGAACCACTTCCACAGGTAAGGGAGTTTTGCATGTTAGACATTGCATTGACAGTGAACAGAGGCCCATGAGTATTGCTTAAACTTGAGAATGTTGGAGGGTTAGTAAACAACAGTTAAGCTTTGATCCAGAAGCTTTTAAATTTTGTATGCACTTTAGCTGTAAATTAGCCTAGAAATAAATAGTGTTTTGAACGATCCAGCATGCTTTTTGTTGTTGTTTTTAGTATTGGATATTCTGAACTCTGTCTTTAGAACATAAGAATACCTTAAAGCAATTCCCTTTTGGAATTGTTTAGGTTGGAAAAGACCTTTAAGAGCATTGAGTTCAGCTGTTAACCCAGCACTGCCAAGCCCACCACTGAATCATGTCCCTAAGTGCCACATCTACTCGCTTTAAATATCTCCAGAGATGGTGACTCAACCGCTTCCTGGGTAACCTGTGCCAATTCTTGACAAACACTTCCATGAAAAAACTTTTCCTCGTATCCAGTCTAAACCTCCCGTGGCACAATGAAGCGATTTCCTCTCAGTCTGTCACTTTTTACTTGGGAAAAGAGTCCAATAGTCTACTGCTTCAGGCACTGTAAGTGTAGCAGCATGAAGTGTAGGAACATGTGATTCCTCTTGCTAGGAAAGAGTAAATCAAACTGTACTGAACTGGTTTGCCATTTCTGCAGCTGCAGTAAAAGCACATGTCCACTGAAATACCTGAAAAGTTGTGGGTTTTTAAGTAGAACATCTGTTCAGTGGACTTATATCAGTTATAAAGCATACAAATAGTTATTTGTGATACTTTGAAGTTCTTAACTTGGCATTGGGTTTATTTTTCTTCTGAGAATTGCATTTGTGTAATGTTCTTAGACGGTGCTAGCTGCAATTGTCATGGTGAACTTGAAGGGAATGTTTAAGCAGTTTGGAGATATCATGCACTTCTGGAGAACCAGTAAGATCGAGCTGGTGAGTATTGCACAGCTCAGTGCATATATTTTACTATATTATATTTGTTGGTATCCCCAGAACAGTGTAGCAACTTATCAAGGAATTACAAATTAGTGTTGTATTGCAGATGAACATAAGACAGGGAGCTGTAAGCACCCTGGGAGAGTGATCTGTTGGAGACAATAATATTTTTGTTGTTGTTCAATAATCTTGCAACTCAGGTCAGAAGTAGTTTGGTTGCAGTAAAAGTGAAGCTCTGGCAGTGTTTCTGTAGAACTGCACTGAAGGCTGTGGGAATGTCTGAGAAGAATTTGAAAACAGAGTAACAAAGAAAACCACGCAAAGATATTTGCCATCTTTTAAGACAAACCAAAAACCTGGCTGGAGTGGGCCAGAACTAAGAGTTTATTGGCAGGAGCATTTTGGTGGTGTTTCTTTCCTGGATGAACTGGCTGATGGAACTGAGTTAGAGCTACTTGCAGGCCTTGAATATTTTTTTTTTTAATCCTAAGATATTTGGAGTCTGATGATGGTAGAACATGACTTCAGGCATTAATTAATACGTGAGAGTTTGTCAGATGTTAGAGTGCCATGAGCTTTTATGCCCTTCTGAAAGGTTAAGGCAATTCCCATCTGCCATCATGATGGGTTACATTAGAGCCTATTCATGATCAGAAGTGATACATAGGTTTTGAGGTTGGGTTATGCTGTTGTTTTTGTTGTTAACAGGAAAGGATGCATAATAATTCAGACCTTTTCTTTTTTTCAGGCTATCTGGGTGGTAGCTTTTGTGGCTTCTCTTTTCCTGGGACTAGACTACGGTTTGCTTACTGCAGTAACATTTGCAATGATAACCGTTATTTACAGAACACAAAGGTCAGATTTCTTCTTCATCAAAATTAGTATTTGGTGATTTTCTATGTGGTTTTGTTTGCTTAAGGGGTGCAAAGAAACAGAAGTCTATTCCACCCTTTTCAACTGCATGCTGTATAGAATTTGTTTCCTAATATAGTTCATGCCCTTTGGCTCTGATTCAGGGTTCATGTTTTCTTTTTCTGAGAACAAAATTTTTAGAGGGCGTGAACTTGCACTGTCAGTAATAAACAGAAGATTTTTCATTTCTCATAGTGGTTAATCTTCTTATTTCTTTTAATGCTTAGAGTTTAGAACTTTAAATCTTGTTGCCAGTTTCAGTACATGATAACGTTTTGTGTGCGCTAATTGTCACAGACAAGCTGAAGTCGTGTCAGGTTATCACAAGATGAATGCTTAGGTATTTTAAAAGAAAGTTCTAATTTGTAAAATACTGTAGCTGCTCTTCTAGTTTTCAAGTAACTTCTCCCCATTCAAAGTGACAAAGCTCTTACTGTGAAGCTTTCCATGTCTACAGTGAAATGATTTCTTGCATATGTGGATAGGACTGCCATGTGAGGCTCCTGGGCTCAAGGTTTGAGACATGCAGGTGGAAACTGTGTAAAAGTCTTGGTTTCGTCTGCATTATAATGAAAGCAAATTGTGAGATTTCCACTCTGCATAAATAAGAGTATTTTTCTGCCATCTCTATACGGTTTTATTCTTGCAAACAGAGCAGTAATGTACTTTGCTCTCACAGTACTTGTGAGTTGGGAATAGTCATCTCCTTAGGCATTGTCCTGGGAGCAGAGTGGCTCTTTGAAATCTCAGCATGTTTTCTGCCAGGATGAGCTTGCATATTTGCAAGGCAGTCAGTGGAGTTGCACCAGTTGGTGCTGCAGCGAATTTGCCCTGTACTTTTGCATGCTTTGACTCATGTTTTTCAGAAAATGACAACATTTCAGTGCTAAGCTTATAAATTGTTTTTTCACTGACAGAAACAAACTTTCTTTTTATTGTGTTCTACCATAAACTGCTCGCTTCCTTTAACCATGTTTCGATGATCCTGCACCAGACAGGCCCTGCAGAATGACCATTTAAAATAAGTTTCAGTTTGTGTTGAACACTCACTTTTCCACTTTATAAGTGATAATACAGAAATATTTGTTTCCTTTCTCTCTAGCCCTCAATACAGAATCCTTGGTCAGATTCCTAACACTGACATCTACTGTGATGTGGAAGAGTACGAAGAGGTAGGAACATATTCTTCTGCATTGAGGAGTTTCATACAGTGGCGCAAAGACAGCTGTGGCAATTTGCTGCTTTGCCCTACCACACTGCACATGCAGTGCTGTCTGCTGTGCATTCACCTGTGTTGAAAAGAGAAATAAATTTGGGTTTAGTAGTAGAAGCTACTTTGTTCAAAATGTGAGCTCTTTGTACTGCACGTACATTTCACCAGGAGGTGATCAAAAGTAACTTTTATCTTAGTTCCATTGTCCTAGTTTGTACAAAATGGTAAAGTGTTTAGGAATACGACTGCTAAACCTGCCATGTACACAGGCCCCCTTCTTTCCTTGTGTGGCAGTATTGCATTGAATCCATGGAACCCAGGAGCCAAACTTTATGTTCTTCAGAACTGCACAAACTATTCAAAACAGCATCCCACCCATCCTCTGCCCATGAAATATACATGATTAATGGCACAATTGCCTACCATGCACTTCGCTTCTCATAAATGCCATTTTGTTCAACCAGAAGTTGATGAAAGCATTACATTTTGTCAGTGCAGTGGATATAAACATGCTGTATTTATTCTCAAACAGCAACCACAATTTTCTGTGCTCTCTGCCATGTTCTCAGAGATGCTGCTATGAAAGCTACATCCCCCTTTACTGAGGAATCAGTCTGTAAAAACCTATGGAAAAAGATAATGCAGTTCTGCTTTAAATATGATGCAAAGGAGGAGTATAGGTGCACACATTTATATCTGTACGCAAAGGAGAGGAGACTCCGCTTCTGTTACACTGAATGCAGTCAGCATTTCCTCCTGGGTGAAGATGGGGTTGGCAGCATATGGCAGGCTGGGTCTCTGCTGCTGGCCAGGTCATTTACATGCAAAATGTCACAGTTCAGCCTGTTTAGAGATGACTGCATTTAAGGTAGGGGAGAGAAGTGAATATCAAGACCTGTCTAAAGGTCTGGATAAAACCAAAAATTTGACAGGTTGGTTTTTTTGGTACCTGGAGAGTCAAGAAAGAAAAAGAGAGAAAGAGGTAAGTAAGTCATGCCTGTAGAAAGGGAGGCTAAAAGGAAGCAATTCTAAGTCTGCATGATTTCCTCATGGTAATACCAGCTGCAAATAGCAACATCAGAGAACTGCAAATATTTAGTTCTTTTTTATGGCTGTACGTTTTGTTGTAATAAAGGAGAAATGTTACCAGGCATTGATAGTGTGCAATATTACACTGGGAAAGGGGGAGGTTCTGATCTCCTGGTTGCCTTTGCTCACAACAGTGCCAGCCTTCTTTATTTGGCACGTGCAGAGAGCCATCCAGGCTTGGCTGTTGCACTGCTGCGTGTTCATGTGTCTTGTGATCACACAGGGGCTTTTACTCTGTTTAACTGTGCACATCCAATATTGTCCTTAGGTTAAAGAATATCCTGGAATCAAAATATTTCAAGCTAATACATCACTTTATTTTGCTAATAGCGAGTCGTATACAAGTGCACTGAAGAAAAAGGTGAGTAAAGTAAATTCTTTAATGTCTGTGTCATGAAAATTCAAACTGGTTTCTGAAACATGCTCATCTTTCAGCTCCTTTAGTGTAGCCCCTAGCACAGTGTTTCTCAGCCTGTGACCCCTGGTGATCTGTAAAATATGAGGTGACCCTCCAGCCAGCTACAAATTATCTTAGGAAGCAACAACATGATGGGAGGGAATAAACTGGCAAAGTGTAGCTTCATACTGACTGCTCGTGAATGGAAAGTGGTGGGTGCAGAGCACAAACTGGTCAGACTTTTTTTTCAGCAGGAAACTATTTGCTGAACTTAAAACAAAATGGGATTAAAAGCTTCCTTGTTGGGTAACTAACTTTACTGGAGTGTAAGACTGTGGAATATTGTGGGCATTTTATGCCTCTCATGGGCAGCAGATCACCTGCACACAGGGTGGGCCTCACTGCCTGTGTCACCCGTGGTTTCACTGGGTGGCAGTGGCAGCAGCAGAACGGCCTAAACGGTGACAATTGCACCTGTACTAACTTCTGAAAAATTTTTCTGTAGCTCCCATGACGAGTCTTATACAGAACAGGTTGGTGGTACTTGCCCTCACAAAGCAAGAGAGATTAATGATTATTGCCCAAATGCACTTCTCTCCCCCTTGCTCTTTGCATTCCAATCAGCATTTGGTTGAAACATGACTCTCTCTGATTTCAAGAAAAGAATGAGATGCATCTCTCCCTCATCTTATTAACACGGTGCTTGCCAAGATGATTCCTTCCTTATACTGTTCTCACTCCCACCAAGGGAAGCTGAAAAATGCAGGCTCCTTGTTTAAATTTATGGCAGTGATTAATTCAGTGCAAATTGATATTCCAGTGCCATCCTAACAAGCTGAATCTCCTCTGATCGTGCTTTCTTCTCCTGACAGACTGGGGTGGACCCTGGTGCCTTATTAGCAGCGAGGAGAAAAGCCCAGAAGCGCCATGCCAGGGAGATAAAGGCAGCAAATGAACACAGAAAGAAAGCTGTGCTGAAGCTCGTGAGCTCTTCGGTAAATATTTACCTCTGCTTTATCAGGCTGCTTTCAGGTGTTACCACTCTTGTGTTTTATACAAGGTGCAGAGTGCTACTTGGGGAGCAGGGCTTAGGGAGCAAGTGCTATGCAGTGGGGACAGGTGACTGAAGGAACAGTGTAAGGATCAGAGGCTCACTGCTGGATTGGATAATTCTGTTGGACCTTGATTGCATTCAGGTAGCACAGAGTGGCACAGAAACTCTCCAAACTGTCATGCTGCCTCAGCATTGGTGTTGGCAGAAATCAGCGACTCTGCCTCTGCCCCTCTCTACACACTTGGAATGATCATGTAAGATATAATAAAATTAATTCGAATTAGCAGCCCTTGTAATAAGAAGGTGCCATCCCCTCTGCTAATTCTTGCATGGCCAAGTGGGGCAGATACACTGAGAAGGGTTATTTGGGACATGCTTGTGCTTTTATGCATGTTTAAACTCACCCCCATGGTGAGAGCTGGTGTGTGAAACCCATGGGAAACCTAAAAAAGGCCTAACTTGAGAGCCTGATTTCTGTTGCTTATTTTGAGTATATAGGCCTTGATGGGATCAGCAGGGATAAGGCAAGGAAATGGAGTAAAAATGTGTCAGTAAAAATGAACAGGTGTCAGTGTTTGAAGGAAATGGTTAATTCAGTCCTGAGATACCAGCTTTAAGCTGCTTGTGTGTGACTGTAGAAAGGCTGGGCATAAGAGAACAAACCTTGATATACACAAGATATGGAAGTATGTGTGCACATCAAGCCACTTTCTGTAGTGACCAGGAGCTGTATTCCTTTTAAAGGCTTAAAGAACACATGTGTAAGGGGAGGAAAGGGATTTACATTGAAAAAGCATTGACTGCCTCTAAGCTTTATTTATCTTCCTTCCCAGACTAAAGACATAGAAGCAAGTGTAAAACATGAGATAGCAAGTGGTGACTTACCTGTGAATGGAAAATTTCCAGATTCTAGTGTACAAGACATGTCTCCTGATGAGCATGAATATTTTGTGGAGCCCAAAACAAATATTCACTCTTTAATTCTGGATCTCACCCCAGTGAACTTTGTGGATTCAGTTGGAGCAAAAACACTAAAATCGGTAAGTAGGGCTTTTTTCCCCAGAAAAACCCATAGAAAACTTCTCAGATACCTAATAAGGAACCTGTCAGCATGAGACATAACTGTCTGCTCAAATACAATCCAATATCTCACCTAATCACTGGTTTAATTCTGTAAGTTTTAGCTGAATACTGGGGAATGTGGACTCTGAAGCTTTCACTGTGTTTGGCTTCCAGAACTGCAGTGTGCATGATGATGTATTATCTGCATTTAACTTCAGCTTAACTCTGTTGTAGATTATAAAAGAATACAGAGAAGTTGGTGTCTGTGTCTGCATTGCCAGCTGTAGTGGTGAGTTGAGATTTTTTTTTCTTTTTTATGAGCTTTATGGGAGGGACTCTGTTTTATCTCTTTCCCTCTGCTCCCAAATTTCCTGCTGCCAGTAGTGCCTCAGTAGTATCAGCACTTCACATAAAATTGGATTTGAGGAAAAGCAAGCCCATATGCATTACAGCCTTAACTTTAGTGAAAGTAGAGCACTGATGTAATGATCTTTGTGAGGACTGGGTCCTGCTCCCATTTCTTCCAGCTGGCAAGTTCTGAATGCCACACTGAACTTCGTATCTTGAAATTGTTTTGGCAATGTAATAAGGAGAAAAGCCTGAAATGTTCCAATATCCAATATTTGGGATTGTAGCATCTTCTGCCAAAAATAGGCCTCTATCTGTGTCTGCATAAGAGAATTACCTGTTTGGAGTAGAAGTAGCATGTAATCCACCTGGCTATTTCAAATTTTTTAGTAACAACAAGAAAGAGAGCAAGTTGTCATCTTCTTCCTGGGATGCCATTGTCTTCCATCTTTGTACTTGAGTGTATGTACTGATGCCATGTTTGGGTTTTGTTTTGTAGGCCCTGTTATGAATGAACTGACAAGACTGAATTTTTTTGATAAAAGTGTAACAAGAGAGTTGCTGTTTCACAGTATTCATGATGCTGTCCTTGCTTGCCAAGTGAAAGATGGGTCTGCTGCACAGGCTGACTCTGACCTTTGAAGAGTGGCATCGAGCAGAATGGGAGCCAGATTTGTGCTGATGGACACTCTTTCTGAATATTTAATTTGCACAGTTTGAAGAGAGCCTGAAGCTAGTTGTGTCTACAGGTATAGGGTGGTGCTTTTTTTTTTGTAGGAAGAGTGGGTAAGGAAATGTAAACCTTCATGCTCTTGAATTTTTTCCTTCAATCAGGGTATAGCCTTCCAATAATACACAAGCACAAAATTATGCAAGAAAAGAAAATTAAGTGTATTCTGCTGCAATCAGAATCTGGTGGACAAGGTGACATTCCTATTCCTGTTGAGCAAATGGGCACTTTAACTCACTACAAGTGGGATCTTGCAGGAAGTAACTGTTCTGCAAGTGCAATACACTGTACCAGTGTCTTCAAAGAACTTTCTTAGATGACTTGTAAAGCCTGATGTCAACATCTACATACAACAGATTCGTATAATTTATAATAATCTGCCATCTGGATGAATGAATTCACACTGGTGGTATTTAGCTGCTGCTGTTTTTAAACCTGGATGGTAGTTATTTTTTTAAAGATATCTAACCTGTCTCAGCTATACTCACTTCTTAATTTTTGCTCTAAGTGAACTTCTAGTCAGAAAGTCATTGTTTAATTATTACATTATCAGTATGGTACTTGCACTGCCAAAACCCAGTGTGGCTTTCTAGAAAAGAACACAGCTGATTTTAAGCTAAACTTAATTTAAAGACTTAATTTGAAGACAAAACTGGTTTAAGACAGGAGTGAAGCCTATTTATATTAAGAACTGATGCCCTATATGCAGTCTCTTAAGTTGGAATGAAAATTTAAGCAAGGTCTCAGTGGTCCAAAAAAAAAAAAAGTACTTTTCTGTTGCCTGTTTTCCTCCCAGTAGTGCTGCTTCTTCCTCAGCTTTTAAGTGCTTTGAGAAATAGGGTTCAATAGGACTCAGAAATGGTATATGTTTGGGTTTTTTTAAAAGAAACAGTAGCATGGGGTTTCTTTTTCTATTGTGAGCCTGACCACTGTGGTACCGCCTCACTTCAGGTGCGAGATGAAAACCATGGAAATGGAAATCATGCAAAAGGAATCTTCAATGCCCCTGTTTCCCTCACAGTAGTCACTGTGAAGCTCAGCGGAGGCAGGAACCTAAAAGCGTTTCTCTGCAGGTTATTTTGACAGCACAGGGCAAGTGGGGCATCAGTGACATTTCACTCAGCACCCTCAAATCACAGGTCCTGTGCCTAAGGAATTCAGACACCTTCCTCACCTCTGATCACAGAATGTAATACTCTTACTTTATTTCAGGCTCTGTTGCAATTAGAGCTTGCTTCAGGTGAACTGTTTCCCAGGAACCAGGGAAGTCAGGAAAGATGCTTTATTTCCTCAGACTCCCCTGCCCATAGGGATGGGAAGCTTTCTACATCAGAAATTGCTGCTTAGCTGGTGTTCAAAGGATGAAGTGCATGCATGTCAAGACATTGTGTGTGCTTATTTAAACAACTTTTGGTACATTTTATAATGTTAACCAGTTCAATAAGCCTTTATATCTACATACAGTATATTTTTCTACTTTCAGCTTCTCGCAGCTTCAGTTTTTAACTCTGTAGTCTCTTCAGTTCACATCGAAATCCTGTCAACTTCCAAAATAAAGTCAAAACTTTCCACTTTGTCTTGGTGAGACTCTGTATGAGGGACAAGCTGAGGACCCCAGATACAAGTGTCTGATGCCAAGGGATGGGCCAGGAAAGGTTTCCACCTCCAGGCAGGTCTTGCCTGCTGTGCTGGTTCCTGCTTCTCACTCCTGGCACCCCCATGAAGCTCTCTCTGGGCCGCCAGGCCTCACAGGGATACAACTAAAGCTGTATCTCCCATCCTGGTAATAAAAGCTGCACTTCCTAGGGAGCTGCTGAAAGGCTGGACTGAGAACCTTTGCCCAAGAAAGTCCCACATCCCAGACCATGCAGAACAAGTGCTCCTGCAAGCGCCAGCAGTGCTGGTAACTCATCCCGTAAAATAAAATCTGGCAGCTTTTCCTCATCTCTTCCTGTGCTTTGCTGCCACCAGCTGAAGCACTGCTTCTTCCTGGCAGCCTGAACCAGCCCCTGAAAAGGGAACCCACTTCCTCTTCTCCCTGCATGGATTAACAGACCTCTATCTAAAAGTTAAATCCCACCTTAGGCTTGTTGGTGGGAGAATAAACCAGCCCAGGTCCTTCAACCTTGTAACAGGGCTCCAGTTTGTCTGCAGAGACAGGGGAGTGCTTCCCCCCTCGCTGCTGAAGCCCCACCACAGCAGCTGGAACTGGATGGCCTAAGTCTGGGTCGGTACCTTGTAATAATCAGGGTCGTGTTCCTCTCCCTTCCTTTTTTTTCAAGAGTACGGATGATAACTCAGGATACCTGGTAAGATCCAAACTCTTTCTATATACTTCACTTACCCTTCTCCAGTAGAAGCTACACTTGATTTTATGTGCTGCTCCTGATAAATAGAGATACTGTCAGTGCTGCTTTCTGAAAATGAGAAACATTCTGTCCCACCAATAAAGTGCCATCCCTCCCTAAAACGTTCTTCTTGAAATGACACACAAGTAGTGAGATTGCCCAAGTTTCCGTATCAAGATACTGACATCAACCAGAATCCTAACCCAGTCCATGGGCTGGGTACTCTCTCTCTATATTGCATGCACTTCCTCTTTGAAAAAAAAAGTAGAAGTGGCTTCATAATTTAAGCTTGATAAATTGATGGATCTCATTTTGGTGCAACTGACAATAAAACTTCTCTCACTTCCAAGACAAAGCAGTTCCCGAAAGCAATTTTTTCCCCTCAGGTATTTCTTCCACATCTTCCCCTCAAGCCACTTCAAAGCAACACTTGAAAAAAAGGAAAATGAATGGCTGTTGCTTTTTGTTGACCATACCCAGCTCTACAAGAACATGTCAGATTAATGAGGATTAACCTGTCAGTGCTGCCCATGGCCAACAACTCCCAGCCACTGCCCAGCTATGGAGCACCAGGACCCTGTCAGGGTCATCGATCCTGTGTGTGCAGCAGCCTCTCAGACAAGTCATACAATGTCTCAAAGTGCTCACTACTGGACTGATGTCAAACTCTTCAGGGCAGGATCAGGGAAAAGGAATCTTCCTTCCCTTAGCACTAAGAAATTACACCTTCCTCCTCCTTGACCCATTTACTATTTTTTAAGACACAACAAAGAATCTTGGCAAAAGGGATAATAAAACCCCCTGAAGATTAAAAAAACAACTTGTGATGGTACCAGAGTGTTCACCAAGGGTGGGAAAAAAATGTCCGTTCATGTTTTCCCTAAGCTGGGCAATGACTCAGACCACCACACATGCCGTCCTGTGGCAGCTCCCAGTTTCTTGGGACACACCTTCACCTTGGTGCCAAGCATCACACAAGCAGTTCTTAGTACACCCAGAAACACTGGAGTCACTTAAGGGTCTTCCCACACCTCTATGGCTCAGATTTCAAGTTTTAGGGTGTAGATGGTGACCAGAGATCTAAACTTGGGATGTCTAACATTGCCCAGGTATCTTGATTTTAAACTATCTGTGGTTTAGGCTGTGCTACTGTGATCTCTTCCCTACAGGAGCAACAGTCCACTGCTGTAGAACACTCACAATGAACACACACTTACTCTTTGGAACACTACATTTATTTCTAGCTTCCAAGAACAAAACATGAATCACTACACTTGGATTTTTGTTCCAGGGGAAGTTTAGGAGGAACAGGAAGAACCTTCCCAGGTATTAGTTGTAGGTCATGTAGCGGGGGGTAGCACTGAATTTTGCGTACGATTTGATGACTTTGTTCACTGCCTCCAGGAAATCCTTCTCGGTGGCGATTTTCCGGCGCGCTCGGATAGCAAACATTCCTGCCTCGGTGCAGACACTGCGGATCTCAGCGCCTGGGAGAGACAAGGATAACTCAGCACTGACTGCCAGGGGACACGGAGCATACACAGAACTATTTAAAGAAATAAATACACTCAGCTTACCTGTACTGTTAGGACACAGCCGAGCCAACAGCTCAAATCTGATGTCCCTCTCCACACTCATCGAACGAGCGTGGATCTTGAAGATGTGAGTTCGCCCCTGAAGGGAAGGGAAGAGGACAAGGGTGTTCATGGCATGACAGAGGTGATTACTCCAGCCTGCAGCTGTCCATGTCCACAGCACAGGCAAATGGAAAATACATCTTGTACCTGCTGCCCAACTACAGTTTCCTATGTCTGGACTGGAATGCGTAAGTGCCCATGACACCAAATTAAGAAAATAACTTTAAAAAGGGCTGTAGAAGTACCTCAAGAAATCTCTCTCAAAAGAGCCAAACAAAACACATTCCAACTTCTGAACTAAATCGTGGATCTGGTTAAAGGATTTTTTCTCTGTTGAGGCAGGAATGTACAGTGATTATAGCTGCTTACTATGGCTTCTTGGCTGGGATGGAATCTGTGCAGTGTGGGAAAACCTTTGGCACACCTTTAATCTCCCATATTTCCATGTAGTTTCACATAATTTAAGAGTGCTGCTTTTGCTATTTCTCATAAACATCCAGACAATGATGCTCTAACTGAAGAAACACTCTGGTATCAGAACACACCTGGCTGTGGAATAAAGAGTTCTCACCTCAAGATCAGGCAGGCTGAACTCTATCTTCCTGTCCAGCCTGCCAGGCCTCATCAGCGCTGGGTCCAGAGTGTCAGGCCTGTTTGTGGCCATCAGCACTTTGATGTTGCCCCGGGGGTCAAACCCATCCAGCTGGTTGATGAGCTCCAGCATCGTGCGCTGCACCTCATTGTCACCCCCAGCCCCATCGTCAAAACGAGCACCTGGAGAGGAGACACACGAGCTGCACAGAGGGAGAGGCACGTCCAGGCCATGGACACAGAGGTGTCACAGCGGCTGCAACACAGAACACCTGGGAAAATGATTTTAAAGGGCATACAAGTATTTGTGATGAGTTGAAAAGGTGTGAGGGGGTTATTGGATGACACATTTCAAACCAAGAGTGAGTGCTGGATCTTCCTCCTTAGTACGACAGGGCCTCTATATCCCTGCCTAATAACTGACCAAACTGCTGGAATTTACCCATATAGTTTGTTTGTTTTGCCCTTCCCTTAAACAAAATCATCCTTCTCCCTTGTCTATGTAAAAACTGTTCTACTTTCAAAGGACCTAAGCACTTTCTTTGAGAAAAAAGGATAATGTTCAGGAAGTAATAAAGACTTGGAGTGTACTCCAGAAGATGAAGGGGGTTTAAGTTAATAGTACTTTCTTGCAAACAAAATACAGGGATTCTTCACTGAAGTTCGAATAGTCTGGGTGTTCCAAATGTGCAAAAATGGCTTCCCACCTGGGCTATATAAACCACTTCCTGACAGCTTCCTGGACATGGGGTGTGCTGGGAGTAGTTTTGCTAACTCTGTATTTATAAGCACTTTCCTTGAAGTGCAGCAATCCAGATAAAGAACTACAAGAAAACCTGGAAGCTCTCACAGGAGATTAGAACCGTAGCTACTACAAACATACCTCCAATGGCATCAATCTCATCAAAGAATATAAGGCAAGCTTTTTTAGTTCTGGCCATTTCAAAGAGCTCACGAACCATTCGAGCTCCCTGAAAGCAAAAAATTAAGATTTTATTAGAGATTTGAGGCACATTAAAGGAAAACTATCAAAATCAAACTCTTCATGCTTCCAAACACTTCTAAGTTTCCAAGGAAAAAACTCTTTTAAAATTTGTTCACATATATAATGGGACAATTATAAAGCTTAAAGCAATTTATAAAAGAGAGAAAAACTACTGTTCCTAAACTCAGAAGTACAGATGAAGTAATTCACGTCAGGGCCAACTGAAAAGTAAGTGGCAGAAATGGGAGCAGAATCCTAATCCCAGAGTCCTCCTGAACCACAGACTGAATTCTGCACTGCAAAATCCCTTTCATCAGTGACAGCAGACCTCAGGTCTTGTCACCATTGCCTGAGCTGCAGTGATTTGTCTGACAGCTCCTTCCCCCCTGCACCTGCAGCTTCCAAGTACATCCATCCCTCGCCCCCACTGTGGTGTCGGGTACCCACAAGGGGAATCTGCAAGCCCCTCCACACTCCATCAAGCACCTGCTCCTTACCTCTCCCACGTATTTCTGCACCAGCTCAGATCCAATCACTCTGATGAAGCAGGCATCAGTCCTGTTAGCCACAGCACGGGCACAGAGGGTTTTGCCTGTGCCAGGTGGCCCAAACAAAAGCACTCCTTTGGGAGGCTCAATTCCAAGGTTCACAAATCTTTCAGGCTGTGGAGGGAGACAGAAGGCAAGGTTATGTGCAAATTAAAGATTGTGTGCATCACAGAGTATATGCAAATTAAGGAAATCATTAATGAGGAGGAATGTAAAGGAGGCTGGGCTGGATTTCACTTGTGAAAACCAGACTTCCTTTCACTCAGCTGCTTACACTCAGTGACACTGTCTTTTGCTTTTTCAGATGCTAACAGATGACCAGAATACTTGCAAAATAATAGAAGCTTCAATCTGGAGGTTACTTACGTGAAGCAGAGGGGTTTCAACCACCTCTCTCAGCTTTTCAATCTGCTCTTTACAGCCACCAACATCACTGTAAGTGACATCAGGTTTTTCTTCTACCTGCACAACAAAGAGGTGAGTGAGCAGTTACCAGCCTGGTGCTGCAAATCTCTCCAGGCTTTCAACAGCCCACAACAAAATCCAGCTAAAGGAATCACAATTACAAGACAAAGCCATGTCAAAATACGTAAAAGCAATGCTCACTTGCATCATGGTGACTGTGGGATCAATCTTTGGAGGCAACGGGATATGGATTTGGTACTTGTTTCTGTCCACCCTGGTGAGGAAGCATAAAGACTTATTTTAACACTGGTTAAGTAAAGTGTTATGTAGAAGCAACTCTGTAAATGAGAAGCTGAATTCTTGAACTCTTTTCTCTGGCATCAAGAGAACCCAGCCCTAAAAGCTAATAGCAGGTAGGCTAGATACTGGAATTCTTTCTGCAGAAAATTTTAAGGTTTCCAAATCTATTAATTCCAAAGTATTTTAAAAACTAGATTTCAAAATATCCCAGAGAGCAAACTGGCAAGACACTGACTCTGAAAGTAACAGGTTTTATCTCCTCAGTGAACATTTCATCGCTGCCCTGTGTGTAACCACAGAGTGCCAAAGAAGGACCCTATGCAGGATCCCTGAAAGGTGGGACCACTGAGGCCCAAACTGAAAGGTTTCTGTCCAATGACACATGGGTTTTGTCATTTTTTGTCAAAATAAATCAAAACAAAAGATTCCAGCAGAGCTAACAGGTGAGTTACTGTCTTCCAAGAGGAAGACAGTAGTGGTGTAATTTCAACCACTGCAAAAATTGGAAATGAGGGCTGCTGACCTGTCAAACTACGACATGAGACAACTCAGAGAAAGCTTCAGTCTGCAGGAAGACTCGCAAGAACACCAAGACTTTGCATACCCAACTCTCATGCCTTCTTCTATGTCAGTAGGTGCCACCTGGTCACTGAGATCCACCACAAACTTGGCAAATTGCTTGACATTGATAATATACTTGGGATCCTCGGAGTCTGCATTGATGATCTTTGTGCACCTAACACAGAAACACAACTACAGCTCCAGACAGACAAACTGATTTGCTATCTACATAAGCATCAAGGGAGGCACATTTTCCAAATACAACAGAATAGCTGTTGTACTTGTGATGACATCATTATATATATTATTATGCTATCATTATAGCATCATACAATAACTGCAGGAGTAAGTACAAGCATAACATTTCACATAATCACAGTTCCTTTATGATTCAGTGGTAAAAAGCACTTTCAATACGCACAACACGTGAACTTTATTTTTTAAAAGAAGTCCACACATAAGCTGTAAATCAGACTGTTACCACTATGGAGCTCTACTGGAAGGAGAAGAGCGCTCCCACCTTGCAACTTGCAATGGTTGCTCACTTTGGAGAGTTTGTTTATCTGCAGCCAGATCCCAAAGGGCAGGAGGAGCCAGGCCAGTGTCGGATTCCTTGATTCCTGTGTGCAGCACAAACAAGCTGAGGACGAAGCAGCTAACTGGGATGTCAGCCATCCTTCTCACACCAAAACCTTAGAGAGAACCCTGCAGGAAGCTTTTTGAAAGACCTCCAAAACAATGCACACACATCTTTCATGGACTTCCTAAAAAAAAAGTTTCCTAAAGGAAGAGCCTACATGACCATGCCAGCTGAACATTCATATCCCAGCCTGGCCACCTTCCCAGACAATTCTGTAGTGTGGGGATGATTATAGCAGGACACAGACATCACTGACAGTGGGTATCTACATTTCACTAAAGGAGTGAAACTCTCAAGTGCTTTCACTGAGGGGAAGCTCCAGTGCAAGGTATCAGAAACGAAGGGATTCACACAGATGAAAAACCCCATAAATCTTCCAAAACACGGATATAACAAGTACCATCTCCATGATATATTTAAAAGAATCAAGATTATTTTACAAGAGAAACTGTGGTCTTCCTGGCAGAACCGAGAGCCAGTGCAGGATTAGCAACAGGGCAAAAAACATGCATCAGTAGAAGAAAAATCAGGAAACTAATTAATTGTTGTTGTTGTTACTACTTCATTATCTGGTGTCAGAAAGGGGCATTTGTTTTATGCCAACATTATATCTAAAACCCACAGTTTTGATTAAAAAGGTGTTAAACTACAAAATTACAAAATCAGATGTACAGATTAGTCCTGCCCAATCGAAAAAAACATCACTTATTAAGCAAAAATCTCACATTACCAAATAAAGAACTGGGTTCTTTTGAGAAAAATAACAAAAAACAATGCAGAAGTTGTTTAAAATCAACTTTTTACAACACTTGTTTTGGTATCTGTGGCTCTTCTACGGAAAGTTATCTAAGACAATAACATACCAGTGAGCTCATTGATTTTCTTAAGCAGTTGTTGAATATCATCTTCTACTTGCTTGATCTGCCTTGAGTACGTGCTCTGGCCCTGGAAAAGGAATATCACATAGATTTTGTAACTCAAATTATCTCATGTTTAGGAAGAAATGACAAGAGGTGCTGAGCATCAAGATGTCCAACAGACTGTCTTGGTACAATATCCAACCATTGATGACAGCCAAAAAAGACAGAATTAACTTCCAGTAACAATATTTCTGTTGGCAAAAGTGAAGTGCAGCTTCACAACACAACTGACCAACTGTGAAGGTGGAAATTTTCCACATTTGTAAACTTTAAGGATTTGTCTTTCTTTTAAACCTGTTCAGCCTTACTTTTTTAAACTATTTCTCCTAAAGTTTAAAAAAGACTCAGTAAAATCATACATAGAGAGAATTCTGAATACACTTTCTGAAAACCATCCGTACAAGTGCTTTAACTACCTTACCCAACCTTTTTATCATCCACAGAGGACAGGAGAAAGATCAAGGGGCAAATCAGAATTCTTGCTTGTGATAAAATGCTTTTTTTGATCCAGATCTGCCTAACACAGGCGGATTCAGACCTGGATTTGCTCTACAAGATCTCCTTTGTACACCGTTGACAATAAAAAAAGAAGCTGCAGTGGGTACAGGCTGTATTTCAGAACTTTGTAAAGGAGTCTTGGTGTCAACAAAATTCAGACTTCACCAAACATACCTAAGCTGCGAGTTTCACCTCTCAAGAGTTCTTTCACAGACCAACTGCACGTCCCAGTGGAAAGGGGAGATTGGCATTTTAAGCCATACCGTCTCTGGAAAATGCCTCCCAACGTTATGTTCTTTTAACATGACGGTAAAAGCCAGTCAATTTTGTGGCAGGAGGGGTCTTAAAATTATTTCTTGTATAAACCAAGAAAACTGGCCAGTGAAAAAGTCCTAGTAAAGCCCTGGCTCTTAGACCCCTACAGCAATCCGCAATGAGATACGAAACAAAAATAGAGAAACAAACCTTTAATTACTATGAAGTTAACAAACCCAATGGATTACTTCTAACGTTGCAGGCTGGGGCCTTCTCGTTGGAAGGTGAAAAGGGAGAAAAGATTTTGGCAGGAGAGGAAAGCATTAGGAGAAGCAGAGTCACTGTCTACCTGCTCAGTGCACACCCCTCCACTCCTGCACTGGACTCCCCACAGGCACTGCTTTTTGTCTTTAACACTCCCACATGTGTGTGCTACTTACATATGTTTTCAGCAAGGCAATATCTCCTTCATCGAGAGCTGAAACAAGACAGGAGAGACTCAGGTTCCAGTTTTAAAAACAAAGCCAGCAGTATTAATTCTGCTTCTATAAGATGAAAACATGTATTTTAAAAAGATTCTTTTGAGTTTCCACTTTTCACTGAACCAAAGTGGGACAAAAAAGCATCAGCTATCCAAGAAAAACAAAACAGGGTCTCCAGCTACTCTCTTCAGTCCAAAAACCTGCAGCACTCAGAGCTCATAACAAGCAAGTTACTTCAATTCTGCCTCACTCAGAGCAGTTTCCCAGCCTATGACTGTTCAAAAAAGGGATGGAAGATATCAAAACTTCATCTTTTTAACTTTTTGTTTCTAGATGTTCAAGAAAGCATCAATGAAGAACTGTCACCACTTTCCACCAGTGATGTCTCTCTTCCAAAAAGCCCAGTGTAAGCAGGGAACAGCAGCCAAATCTAAGCTGGACTCAGTAACAAAATATCACTGTAAATTCCTAGTTTTAATACTGTAGAACAGAAAACATGGAAAGGGTTGTACTAAATGAGACACAGTCTGGTCCAAATTCCCCTCTCAAACAGGAAGGTCTACAAAGGTGCCAAATACATGGTGAAATCCCACTCCTGTGTCACACATTGTTATTAACTGCCCTTAAAACAATTTCCTTACATTAATATTTATGTTGGGGGTTTTAATCCCTGTAAACTTTCAGTAACTCTCAGGAGAATACACGAGAAGGAGTCTCCTGGTTTAAATCTGCATTGTGCTGCCTTTTACTTGACTGGAATCTGGCATCTAAAACTATCATTTGAGGCTGAGAACTCCCACCAAACAAAAAATATCATCAGCTGTTCCATGTGTTCAGTTCTGCACAGAGGTGGCTCCAGTGACTGTTCTCCATTAACTAAGAAAAATACAACACTGTTAGTGTCACACTGCCACACCACTCTCACATCACTTGCCATTTAACAGACTTCCAACACCCCCTCTCCCTTCCCATCCCAGTTTCCTCTCTTGTCTAATTCCACTCTTTAAGACAGATGGAGCCCAAACACCACAGTACTGGCGATCTGGGTGCAGCATGTGTTATACAGGATTCTGAAGAGCTTTTACGTTGATCCTTACTTCTTTCTTGACTACTTGTACTACCCCATTGATTTTTTTTTTTATCGCTACTAAACGTTGTTGCTATAATTTAGAAATTTTTCTTGAATAGGAACAGTTCAAAGTCCGTCACTGATTACATTTTGCAGTGCTTGTGCTTCCGGATGCGTTATTAAATATATACTAACACGAAATAAAAAGCCACAATAAGTTAAAACATGAGGAGCAACCGGCAGCTTTCACACTATGCCGGTATCCTCGGAAAACTCCGCCGCCTTCCCTCTCCCGCTTCTCCGGAATTCCTAATGACAGCGGCAGCACACGGGCAGCTCTGCGGCGCTCCCCCAGGCAAGAGAAAGAAATTATCATGGAATCATCAAGGTTGGAAGAGTCTTTCAAGATCATCAAGTCCAACCCTCAACCCAGCACTGCCCCTGTCACCCCTAAACCATGTCACCCAACGCCAGATCCAGACGCCTTCTTTAACCCCTCCAGGGATGGTGACTCCACCTCCCTGGGGAACCTGTTCCACTGTCTGACCACCTGAACTGTGAATTTTTTTTTTTCCTAATATCTAATCTGAATCTCCCCTTCTCACCTTTAGGCCATTTCCTCGATTTCTCTCACTGCAGGCACGGCAGAAGAGACAGGTCCCCACCTCACCACAGCCTTCTTTCAGGGAGGTTTAGTATTATTGTATCACGTTTTGTTGTATATTTTAAGTATAAAAGTAAGTATTGAATCACAAAAGGCATTTTTTCTCTCACGATGAGGAAATCAGACATTTTAGAAACCTTTTTTAAGAGAACCAGACTTAAAAGGCGGATCGTCCCTTCCTCCCCTGAGGATCTCGGCGGTTTCCCCGGCCAGCCCCACACGGTGCTGGTTCTGCACCCGCGATCGGTCCTTTCTGGCGCAGGCAGCCCCTGCCCCGTTCTCCCTCGGCATTCCCGCACTCAGCCCCTCACAGCGATGTTCACGCGAGGCGCCGCCGGCGCCGCTTCCCATCCCGTCAGCGGCGGCACCGCCCGAGCCCGGGCTCCGGGCCGGCATGGGGGACACTCGCGGGGCGGCGGCCGCAGCGCCAAAACGCACATTATAGACATTTTAAATCGTTTTTAGTCCTTTTTTCCCCCGCCGCTCCT